>CM072817.1:60329158-60809008 GCA_036937905.1 Salvia rosmarinus
TCGCACTTAAGCACTTGCCCTCTTCTTGCTTTTTTCAAGCTCCTGAGGCGCCATGTTCTTGCTCCCACCGGTTCCTTCGCTTCACCACCTTTGGCACACATTTTCTTCTTCCATTTTTCAATGGAAAATTTGGGCCCTTAGATGTGCTAGCAAGAGCATGTGCTCCTTTACCATGACACCTTCCTCGCCATGAGATCATTTTGCAACCGACTAAGTGTATACTCGGTCTGTCATGATCGCTCACGCGAAGTTCTCAAAAGACTTAGGTGTTGAGGATGATATGACCTTGACTTTGCCGTCAATACCTCCTCTCAACCGATCAAGACTATCCATGAGAGAGTCATGTGGAGACATGTTCATGGACCGAACTTCCTTCTTCCATCCCACACGCCAAGATTTCTCTCATTGTGTGGAAGAATCGTCCGATCCGACCGCCCAAACTTACCTCGAGACTTGACCATATTTCACAAGGTTTACCATCGACGATGTCGCAATGCCAGTTGACATCGAGTCATCATATAGCATTTGGCCATATTATTTGACTTATGCTAAAGTTTGCTGACTCGCTCATTCATCGATGTGTCAAGAGGCATCGATTTGAGAGTAGTGAGAACAAACATGTGTTCTTCAAATAAGAACATATTCCATGTTTCATTTTCACTCGATAAAATTTAGACCGGATAGAGGATTTGTGCAGCATATTGATAATCGTGTAAGAGACATATCAAAGCAATGTAAACACATAAGCATACGATCGACATAATTGAATAATAAATTGTAACCTTTGATAAAACAATATTAATGAAACCTCCAATCGCCCAAGGAATCCCACATGCAAGCCACGCGGTGGATCGCTACTACATGAACCCCTCAACCGTAGTAAAATATACCTTTTAGTCGCTTAATTTCAATCCATGTCAACTTATCCTTATGACAAATGAAATTAATGATCGACCTTACTAGACCACATCACTATCGCAAGAAAGGACTTCTGGAAGTTGTACTTGAGGTAATGTCTAAGCAATGACCACAATTTAATGAAAATGAATTCTTAGAATTAGCATACCACTGACCATGCCGCCCAATCCAAATTCTTTTGTCTTCTCATGTTAAATGTATCTCTAGAGAACTTATGAAAATCGATATGCAAGCCGCGTGGACGCTTTTACACATGAAACTCCCATTTCAATAGATTAAAATGTTTTATTTAGAAATCTCATCTAACAAACTTATGATAAACAGGCAAGCAAGCCACGCTGTGGACGCCATCACAATGCGTATCACTTTGTTTAGAGATTAAAAGTGGAGGTCTTGACATTTTAATAAAAATTAATATGTCGCTTGCTTAGTCTTTTGTTTCAAAAGGTTTGTCCATGCAGATCACGTAATCCTAGCATGCTTTCTATAGAACTCAACATGTAAAATATGCTCGCTAATTCTAAAATATGCTTGAAAACGCGATAAACCTAGTATGCTTACTATGCATCCAATTACAAAACATACAACATGTTTATCTACTTAATTTAAACATACATAGCATGCTCAGATAATTTAAACATCCACGACATGCTTTAACGATAAAAATTAAATAAAATCATTTATCGCCCACTCTGGATCTTGTACCGCCTAATTTATTACATAAATTTGCAAAGCATGATCTTAAAAATCTCGAACGGCCTCGCGCACGGGCACGGACCGGATTCCAAACCGAATTTGGGCCAAAATCAAATCGGTCGAAAACGGTCTGGTTAAACCGGGCCGGCCCAATATGGACTGGTCGGCGCCAGGCGCCCCACATGGCGCCCACATCCGCCGCCTCTCACCGCACCCCTTATCCGCCGAGATGCCTCGAAGTCCGGCCGAGATTGTCGAGAAGCTACCGACGTTGTCGAGGAGTTTGCCGAGTCTCGCTCGCAATCGACGAGAGCTGTGCTTCGTCCCAGCGAATACGCGAGTCACGATTGATGTACACCCCGCCGTGTCTCCCGGACCCATCGACAACCCCGACGCACCAAGATTACCCGCCGCCCATCCGCCGAGAAACTCCCACCGAAGACGCCGTGAGCGACGCCGCCGCGATGATGCCGAGCCTCCGAGAGTTGCCGTTCGCCGAAGCGTGACCGAGGCTCGCCGAGGCTCCCGCGATAAACATGCACCCCGTATCCTCGTCCGTTGCCGAGGTTCGCCAGGCACGCCGCGCGAGGCATGTCGAGGTGTCCGAGCGGTAAACCGACGACCGCACGCCGGCTGTCGCGCCTCACCGACCGCCCAGCCTTCACCAGACCCCTGCACCCATGCCCCTATCCCTAGTGTCACCCGACGCCACGAAAGCACGACGGTCGCCAGCGATTCTCGCGAGCGCCGAGCACGCTGCGCCGCCGCCTGACGCCCGCTGCGCGCGGCCGCTCGCCCGCCTCCGCCGCTCGCTCTTCATGTTCTTCGCTCGCTTCTTTACAAATTGATTTACAAAAAATCCTAGTCTAACCACGGATTTTCTCATGGTGAAAACAAATTCGACAAAAAAAAAACGAGCCACGTATGAACGATAGATCCACAATTAATTAATTGCGCACGTAATTATGAAACGTGAATTAATCCAACAGGCCAAGATATCGATCCTGTGCTCGATACCAATTGAAGGAAATCGATTTTAACCTCTCCCGAGGATCTATCTTCGATGTTTAATTCACCATACATCGATTATATTCCTATGCACCTATATAATTAATTGCAACACTGGTGTTTTCTCGTGTTTACCTACGAATTCTGGTAAGAATGGATCAAGACTCGTGCTTTGATCTTCCGGACTTTGTCCCGATTGCATAAACTCCAATGTCGAGTGAGGACAATCTATCGATAGTGTCAAATTGCTTCTTCCTTCTCTGAGGTTTTCAAAAATCCTAACCTCAAGTATGATTCTCAAAAATTTCAATATCGAGATTAGAGTTTGATTTTCTCTCACCTTATATTTATAATCGTAACCCTAAATCCTATCAAGATAGGATTTCGCATATCTAATAAATATAATAATATCTCTTGATAGAGAGGATCAAAGAGAGTCCCTGGGACTCCAGGAAGGTTTCAAATTCATCAAGCACGTGCCATGACGGCCAACCCGTGATCAAATGCAAGGAATAAAGACGGGCCTCAAATAAATTAATTATCTTATGTTCAGCCTGTAAATAAATTAATTATCTTATGTTCACGTAACATAAATTAATTCATAAACATTTATTCATGCCCCTAGAACAAATGCCGAGTTACCCTTTATTTCCAAGTTGAATCGGCTCACATTTAGACTTAACGAATCCCCGATTTAAGATATCGACGTCCATTAATTATTTACGCTGCTCGACATTTGTAATGTAAACCGATTCGGCTACCACCTTACCGGACCGCTACTGGGTTTAGGGTTAAATATTCAGAAAGAATGTGGTTTTCAACTTATTTCTCAAGTGAAGGAACATAGATGCTAATAATGAAATAACTCAAGGATAGAAAGAAACGACTTATATAAATGATTTGTTCAAAAGTAACGCAAAACAAGAGTTAACAAGGCTTTTAGCAAAGCATTCGAGATCTTAACATAATATCAAAATATAGGGAACCCAAGAGTTTCGTTGAATAACGTGTGAGACATGCATGTGAAGATGCATTCTCAAGGTGAACCAAAATGCTCCATACCGCTTGTCAAAAGGATTCCGCCAACCTCGCCACCCCATCATTCGCCAACCCGCACATTTAAAACAAATATGGTTCGAGTACAAATGTACCCAATGGACACGTCGAAAACATTTTAACTTTACAAAATATTGTACCGCCTCACCACAAGAAGACAAGGGTTTTATTGAAAATGCCTTGTCTTACTAAAACATTTTCTCATTTCTCAAAATCATCGCACAAGCATTTTCATATCACGACAACCACAACGTATATTCCAAGTCGGCATGGATAAACGCACCGAGGAGGCCTCCCTACACCGGACGCAACTAACCGCCCAGCGGTTCAGAGCATGACCGCCAATGTCGTGAGGCCCAACACGTACACAACCCTAGCGGAATTTCTACTACACCTCCACCACGATCCGACAGAACTTCCTGCCTCGAAACCCGAATGGACATATACAAACTCAAAACATTTTTGCGACAATATCGATCTCAACATTTTCATAAGAAAGTAGTAAAGCAATAACAAGAATACTTTCGAGAAAGCTTGTAAAATCTTTTGAAAAGAGTGCCCACCCGAGGACTTAAGGTTTTTAAGTCACTAGTTTCTATTCTCGCTCGCTCTCCTTCGAGTCGACCTTATCAACGAAGAAACGAGTTTTTAGCATATCGTTATGCTTTGCAAGAATCATCGATTCGAACCAACGAACGCATTAATATCAACTTTATCACTAACGTTATTACGAACTATCGATCGATATACTTGACGCTTATACCTTTTCAACTTATTCTCATCGCGCTTCATGTATTTTTATATAACTATCATCTTACACGATATGTTCCTATTTCTATTGATTTCAACTATACCCTTGTAATTTTCGATTTTACACATATATGGATCAAATTTCCACATATTACTAACATAGAATCCATGTATCACATAACATAGAAAAATTTCACATCATGATTCCTTCTTAGCATAATTTTTTAAAATTACAAATAATTATTAAACTTTTCCAAAATTTTAATTAATTCATATAGCATATTATTATCATAATAATATGACATAATTTCCATAATTCATGAATTATTCTCAATATGTCCTAAGTACATATTTTTTTGAAAATGGACTTAGGTACAAATAATTTTAGAAATTCCAATAAATTCATATAAAACGTATTATTAATCTACATCATCAATATGTTATTCTAACATTCAAACATGAATTATATCTCATCATATAATTACTCTATGATTTTCAAATTAATAGGATATATACTTAGGTTTTTCCAAAATTCCACATAAAATCATACAATCTTGTTTATTAATATCTATCATTATTTCATGCTCAAAACAACAACTAAAATTCATATACATCAACATATGATTTCTCCTTATTTTCGGTCATATCATCATGTATTCAATACATGCTTAACTTTGTATTAATTTGATAATTCATACTTATAAACATCATATAAACAATCTAACACATACTTTGAAACATATAGCACATATTCAACATAATTTTAGAAAATAAGCATCCTAATATATTATATATGAATTTCTAACAATTTAACTTGATAACAAAAGTGGTACGATTTCTAACCTTGTGATCGAATTCGATCGACGTCTGATGTTTTTCTTCTCACGATCAAGAACACTATGAAGAACACTCTATTTTTTTCTCTCTATTTTTCTCTCTATTCTTCTCCTCATTTTCGTTTAATGGTGAGGGGTGCCTCCTATTTATAGGATTTCTAAAGTGTTTTTAATCATTACTTATAAAATATCTTATTCTAAAGTCAAAATTGCAACTCCTTTATCTTCTTAATTTTGAGCCTTGCAGTTGTATAAGAAAAAATTTGACCTTATCTTATACATTAATGATTTTATCTTCTTGAAATTATAAAATACTTAGGTGTAAAATTAATTTACAACTCATACTTTGTCTCTTATAATTTTCGCCACTTCCTATACTCATGAGCTGATTATTTTATTTTATTCTATAATTTATTATGTTATTTAATTATTTAATTAATATATCTTATAATTATCAAAGAATAAAGAATTTAATATTTTATGTAGTATATATAAGCAATTTCGCCACTTCACAACCTTAGGCTTAAATTTTTATTTTTTCTATACCTTATACTATAATATTATCTTATAATAATATCATATTAGAAAAGTCAACAATTTCAACTATAGATAAGGTATTATATTCAAGAGTTTAAAATTATTTCCAACCTTATATTAAAAGTCAAAAATTCGCTATATTAAATAAAAAGCATAGGTGACTTGTTTTAATTGCTAACTATCTCTACTTTACAACTCATATGTCACACCCCTCAATCCTATGTATGGATTAACAGGACTATAACTCTAAAGTGATAAAATACAAGGAGACTCTTTTTAACAAGAACGTAATACATATGTCATTTATATTCTGACAATATTACATAATTTAGGGTTCTTGCAATGAAGACATGTGATATGTACATATGACGATGTACAATCAAGGTATGAAACAATGACAACATTCCTATTGCTCAACACCGCCCATCCATCATCCGCTCGACCGCACATTTAAAAACAAACATGCGGGTCGAGTACAAGAATGCACTCAGTGACTCATGCCAAAACATTTTATTTTCTTTAATTACACCGCCAACATCATGGTAAGACGCAGGTTTTAGTTGAAAATGACTTGTGCTTACTAAAATATTTTCATCGCTCATAAAATTATCGCCGCTGGCATTTTCGTGTGTATGATCCATATCCCTTAACATCCTTTCGCCATATCATCATAGTCGAACGCCGTGAGCGAGGCCTCCTCACGACGCCGCGACGCCGGATTGTCCTTACAAGACACAATACCTTAGGTGTACACGTTAATCCGAGCTGTATAGTCCTTCCCAGAGGATCCGATATCGATTTTCATTCATAAGTGGGAGCGACCAACAACATTCATAACAATTCATAACATCTCATAACATCTCATGGATAGGATACATACACAAAACATAAACATTTTGGGTAATCTTGTAAACATTTTATCACTTGAAATAAGCATCGTAAATAAATATTTCGTACATTTTATTTTGAGTAGAGAAAGCCCACCGACCGAGATCGCCTTAATCCCATTTCTGGACAGAAGTCCTAGCTTTAGCCTATCTATTCTCGCCTCGAGGTTTTTGAGTCGAAAATCCATTGGGTCTTAGAACCCATATTTCTATTTTAGTGTATATCATGGTACGATATACACTCAATGACCAGTGGAAGACTTACAAATATTTCACGCTAGTATGCTGCGGAAAATATCGTATCATGATGTTTTATCATAATTGCATATCTTATAATGCTCTATCGCACTATGACATAACATAATGAATGCATCTATTAATAGCATGTTAGTCACATAAGGCATACTTCACATAGGGTTTCAACACTTAGTCAAATTTCAAGTGTTTTAATTTCAGCAAAACAGCTTGAAACAACCCAAGTGACGTACTTTGACGATCCATAACTCTCGATTCAGAATACGTATGGTCGCACAAGGATACATTCTGGAAACCTCTAAACATGTACTACAAGTTCTAAGAAGGAATTAAATCCAAAAGAGTCGTGGTTCTGGAGATATAGGTTCTCAAAGTGGGCAACTCAAACTGACTTCTATACTTAGAAAATTTTTCAGAATTTTCAGTTTTAGCTTAATGACGAGGGGTTTTATGAGGCTCGTAACTTTGACTCGAAATGCCAAAATGGCTGCAGGCTACCAATTTAGAAACCTTGTAACAAGTACTACATATGTCATGAAGACCATACTGAAAAATATCTAACTCATCGAGAAATACATAAGTCCAAAGTTGACTAGTTGAAATGGACAGTTTCAGTAGGTGACTTTGGGTCGATGAAAGGTATACCTAAAAACTTGGTTTGGGATCAAACTTTCCAGATCATAACTAGACATGGTGGGAAACATTTCTTATGAAGAAACCCAAGTCCAAATCGGACTACAAATGGATTGAAAATCTCACGTAAAGTCATACTCGAACAGCCTATTATATGAAAAATTCACTAAGGCAGTTTGTCCAAAACAACATACTGTAATGTATCAACTTCAAAAATTCACCGTGAGTTCATTATAAGGAATCTGGGAATGAAACCAATCATATTGAAAATCCACTTAAGTCTAGTTTTATCCAGAAAAGCCTCACCAATGATTCACAATAGATTGGGAGCTAAAATATTTTACCACAAGCTATCACTCCGTGACAGTTTTGTGCAGTTAACTTGTAAAATCTGGAATAAATAGTAAGACTTTTAGAAAATTCTGAAAATTTACATACGTCTTTAGACATGCTGAATTATGTTTCTGCCAAATTTCAGAGTTTTATCATTAGCCAAACTTAAAACGAAACCACGGATTATGGGTGATGAACACGGCGATTTCGCAGATTTGTGCAGTGTTTTGATAAATACAAATAAAATATCAAATCAAGTTGGATGGACTTGAAATTTTACAGAGGCATACTAGACACATATAATTTCAACATATCAAAATTCACAATCATCGGACCACTGAAACTTAGTCAAATAAATTCGTGAAGTTTCTGTTCGTCCAGGAAATCAACATGCAATGATCAAAAGTATTGAATCTACCTATTAAATCAACATGCAATCACTTTCAAGCATAGACCCAACACATTCAAGCATATTGATGAACATGCATGTGATATCTTGATCATCCCTAGGATCTAAGGAGATGGTATCTACCTTAGCCACGAAATCGAGAGGGATGAAGAGGAAGGGACGGCTGTCCATCTTGAGCTAGGAGCTTATGTCCACTTTTTTGAATGGTGGAGTGGCTGATCTTGGAGCTGTTCTTGAGGGGGATGGACGAAAATGGGGAAGAAGATGACTGAAATCTGATTTTGGGGGTGAGAGGTATGGGATGTGTGTGGTGCTTATGGGTGACAATTGTCACCCTTAATACATGTAGTTGACACTCACACACACTTCTACCTACACACCACACACATGCACGAAAATTACATATATATATGTATATATATCAGATTTTAATAGTGTAGTTAGGATATAATTAATCCAATGTCACTTAGATACATGTAATAGATAAATCAACAAATAAGTGTTAGTATATATGTGTATATAGCTCTCGGCTATTACACTATGCCAAAGGGTCCAAATTTTATTTTCCATGCCAAACATTGATATATGTTATGACATATAGTTTAGATGATAAATAATATCATAGGATAAATTAATGGCATCATTTTATGCAAAAATCGAGTTCGAAATTAGGGTTTTCAACGCTTGAAAATTGGTAACTATCGAATCTTGATGATCTAGCATTGATTTAATGCTAAATCATACTGTAATTACATATACCAATCATAGGAAATTAATTCCATAATTTCTTGATCGATTAAAACGCCGCTTCATCTCAAAACGTTAACGCTTGAAAACGCCAAAACGCTCATTATCGACTCATCTTGAAATGATCGTCATCACTTTATTACATTATTCCATTAATAATGAAATTTAATTCTAAGCTTAATTGCTTAGAAAATATCATGAATTTTAACTATCGATACCGATCGACGTTAAAATAATACCCGATATACTTATATACTTTATTTCTTAATTCACAATTCTCGTGAATATGAAATAGATTTCATTCCTTCGTAATTAATCGAAGTCATTATTCGATATCATTCGATTGAATATCTAATAAAACTTTGATTTACGGTTTTAAATACCGTATTAGCATTTAATCTGGTATTACATCCCCCCTTAAAAGAAATTTCATCCAAATTTGCATACCTCTTAAAGTATGGGTATCTTAACATCATAACATCATAACTTTCTATGTGCTTTCTTTCGTCCATGGTTCTTCCATCGACTTTCATTATAAGACCCAAACTTGTTTCTTTAATCGATGAATCGTACGATCAAATTAGTCGAGATTTTCATCATAACCCATCCGAGTCAAAGGTCACGCCATCATGTTGGTTTACGTGAATTGGGCATTTCGTATTTCTTAATCGCGACACGGAAAAACATTTCATACTTTCCCAAATAGTGGAAGTACCGTATATACAGCTTATCATTGTTAGAGCTCGTAAGGTCCTATAAAACGTGATATCAACATTCTTGTATCTAAACTTATAATTCATCTAGATGGAGAAATCTTAAGAAACTTTAATTCGCATTCAAGAATGCGCTGTTTATGCGCAACAGTAAGACTTTTTGCTCTCCGAGCTTTTCTTATTCTTTGCCTCGCATGATATCTTAATCGTTTCATTTACAACGTCAGACTTTATACCTTTGCTCACCTACTTTGTTACAATAAATGGTGGTCAATACTTTTTTCGCCTCATAAGGCTACATTGATCGTTGTTTGACACTACACGACATAAATTTAACAAGGTACAATAAGTTCCCACCGATACCTTGGTTTATCACTTGTTCTATCGTATCCTTAAACATTCATACTCGCCTTTGATTGTCCTTCGCCGTGAGTGGACATCTATGTTAAGGCTCAATCCGTGTCTAACTCGTCCATTTATGGACTTAAGAAGCTTCCCGATCATGGAACTTACGCTTTGACGAGGTGGTAAAGTCCTATGGATTTACCCAATGCCTTCTATAAAGTTGTGTATTGTTTGGATGTCAACGTGACGGTATTTCTTACACTTTACAGATGACATCCTTCTACTCGCAACAATGTGAAGTCGTTGTCGAGGTAAAGAGTTGGTTATCCGATCGGGCCCAAATGAAAGATCAAGCGAGATGCAGCGTATTCTTGGGATCAAAGCTACCGAGACGGCAAGAAGAAAATGTTGAGCTTATCTCGTGCTGCCTTACATTGATATTGTAATTACCGCTTAGTATGCACCGCCAAGAAAGGATTGCTACCTTCGTGCTTGGTGTTCCTTGATTCATGGAGCACCACCCATGATCGCAGCGAGATAGAGGAACGAGATAAGTTCTTACGCCTGGTCAGAGGAAGTCCCATGTATGCAATGCTATGTACGAGACCGATATCTACTATGCGGTAGTATAGTAGCAAGATATCGCCTAACCCCGATAAGCTCATTGGATCATGGTAGCATATACTCATGTACCGAAAAGGACTTGAGAATATAAAGCTAGTTTACCTGCATAGTCTAATGCCTCTGGGTTATCTGACTGGATTTCCAAGTCGACCATGATGAGAAGAAGTCTTCACCAAAGCTATGTGTTTACCTTGGGAGGAGGAGTTGATCCCCAAGCGAGGCAAAAGCAACATGCATCATGACTTACCATGGAAGTTTAATATGTAGCCGCTCAAGGTCAAGTAAAGAGGTGTATGGTTCAAGAACTACCTCATAGATCTAGACGTGATACCGGTTTGCCCAAGTGTATCATAGTTTCATCGTGATAGCTCAGCAGTGGCAAACCCGAGGAACCACGGACCCACAAGATAACCAAACACATAGAGAGAAAGTACCATGTCATACGAGAAATCGTTAGACTATGAGATGTGTTGATTGAGAAGATTGGTATTATGGATAACCCAGCTGACCCATTCACGAAGAGATCGCCGCAAAAAGTCTACGAAGAGTATATTCGAGGACTCGATTATGCTTTGATGGCACCCACTTAGAAAGGAAACTTTTGTAGAAGTGAGTAAACAAAGTGATGGTGTTGTTTGTAATAGTTAGCGAGAGACACATTGTATACAAAAAGTTTGCTTTAGTATAAGTGGAGATTGTTGGATTCAGATAATCGAAGCGCTTTTGGCTGAGCTCAGATACAATGTTTTCTGTTACCACTATTACAATCTCCTATCTCAATTGTTTACTTTATTGCAAATGTATGTCCCTTTATCTCATATATAAGCTAGATCATACAAAGGTGTTGTAGATCATAGAAGTTCCGTATGATTTGTCGTTTAACGAGATATAAAAGAATCACAAACCGAGAGAACTTGAGGACGAGCTGTCATGATAGTATGTATAGATAAGAAGTGACTTGACTTGGTTGTTTGTCTATGCCGGCACGCCTCCGATATATTGATGAATCACAGTGAGATGAGTTTTCTATCTGATCGTCGTGAAGAACCTAGATCTCGGTGACTTTACGCTGATCTAAACCTCGATAAGGTATTATATGAGTACGAAAGGCCGACCATCACTTTGACTTGTTACGGGTGAGGGTATATGAGATAACCCAAGATTCTCTCAGATCTCGGGTGGTGGCAAAGTCAGATGTCATGCTAGTTACTTATGTCGAGTCACCGTAACCGCTTAGGATGATGACGCCCCTTAAGGAGCTCAAAGGTTTATTGTACTAAACCCTGCGTGTTGAGTTATCTCAAGCACACTAATAAGGTCGAGTTGAACTACTTAAGGAATTAAAGATATTAATTATTTCAGCAATGTAACTGTAAATAATTAATGGAAGTATATCTTAAATACGGGATTCGTTAAGTCTAAATGCGAGCCCGATTCAACTTCGTAAATAAAGGGTAAGTCAAGATTTATTCTCTAGTGGCATTAATAAATGTTTATGAATTAAATTATGTTCGGGCGAACATAAGATAATTAATTTATTTGAGGCCCATCTTTATTCCTCAGATTTGATCCTCGGTCGGCCCATCAAGCCTCGTAGCTGATGAATTTCGAACCTTCCTTAGAGTCCCACCGACTCGCTTTGATCCTCTCTATCTCAAGAGATATTATTATATTTATTAGATATGCAAATCCCATCTCGACAGATTTAGGTCGCATTATAAATATAAGGTGAGAGAAAATCAAACTCTAATCTCAATGTTGAAATTTTCGAGAATCATACTCAAAAGGTTAGATTTTCAAAACTTAGAGAAGAAGGCATAATCACTGAAAGACTCACCATAGATTGTCCTCACCGACATAAGAGTTTAGCAATCGGACACAATTCAAGATCAAAGCACTAGTTCTGATCCATTCTACCGACCTAATTCATTGTGTAAACACGAGAAAACACCAAAGTGTTGCAATTAATTATAGGTGCATGCTAGAATATAATCAATGTATGTGAATTAAACATCAAAGATAGATCCTCCGGAGATGGTTAAAATCATATTTCCTTCGACTGGTACGAGCCTCGATCGTGATTCGCCTCGCTGATTAATTCAAGTTTGATTATTACGATGCGCAATTAATTAATTGTGGATCTATCGCTCATCGTGGGTTTGTTTTATTTTTGTCGGATTTGTTTTTCACCATAAGAAAATCCGTGGTTAGATTAGGATTTATTTTGTAAATCAACTGTAGTTAAGAACCAAGACGAAGAACATGAAGAACGAGACGGCTGTGAGGTCGACGGAAAACGGCAAGACGACGCGAGGGCGTGGCGGGCGACGGCACGACCGAGCGTTCTCGCGCCGCAGCACGTCGCCTAAGCAACAAGCGTGCTTTCGGCTGCATCGCCACACTCGAGGACCGGGGCACGGAGGCGGAGTCTTCGCGAGGCTGGGCGGAATCGTGGCGGCTCATAGTCGAAGCGCGGGATGACGGTTTACCGCCGGACGCTTCTAGCTGACGGCCGGCCCATATTGGGCCGACCCGGCCTAGTTTTCGCCTGCACCGTTTTCGACCCGATTTGATTTGCAACCCAAATCCAGCTGACGAATCCGTCCGTGCTCGCACGCGAGGCCCGCTTCGAGATTTTTAAGATTCGAACTTTGCAAATTTATGTAATAAATTAGGCAAGAAGCATGTGATCCACGAAGGGGGCGCGATGAATCCATTTTATTTAATTTTTATCGCTCAAAGCATGTCGTGGATGTTTAAATTATGCGTAAGCATGCTATGTATGTTTAAATTATGTAGATAAACATGTTGTATGTTTTGTAATCGATGCTCATAGTAAGCATACTAGGTTTATCGTGATTTTCAAGCATATTTAGAATCATCAAGCATGTTTTACATGTCGAGTTCTATAGAAAGCATGCTAGATTACGTGATCTACATGGACAAACCTTTAAAACAAAAAGACTACAAGAAACTCGACATATTAACTTTTATTAAAATGTCAAGACCTCCACTTTTAATCTCTAAACAAAGTGATACGCATTGTGAGTAAACGCCCACAGCGCGGCTTGCTTGCACCGCTTATCATAAGTTTGTTAGATGAGATTTCTAAATAAAATATTTTAATCTATTGAGAAATGGGAGTTTCATGTAAACGCCCACACGCGCGGCTTGTATATGCGATTTTCATAAGTTCTCTAGAGATAGATTTAACATGAGAAGACAAAAGAATTTGAATTCGAAGCAAAGATGGTCCGAGTGAGTATGCTAATTCTAAGAATTCATTTTCTGCTGTTAAAATTTTTGTCATTGCTTAGACATTACCTCAAGTACAACTTCCCGCGAAGTCCTTTCTTGCGATAGTGATGTGGTCTAGTAAGGTCCAATCATTAATTTCATTTGTTATAAGGATAAGTTGACATGGATTGAAATTAAACAACTAAAAGGTATATTTTACCTCGTTGGGGTTCATGTAAACGCCCACACGTGTGGCTTGCATGTGGGATTCCTTCGTCGATCGAGGTTTCAATTAATATTGTTTTATCGTAGGTTACAATTTATTGTTACAATTACGCGATCATATGCTTATGTGTTTACATTGCTTTTCAGATATGTCTCTTACACCGATTATCAATATGCTCGCACAAAACCTCTATCCGGTCTAAATTTTATCGAGTGAAAACGAAACATGGAATATGTTCTTATCGCTGAAGAACACATGTTTGTTCTCACTACTCCCAAACATGATGCCCTTACTGACGCATCGATGAATGAGCAGCGAGAGTCAAGCAGACTTTAGCATAAGTCAAATAATATGGCCAAATGCTATATGATGAGTACGATGTCCAAAGGCTTTGGTACAGCAAAGATCGATGGTAGACGCGATTGAAATATGGTCAAGTCTCGAGTAAGTTTGGGCAATGGATCGGATCGTTTCGCTTCTACACAATGAGAGAAATTCGCATGTAGGATGGAAGAAGGAAGTTCGGTCCATGAACATGTCTCCACACGACTATCTCATGGATAGTCTTGATCAACTGAGAGAGGTATTGACTGCAAAGTCAAGGTCAATATCATCCTCAACACACGCCCAAGTCTTTGAGAACTTTGGCAAGAACGCGATCATGAGCAAGACCGAGTATACACTTAGTCAACAGCAAAATGATCTCATGGCCGAGGAAGGTGTCATGGTAATAGAGCACATGCTCTTGCTAGCACATCTAAGGGCCCAAATTTTCCATTGAAAACGGACGAAGAAAAGCGTGCCTAAGGTGGTAGAGGCAAAGGAACCAGTGGGAGCAAGAATGTTGCCTCCTGAGGCTTGAAAAATGTAACAGCCCGCCTTTCCAAAGTACGGATTAGCGTGAACTATTACTAATGACGGGATTAACAATAGAAACGAAGACTAATTACGGACTCGCAAGTATACGATAGATAAATTTCCAAAACTTCAAACCATTTATCGTGACACATATATCGTACATACGAAACTGAATCATTTAGACTCTCGACTAAAGGGTTTAACTCAAAACATAACCTATATAACTTTGCAATGAAAGACGGTGATTACACATATGACGATATGTAATCAAGGCTATACTTATCAACCATGTAAGACTCCAACCGCCAACACTTCAACATCCAACATCAATCGCTCAACTCGCACATTTAAAACAACATGCGTGGCTAAGTACAAGAATGCACTTAGTGGACTCATGCCAAAACATTTTCTTTAATTACACCGCCTACAAGTAGACATATAGTGGTTTTAGTTGAAAATGTCTCAGGCTTACTAAAACATTTTCTCATTTTCAAAAGTCGTCCGCCGTACATATTTTCCGTCTGTATGATCCATATCGTAGTAATATCATAACATCATCATATAACTTCATCACATAACATCATCACACGCTGGTAAATAACCAACAACTTTCAATATCATCATGCCACCAACTCCACATATAATACGACATCACATCGATCATCATACTGGTAGCAAACCAACAACTTTCAATATCATCATGCCGCCCAACCCACACAAAATATCATCATTCCAACCATCACCACAAATAATAATATCATCATTCCAACCATCACCACAAATAATAATATCATCATTCCAACCATCACCACAAACGATAATATCATTATACGAGATCAATCCTAGCTGTATAATCCTTCCCGCTAGATCCAATATCAATTTTCAAAGTCAGGCTCGCCCAACAACTTGATAGGATCATACATAAAACATAAACACTTTGGGTGTAATCATCATTTCGTAATGTAAACATCAGAATAAATACTTTGATTTGGCAAAATAAATAAAAGAGTTTTCGAATAAAGCCCACCGCACGTAGCTTTTCAATAACGCTCCTTTCTAAGTCGAAAGCTCAAGTCCACGTCCCACCTTAACGTAAGAACTATTTTAGTACGCTGATCACGCTCGAGAGACTAACATAGTCTATAACGCTCTACGTGTCAAATAAGGCTAACGCCGACTTATTTCGACGCTTCCTAATCAATTAATGTCGATTATGAACCTCTCAATTTATAAGAGATATTCTACCTTTTAATATATAATGACGCTTTAATGTACTTACGTAACGAAGTTACATTGTTACTAAACGCATTTACGCCACATAGATCACGACATGGAATTACGTGTCTTCGACCTGGTCAACGTTTTGGTCAACAATTTTGACCAAGTCAACCTTTAGTCAACAATTTTGACTTTAGTCAACTCAAAGTCAACATTTTGACTTTTTCAATTTTTTATGTAATTTTCGATTTTAATGTACAATTCTTGTTCCAAAAATTCCTATAAAATCATACTATGTCTAAAACATTATTTTAGATCATATTATGTAATTATACTTGATAAAATAAATTTATAACATTAATACAAATAAGTATAGTTTTTGCTAACATAATTAACCCACTAAACATTTTTCAAAAATTCCAATAAATTCATATAATACTTAATCACCCTTAATTATCCTTATTATAACATAATTGTTATTTATTATGAACTATTGAATTTAATGTTCCTAAGTCATATTTCAAAATTTCGACTTAGGTCCAAATAATTTTTATAAATTCCAATAAATTCATACAACCATATATTATGAATCTACATCATCAAAATTATATGATAACACTTAAATATGATTTATATCACAACCTTCTATCATAGGTTATAACTTTCGAAATTCTTGGACTTAGGTACTAAAGTTCTCCAAAAATTCTATATAAATTCATATAAGCTTGTTTAATACCCTAGATTATTATTCCATGCTCGAATTAAAAATTAAAAATCAAAATCATCAACATATCATCCCCCTAAGTTTTCGGTCCAATTTTTAAATTACATAGCATGCTTAATTTTGTGATATAATTATAATACATGCTTAATAACATCATATAAATGTAATATCTCAACATATTAGCATGAGTTATATAATTTTCAAAATCATATGATTAAACTAAGCTTATAACATAAATTCTAACGATATACAAGGCTCGTAAGAATTCTAACCTTTAATCAGTATAGATTTGATCGGCTGGCTAGTCGATCTAAGTTTGGGCTCTTGCACAAGATGAACACTCTCTTCCTCTCCTTATAATTTTCAAACTTTGGTGTGTGGTGAACAAACGAAGGCTCTCATGGGTATTTATGACTTAGCTACTTATTTTTTATTATTATGTGAAAATATCTAAGATCCACTTGTTACAAATCTTATCCCTAACCTTATCATATCTTATCAAGAATCTTATCTTATACAACTCACCCCACTTGCTACCTTATCCTTTAATTAGATACATCAACCATAGGTTAAATTAAAATCAATACTTTATTAAATATATATATATATATATCGCCGCCCACTTTTAATTAGGCCTTAGGATTGATTAACTATTTGTTTATTACTATATTATATATTTTATTATACTATATTATAATTAATTAATAATTTATAACATACTTATCAAGATTTAATAAATTAATCACATATGTATACCAATATGTCATTCTCGGCTATGCCTAATTAAATAGGATAAATTTCTATTATTTTATATTATATACTATATTATTATCATATTATAATTATAGTATAAAGTTGCTTTAGAAAAGTCAAAATTTTCAACTATACAAACGGCACTATTATATAGTATGAAATTAAATATTTTCCAACCATTTTTTCAACATTTTCGCCCTTCATTAATGAGCATGAGATTACTTGTTTTAATTGTCTACTATCACTACTTTACACTTATAATATGATAGATCCAACTCATACCTTATCCTTTATTATAGATAATGTTTATCACATAAAATCATGTTTAATAATCTAAAATTGGCGCCACTTTTGAGTACAAGTGCACCCCACTTGTGCAAGTTGTAATACACCTCATTTTATCCTTAATGACATCATAATAATATAATAATTATCATACATCATTAATTAAATAAGAATAAAATTAATTTGTACTTAGAAAACCCTAATTTTCGATTTTCACTAAGGTATTTCCAAATATTTTATTTCCTTGTATAAAATAGCTACTACATAATTATGTGACATATTATATGTCTTAGATAATAAATTTAATCATAGATAAGTATTTAAAATAATTTAGATATTAAAACCCTAATTTTCGATTTTAAATATTTTCAAAATTATCAAAATATGGTACATCTCATTCTTAATTTTCTAGCATTATTTAATGATAAATAATGCTCTTATATAATAAAATAATTATAGGAATTTGAATTTTATAATTCCGAGATCATATGACCGAGTTATCGACTCATCTCTAAAACCGACGCTTTAAAACGCCTCAAAATTCTCATAGGCTAATTATCTCTAAACGCCTAAAATAAAGTTGTAATAACTTTACTTATTCCTATAATAATAGAATTTCGAAATTAAGCTTAATAGCTTAATAATCAGAAGACGAACTATCGAATTTATCCGACGTTAGAATATTACGCTCAAGGAATATCGAAATTATATTCCTTAATTCACTAAGCCGCTGAATATCACACAGATATTATCCAATTATGCTTGGTCAAAGTCAAGCATCGACTAATTAAGATTTTAATTATCGAGGTTAAAACCCCAATTACGATTTATATTATCGTAATTAAGCGCTTAAAATTGCGGATATTACATTCTACCCCTTAGAATAAATTTCGCCCTCGAATTTGTATACCGTAAAAGTACGGGTATCTTTGCACTATAACAATCTCAAGTTTCCACGTAACTTTCTTTGTCCATGGTTTCTCCATCGACTTTACCAACGGTATAAGCTTCTTTCTTAACTGTTAATCGGCGATTAAACAATCGCAGATTTTCTCTCACAACTTATATCTCGATTTGAGAAGAATGTCATCATGATGATCATGTTTTAGATCATAACACACTTTCTTTAACCGCAACACGTGGAAAACATTCTTTATATTCCCAAACTTGGTGGAAATACCAATCTATATAGTCGCTAGGCCTTATCCTTTCTAGATCTCGCAAGGTCCTATAAAATGAAATCTCAACTTCCTTTTTCTCCTAACATTGAAATTCTTTCAATGGAGAACTTTAATACACTTAATCAGATTCAAGACGCAGCTCATGTTTACGCCAGACGTCAGTAAGACTTTCGCTCATCATGAACCTCTTTCTTTCTTTACCTAATTCGGCAAACATCTTAACCATTTCTTTCACAAAATCGGCTTTAAAACTTTTCCTCTTATTTTCTTTATCTCAATAAGGAGATGATCGATACTTTCTTTTATACTATGCCTCACATGGGCTATGCTGCTCGATAGTTATTGTCGTAGGTAAACTTAATAAGTGGAAAATATATTTCCAACTTGTACGTTAATTCTTCTCTTCTAAGCCAATTCATATTTTAAAGATAACCTCAAAATCTTTATACGACGCGAGACGATGATTGTCTTAGTAAACAACCGCCAACTTATCGTACCCAAAAGTAGCCTAAATAGGCGTGAACCGAACATTTTGGTAAGTGGATACACTACTACCCATATAGCGTTGTTATCTTTTGACTTTGGTAAGCCTATCTCAAAATCCATTGTTACGCCACCCCATAGGATCATTAATACAATGCCTTCACTTACGGCAATTGAGACGACGCTCGATAATTTCTATCTTCCTCTTTAACTCTTGAATAGATAGGAATATCGTCCATGATGACTAAGATAATTGTCTAAGTATGCGTGAAACAATAGATGAGGTTCTCAACAATGTCGCGCATTAGTTGATCCGAATGGCACGACTAAAATTTTATAGTAGCCACCTCTTGTTCGAAAGCCATTTTGGGTACATTGTCGGCTTGTACTTGAGTTGATTATAGTCCCATCGAGATCGATCCTCGTGACTACTCTTACACCTTTTCCTTCGACCGAATACTCATTTATCCTTGGTAATGGATTATTAACTCGATAATCTATATACTTTCTTAATGGGCTATCTTTCTTCTTCGACAAGCAAGTCGGGTGTTTCTTAAGGCGATACACTAGGTTCGATGAAACTTAGATTTTACAAATTTTCAAACATGAGTCTTTATCTTTTCACTTTCCTTGAATCCATTTGATAAAGGTACTTTTAACTTGGTTTAATAATGGTTCTAACTCGATAGTAAAATTCTAGCCGCTATCGTGGGTAGTCTTTGCTAAGTTCGTGGTATCTCTAGAAATTCTCGAAAATTTTCACATCCTCTACCTTCATTTCCGCTATCCATCCTTTGCTTAGATAAACAGGAATGCTCGATATCCTTCTTGTTTAATAATTCCCTTATTTGTAGTGTGGGTACGGTTGGAATTTCCTTCCCATGTGGATTCCATAAAATTGCAACTTTATCCTAGAAATGGAACGAAATTTCCTTTTTCCTGCACAGATTGTGGAATGGTTTTCACTAATCGATTCCTTCAGATTATCTCTATGTCTCATATAGGTACTATGTTCAAGTTCTTTACTCAAGTCTTAGTGATTCTAAGTTCAATTCTAAGTTCGAGTAAATATGTCTAACAATCATGATTTCTCTTATGGTGAATAGATTCTCCTTTCCGATTTGCTTATTCAAATTTAAGTTCTAATATATCTTACGATGCTTTTGTGGTGAAAGATTATAAGGTACTTTTTCCGAACTAAGGTACTATAGGTACGTTGAAAAGTTTTTCGCACTGATGTGTTTCCTTGGGTTTGTTTATTCCGTCCTCGATTTAACGACATGCTCGCTCGGGCTGGTTGTTGTTGGCGGGTACTTGCCACCGCTGGTATTGCTTTGTTGCCGCGGCTCATACCGGGCTGGTATCAGATAGCTTTGAGTTGTTGGATTTGGCCTTGTTGATTTGGCCTTACCATTCTTATCGGACGCATCTCGGCATTCATTCGCATAGTGGCCCTTTATGCCACATTTATAACACCTAACATTGCCCCATATACATATACCCCCGTGCATCCTATTGCATTTTGGGCATGGAGTCGTCCTCATCTGCTCGTGGACCTCCGTAGGTGGAGAAAACACCGGTCTCTTCCAACCTTATCTTTGGGGTGCCCAGCCATCTTCCATGGTCTCGTATTGCTTTGTTGCCATCATTTTCCCGTTGAAATTATTATTAAAACTACCTTCCCATTTCTCTTCCTTTGTCACCAACATTCTGGATCGGGGTGCAGCTTGTCTTCGTGCATCGCCTCGATATCCAAAGCTCGACTAAGAGCTTCGGTGTAAGTCAATTCACCATGACTTGCCAGAGACATCCTTATCTCATGTCTTAATCCAGATCTAAACTTTTCTGCCATTTTCATATCAAGATTTACTAGGTCCGGGCGCATTTGACATATCGCAGAAAATGCGATCGCATCTGTCACGCCTTTCTTTCTTGTTTTAAGTTGAAAATTCAACTTCTTCTTCTTTCTATAGCTCTTTGAATATATTTCTTATATATTTCGCCTTAAAATCTTCCCATCCGAAATATTCCATTTGGTTTGGGGTAATAGTCTTTTCCTTGCTTCCCACCGTAAATCACGGTCCGTGAGTTGGAAGGTGACACAAGATAATCTTTCATGCGTTGTACAATGGAGGAAATCGAAAATCCTCTCTATTGCTCTAACCCATTGTTCAAAGATCTTCGGATTTCCTTTCCGTTAAAAGATGGTGGTTTTGCCTAAGGAACAATTCCTCTATTCTCCTGTCGGGTGGAGGTGGGGTGGTACTAGTATCTCTTCACTTTCGCCCGTAGAATATGGCCTCTTCCCCTACCGTCCCCTTCCGCTTTGAATACCTTTCTCGTGTTCGTGTCAGCGGCATTCGATAATGCAAGAATGTAATTAGTCTTTGCGTAACGCTTATCGCAATTTTGTAACATCTTTATGCAATCTTAGCATAACCTTGATAAAACCATTCACCTTTTTTCATACCTAACTTATCACAAAACCCATATAGGGTCGTCACATAAGGTAATATACTTATGCGCCATATTTCAATTTTAACATAAGTGCCACATTATCATGCCTCGACTTTGGGGTATCTTTCCATACTGGTTTAAGTACTAGGGATAGCCTAGCTTTTCGCACATCTCATCGACTATGATTCATCGATTCTTACTATCATTGGTTTGACCAACGCCTCGAATATTCGAATTAGATCCGCTTAAGCATATTCTTATTGATTTAGGGATAAATGAGATGCTTATTAATGGAGATGCTTTCATTCCTTGTATACTCATAAATGAGTTTCATCTACCTTCATACTTTAGACATGTCTAACCTACTAACGAGGTTTTAAAGAAAAACATTTATCTCCCAGATATGTTATAATCTTTCTCGTTATGACGTAAATAGGAGGGGGTTATATCTCAAGGATATCATATACTTTTCTTTACTTCTACTCTTGCAATCATTGCTAAAGATTATCTTGCTTATGACTTAATCATCATATACTCACATGAAGGTATAACTTTACTGTTATTAGTATTGGGAAAGCCCATCAAGGGTCGATCCACCTATGTGTATCATAAAATATATCTCGTCTCATCGAGAACTTCTTTACATCATATCTTGATGTCTATCTCTTTATTGATCTGAAACTTAGGTGGCGGAATAAGTCAACTTGTCTCATACTTACTGGTTTCAAGCTTTGAAGAAGAATTCGTCATGACAAGAAGTATTGGTTTACAACTCCTGATGACAATCTCGAAGATTTGAATCAATATACTTTTTTAACTGAATAATTTGGGATATAGGGTCCAAGACCGTAATGACGACCATCGAGATTTCTTTGGTCATATGGGGTGGCCATCCCACACAAATACTTTCTCATCACACAAGGCTTGGCTTCAAAGAACACCGTATAAAATTTTGGTTTTGTAAACTTTTCCACCTAAAATGAGAAACGCAAGTGATTTTCAATCAAACTAGGTCATAGAGTTAAACTCGATGACGTAAATTGAGTAGAACTTGAAACCTTATACAGCTCATAATAGGTCATCTACAAAAGTTCTCATGTACTTCATATCTCTTCTTGTACCATCGAATCTTATTTTCTAGCAAAGATTCTAATATTCTTGCTATATCGTAAGGTTTTCGCTTCATGGACATCATAGACTAGTCTTTAACTGATTCTCACGAATTCTGAAGAAGGAATCAAGGATTTGGGTCTTCATAAGAAATATAGTACCTTGTGATAGAGTACGAGGCGAAAACCGTTTGTAAATCGGAATTCAAACGAGGGAGAACGAGCTAAAGTCAAAACATGCAAGAAGACAGTTTTGCTGGCGCCAAATCAGCACCAAAGTCGAATCGAATTGCTAAGATCTAAATTAAAGAGGTCGACGCCAAAGTCGAAGTTGGCAAAGTCAATGTTAAAGTTGAGCATAAAATGCCAACGTGGTTCACCTTATATCTATTTCTTCTCGCTTTGAAAACTCGTAATGTTTTCACCGATCTTTGTTCTCGCTCATGTCGATACTTACTTTCAGACCGCAAAGAACCAAAGTTCTCGATTCTTACTTCTATGTTCTCGCGATAGTGATCATGCTTCTTATCATGTCTATGTTCTTTTGGGATATCATACCCATTAGTGAAATAACTTTGAACTTTGAAATAAACATTTCAAAACTGTAACATAACTTATGCTTTCTTTGAATTTCAAGAATTCAACATATAACACTTTTGACATATCAATGTCAACATTTCTTCATATAACATCATCATAGCATAATCATAACATTCTTCTTATAACATCATCAAACATCATAATATGTTGGTATTGATCCAACAACTATCACAACAAAATCCTCACTGTCTTCCACGAATTCAAAAAAAACTTCTCTTTGACATCTCAATGTCAATACTTTCTCATCTCACTTTCAACTCTTCACAACATATAACATCATTGCAACACTTGCAATTACTTTCATTTTCAACAATCCTCATAACTTACAATCATTATCCACTACTTTTATTCTTAAATATCTCTCATAACTTTCATCTTTTTGGAAATATCATATTCCATGTTTAAACTTTTCATTTCAAAATTTTGAAAAGGGCATGTACTTTCAAACTTTTCATTTTCAATTTGAGAAAATCATTTACTTAACGCTTATTAAATCTTTTGTTTTCCATGAATATGTAGTCCCATACCCACATATCCTCGAATCCTTTGAGTTTTCCTGAATATGCAATCCCATACCGCATATTCTTAGAATCTCTCCTAGTTCTAACTTTCATTTTCTTGAAAATTCATTTCACTTTAACGACTTTCACTTTCCAACTTCTTATCCTTATTCTTAAACCGTGAGAAAATCATTTACCTTTTTCCGGTTGAGCTTGATGTGATGGAGTGTTGAGCATAGTCGGTCGATCTCTAGAAGTCTAGTGACTCTATCTGACTTAACTTTTGAAAGAAGTTTGGGTTTAGGTACGACCGCCTCGATATTAACCGTAACAGCCCGCCTTTCCAAAGTACGGATTAGCGTGAACTATTACTAATGACGGGATTAACAATAGAAACGAAGACTAATTACGGAACTGCAAGTATACGATGACAAATTTCCAAAACTTCAAACCATTTATCGTGACACATATATCGTATATATGAAACCGAATCATTTAGACTCTCGACTAAAGGGTTTAACTCAAAACATAACCTATATAACTTTGCAATGAAAGACGGTGATTACACATATGACGATATGTAATCAAGGCTATACTTATCAACGATGTAAGACTCCAACCGCTCAACACTTCAACATCCAACATCAATCGCTCAACCCGCACATTTAAAACAAACATGCGTGGCTAAGTACAAGAATGCACTTAGTGGACTCATGCCAAAACATTTTCTTTAATTACATCGCCTATAAGTAAGACACAGTGGTTTTAGTTGAAAATGCCTGTGCTTACTAAAACATTTTCTCATTTTCAAAAGTCGTCCGCCGCATATTTTTTCGTCTGTATGATCCATATCGCAGTAATATCATAACATCATCATATAACTTCATCACATAACATCATCACACGCTGGTAGCGAACCAACAACTTTCAATATCATCATGCCACCAACTCCACATATAATACGACATCACATCGATCATCATACGTTGGTAGCAAACCAACAACTTTCAATATCATCATGCCAGCCAACTCCACACAAAATATCATCATTCCAACCATCACCACAAATAATAATATCATCATTCCAACCATCACCACAAATAATAATATCATCATTCCAACCATCACCACAAACGATAATATCATTATACGAGATCAATCCTAGCTGTATAATCCTTCCCGCCAGATCCAATATCAATTTCTCAAAGTCGCTTGCCCAACAACTTGATAGATCATACATAAAACATAAACACTTTGGGTGTAATCATCATTTCGTAATGTAAACATCAGAATAAATACTTTGATTCGCAAAATAAATAAAAGGGTTTTCGAATAAAGCCCACCGGCACGTAGCTTTTCAATAACGCCTTTCTAAGTCGAAAGCTCAAGTCCACGCCCCACCTTAACGTAAGAACTATTTTAGTACGCTGATCACGCTCGAGAGAGATTTAACATAGTCTATAACGCTCCACGTGTCAAATAAGGCTAACGCCGACTTATTTCGACGCTTCCTAATCAATTAATGTCGATTATGAACTCTCTCAATTTATAAGAGATATTCTACCTTTTAATATATAATGACGCTTTAATGTACTTACGTAACGTAAGTTACATTGTTACTAAACGTTCACGCCACATAGATCACGACATGGAATTACGTGTCTTCGACCTTGGTCAACGTTTTGGTCAACAATTTTGACCAAGTCAACCTTTAGTCAACAATTTTGACTTTAGTCAACTCAAAGTCAACATTTTGACTTTTTCAATTTTTTATGTAATTTTCGATTTTAATGTACAATTCTTGTTCCAAAAATTCCTATAAAATCATACTATGTCTAAAACATTATTTTAGATCATATTATGTAATTATACTTGATAAAATAAATTTATAACATTAATACAAATAAGGTATAGTTTTCGGTTAACATAATTAACCCACTAAACATTTTTCAAAAATTCCAATAAATTCATATAATATTTAATCACCCTTAATTATCCTTATTATAACATAATTGTTATTTATTATGAACTATTGAATTTAATGTTCCTAAGTCATATTTCAAAATTTCGACTTAGGTCCAAATAATTTTTATAAATTCCAATAAATTCATACAACCATATATTATGAATCTACATCATCAAAATTATATGATAACACTTAAATATGATTTATATCACAACCTTCTATCATAGGTTATAACTTTTGAAATTCTTGGACTTAGGTACTAAAGTTCTCCAAAAATTCTATATAAATTCATATAAGCTTGTTTAATACCCTAGATTATTATTCCATGCTCGAATTAAAAATTAAAAATCAAAATCATCAACATATCATCCCCCTAAGTTTTCGGTCCAATTTTTAAATTACATAGCATGCTTAATTTTGTGATATAATTATAATACATGCTTAATAACATCATATAAATGTAATATCTCAACATATTAGCATGAGTTATATAATTTTCGAAAATCATATGATTAAACTAAGCTTATAACATAAATTCTAACGTATATACAAGGCTCGTAAGAATTCTAACCTTTAATCGGATAGATTTGATCGGCCGGCTAGTCGATCTAAGTTTGGGCTCTTGCACAAGATGAACACTCTCTTCCTCTCCTTATAATTTTCAAACTTTGGTGTGTGGTGAACAAACGAAGGCTCTCATGGGTATTTATAGACTTAGGCTACTTATTTTTATTATTATGTGAAAATATCTAAGATCCACTTGTTACAAATCTTATCCCTAACCTTATCATATCTTATCAAGAATCTTATCTTATACAACTCACCCCACTTGCTACCTTATCCTTTAATTAGATACATTGAACCATAGGTTAAATTAAAATCAATACTTTATTAAATATATATATATATATATACGTCGCCCACTTTTAATTAGGCCTTAGGATTGATTAACTATTTGTTTATTACTATATTATATATTTTATTATACTATATTATAATTAATTAATAATTTATAACATACTTATCAAGATTTAATAAATTAATCACATATGTATACCAATATGTCATTCTCGGCTATGCCTAATTAAATAGGATAAATTTCTATTATTTTTATATTATATACTATATTATTATCATATTATAATTATAGTATAAAGTTGCTTTAGAAAAGTCAAAATTTTCAACTATACAAACGGCACTATTATATAGTATGAAATTAAATATTTTCCAACCATTTTTTCAACATTTTCGCCCTTCATTAATGAGCATGAGATTACTTGTTTTAATTGTCTACTATCACTACTTTACACTTATAATATGATAGATCCAACTCATACCTTATCCTTTATTATAGGATAATGTTTATCACATAAAATCATGTTTAATAATCTAAAATTGGCGCCACTTTTGAGTACAAGTGCACCCCCACTTGTGCAAGTTGTAATACACCTCATTTTATCCTTAATGACATCATAATAATATAATAATTATCATACATCATTAATTAAATAAGAATAAAAATTAATTTGTACTTAGAAAACCCTAATTTTCGATTTTCACTAAGGTATTTCCAAATATTTTATTTCCTTGTATAAAATAGCTACTACATAATTATGTGACATATTATATGTCTTAGATAATAAATTTAATCATAGATAAGTATTTAAAATAATTTAGATATTAAAAACCCTAATTTTCGATTTTAAATATTTTCGAAAATTATCAAAATATGGTACATCTCATTCTTAAATTTTCTAGCATTATTTAATGATAAATAATGCTCTTATATAATAAAATAATTATAGGAATTTGAATTTTATAATTCCGAGATCATATGACTGAGTTATCGACTCATCTCTAAAACCGACGCTTTAAAACGCCTCAAAATTCTCATAGGCTAATTATCTCTAAAACGCCTAAAAATAAAGTTGTAACAACTTTACTTATTCCTATAATAATAGGAATTTCAAATTGCTTAATAGCTTAATAATACCGTAAGACGAACTATCGAATTTATCCGACGTTAGAATATTACGCTCAAGGAATATCGAAATTATATTCCTTAATTCACTAAGCGCCGATGAATATCACACGATATTATCCAATTATGCTTGGTCAAAGTCAAGCATCGACTAATTAAGATTTTAATTATCGAGGTTAAAACCCCAATTACGATTTATATTATCGTAATTAAGCGCTTAAAATTGCGGATATTACAAAAAGCCAAAGAAGAGGGTAAGTGCTTCAAGTGCGACAAGATCTGGCATTGAAGGCCAAGTTCCCTATGCTCAAGGCTCAAGGTACGCCATTTGCTTTAGTAACTAAACATGTTTAGCCAATTGTTCAACTCATTCATGGGTAGTAGATATGGGTGCGATCGATCATGTTTTTACACCTTGCTGGGGTTCATGCGGACAAGGTAGATACATGATGGCGAGATAACGATCTCCATGGGCAACGCGGTGAAAGTCGAGGTTGTTGCAGTCGGAGACGTTACTTTATGCTTTGATAGGACAATTTTAGTATTAAAAGATATGACAGTTTTTGTATGATAACATTCAAAATCATGAAGGAATATATTATTATGAATTTAGAAATTATAAGAATCAATTTCTGATAGAAATTCCTGAAGAACTTAACCGAACGCCGGGAAAAATATACCGGAAAAACCCTAAATTGATCCGAACTACCCGAAACTTGAACCAAGGGTCTAAATCAATAAAATATTATTTATAAGACTCAAATAAATTATGAAATCTCAAGAATTCAATAGAATTTCAATTTGCATAATTTAATCACGAACGTCGTTTTTCCGCGATAACTCGGGATTGACTTATCGAACGTCGTTCGAACTTCATGAATTTATTATAAACAATGAAATAAGTCATTTAAAGGCTATTTAATAAAATAAAACCTTAAGGTTCCGAGAAATCAATCGAAAGTGTGTTAAAACTTAAAGAGTCGGTATTAACATGCCAAAACGGGTAATTTGACCAATCCTTCTCCCAATTACCACCAAGACCACCCCAAATGGGTATTGACCCTTTAGGCTGCCAATACGGTGAGGAACTCGTCCATTACAGCTTCTCACTTTTGGAACACATTTTCTCTCTCTTTTTCAAAATTCTCTCTTTGTTCTTCACACTTTTGAGTCTTTAATCCTCCATTTCAAACCTTTCCGACCCTAAATAATTATTCTAAGACCATACAAAGGTAGTACTCATCATTCTCTCCATTTGTAATGGAGTAGAATTTTTTTAGATTTTTCTTGAATTATTTCATGAAAAACCCTAGTTTTGCTCCTCATTTTTTCGTGACTTTTTGTGCCACCAAATGCTCTCAAGAAATGAATGAAAAATGCTTAGAATGATGTTCTAAGGCTGTAGTTAAAATTTCAGAATTTTTGGAGCATGTTTGATATTTTTCGATTTATGCTTTATTTCTTTTTATATGTGATAAAGCATGCTTTTGTGAATATTATTTGATATTGTGTCTTGTTGATGTATTAGGAGCATGTAGAATAAATATGGTAATTTTCAGAATATTTTTGGAATTTTCTTGTATTTTGATTTTATTTGTTGGAAAATAGTTGAGGTATATGTTTAATATATGATATGAACAACATATATTAATCTTAAAATTTTTGAAACAATACTCCTATTTTTCAAAAATGGGCAGAATATATTTAAGTATTTTTAAGCCATTGTAGGATTTTATTTGTTGAGAAATAGTTGAGATATAGTGTTTAATATATGATATGAACATCATATATTAATCTTGAAATTTTGAGACACTACTCCTATTTTCCTTTGAATACCGAAAACTATATGTATATATCTAAGGATTTATTTGATTTCATTTGTTGAAAATGATAGGATATGTTATAGAAATAATATGAACCTAATATGCATTGTTGAATTATTGAACACATATGTAAAATATGTGAGGAAAAAGAATTCCAAGCATTTGGTTCATATTATAAATATTAATTGATGTTTAATGTTAATATTACATGTTATTGCATAATATAAACATGTTGTGAAGGAATGAAATTTATCGAGTATGTATATATATGTGATTACCGAAAATATATAAGGGTTAAAAGCATGGGTTTAAATTTTAATGCATGATATGAAATGATATTCATGTTTAGTATATGGTATAAGCATGATATAATTTTGTGGAATTTATTCAACACCAAAGCTCATTAAATGGTGATTGCCGAAAACTATATGTTTTAACCTATGATTTGAAATTTTATATGATGATATTGAGTTGGTAATTAAACTCTATAGTATGATAGAAGTATGACATGATTTTATTGGAATTTATTGGATACATATGCTAATTGTTGCTAATTATCGAAAACGTAACAAAATGGCTAAGTATGGGAACATGATCCCTATTGCGCCGAACTTAGTATGAGAACATAAGGTATTCCCAATTGAACGGAATACTAAGGAAGAACGAGAACATAGAAATTATAAGAATCCCAATACGAACGGATCCGAGGATGACAACGCGATTTAGTCTATGATGACGAAGCGATTACTTAACCTGAGGTTCGCACCGCTATGAATCCCAACCTCTATGTGAAGGAATTCAACACCATACGTATATCTCTATCGTGGCGATAACGAAAATCAAAGTATAACGTTATGAAAGTATGAAAAGAAAGATCGAATTGTAAGTATTGAAAGAACGATATGATCGATGTTATAATGCGCATAGAAATAAGGAATTGAACCCAATGAGAAAGGGTGACCACTTTACTCAAAGGTTAGACATTGAAAGTTTGCTCTACCCTAAGACACCATAGAGTCTCTTCCCGAAGACCAAACCATGAAAGTAGTTTCATAAGAACTTAGAAATATAGGATATAAGATTATGGTTCGGACAATTTCTACGACTACACGCCTTTTATCCTGTAGAGCCACACACTGTGAGGTTGTACGCTCCACCGCTCCTACTAGACGTGCGAGGCACGACGTTAGCAAGTTCTTTGCTCACTTCATGCGTCACTGGACTGCTGCACATACCCGTGGTACGTCATACTACGACGGTGTACTCCGACTGATTGCAAGACTACCACCCAAAACAGGGGTATACACGCGAGATATCATCTGAATACATATATCGTCGCCGAGAGAGCTTCGATCTTAAGGTAGACTTACCCCATTCCGTCAGCCACCTAAACTATGTATTCATGGTATACGGAGCTGCACCTTATGGACCGTATCTCCCTGAGCGAGAATACACCTGGCGTGATGAGATTCCCGAGTGGCTTCATCCGGAGGTGCCTCGCTTGGCATCTGATGGACTTGCATTCTTGCCTGGCTGTGGCAAGAACATATTCGAGGCTGGATCTTTCTGTCCTCGACAACTCACTTTTTGGTCCTACCGCTAGTAAGATTCCATCCCCGTCATTACCCGCCCAGACCATCGCCGCCGGTCATGCCATGCCCGTACCCACCTCCTCATGCCGACTCTCACCCGGTCCAACCGCCGCCACCCCCGTATGCACCTGTGTACCGTAACTCTGTGGAGATTGAGGATCCATGTGGCCTAGCTGCAGGCATTGTGAGGGGAGCTTGTGCCCGTCTTGTTGCTGCTTTGTTTCCAGCCGCTGCTTTCATGGAGATCACGATTGAGATCCGCTGAGACTTAGCTACTATGGAAGAAGCTAGAGTCATTATAATCCGAGAGATCGTGACTCCCACATTCAATGCTGAGGTCAAAGAGGAGTAGGACCCAGAGAAGGACCTGCCTGCTGACGATGAGATGAAGGATGTTGATAGTACCCATACTCCCGGTTTTGACTCTGACATGCTAAGCCCTATTTACACCCTGGATGATTATGGATCTAGTTCTTAGGACTAGATAGTGTTTTGTTTATATACTTTTGTATATCTTGTGAGGCATGCGGAAACGATAGGTCGTTTCGAGATGAACCCTTATTTTGATAACCTCGATAGCGTTTATATTTTTGTACGCACCGTGACTAGGTACGGGGAGTGCTGCTGATATTAGCTTTTGGGAACATCATACTCCATACCTGGCCCTTTTGGTAAATTTCAAAAACACTGATGAAAGTCCTCGTAGAGGCATTTGATTTGATATGATGATAGCTCATAGAGTGCCATTGGTTTTGATGTCGTATTATGTGATGATCGACGATGTGCTAGACTTACGCGTATGATTATATATACATACCGCGCTAATACATTTATGATCCTGATGGATGGCATAAGGAGATATTTGATTGCGTATATTTAAGAAGGATAGAATGCCACCGAGAAGAAGAAATCATGAGGTAACACCCGAAAGAGATGACACTCTACCACCACCACCGTTGGCAAGAAGGGTTGAGGAACTATTCCTCAAGCAGAACCCGCCAACTTTCAACGGGACTGGGAATCCCGTGGATGCTGAACTTTGGATTCGCGCGCTGGAGCGAATCTTTAACTTCCTTCACCGCACCTCTCAAGAACGCTTGTCATGCGTTGCCTTCCAGATGACTGGCGCCGCCGACTTCTGGTGGGAGGCGAAGAGAAAGACTCTGTCCGAGGAGGAATTTGAAGATTTCTCCTGGGAGGAATTTAAGGAGGAGGTGTACGAGAAGTACATTCCTAAGAGTTACCGGAAAATGAAGGAGCATGAGTTCTACAACCTACGCCAAGGAAAGACCACGGTCACAGATTACGACCGTGCCTTCTGCGAGATGTCACGGTATGCGCCACAGTTGGTCGACACCGATGAGAAAAGGATGGAAAAATTTCGAGCGGGACTCCGCCATGAGATCAGGGTGTCCCTAGCTGGTCACGGAAATCTGACTTACCATGAGGCCCTCAGCCGGGCATTGGACATCGAGGCTGCTATGCCGGAGGACAGGATTGTCGTGTGCATCCCCGAATCACCAAGGGATCGTGGAAGAGGAAGTGGAAGGACCCCACCAAAGTCAAGGATCCAACATCGCAAGCCGGCGGAGGCCATGGCAAGGAACAACGTGTCATCCGGGCATGAGCAAGGAAATGGACGCCCATGGTACCCGACCATGGGAAACCAGAATTTGTGAGGCTCAGATGCCCCTGTGCCATAGGAGTCACAATGGGCATCGCGATTTTCAAATGACGGATGCTTCAAGTGTGGCGAAGGGCCACTACTCCGAGACCGCCTCGATACGCCATGAAATGGTCACCTAATGTGCCCAACCGAGTCCAGCCGATCCGGCTATCCAAGCTCAACTGCTCCAAAGAATAACCCCGATTCAAGATTTCCACCGAATCAACGACCATATCAACCACGGCGGCAACGACAACAACAATGACGACAACCACAGCAGCAGTACCGACAGCCCCAACAACAACAACAGCAGAAGCAACCGCAGCAACAACAATAACATCATCAACAACAAAGAATCGCCATCATAAGCCGTGGCCTACGCCCTCAACCAATAAAGGGAGTTCCCGCAGGAGCCGCCAAGGAACCAATGAAACTTGGCAAGTATGGGAACACTACTCCAGTTGCCTGTTATCCTACTGTTTGATACTAGCGCCTCGCATTCTTTTATTGCTGAAGCATGCGTAGAGAACTTAGGATTAGATCCTAAACGCGCTGAACAAATAATGAGAATATCTTCTCCAGTAGGAGGCATAAGAACGATAACTCACATATGCTCAAACCTAGAACTTGGACTAGGCTCACTTAAGGTCTTGACAGATAACCTTCATGTCATACCTATGACAGATGAGGACATAATCCTAGGAATGGATTGGTTAACTGAACATAATGCGACCATCCTATGTAATGAAAGGAAAATTCTTTACAACATCACGAAGAGAAACCTACAGACTTTCATGGGATCAGCATGGGGAGGAGAGTCTCAATCATATCAAGACTACAAGCAAGAACGCTCTTGAACAAGACAGAGAACCACGCCTACCTCGTCTATCTCCAAGAGGAAGAGCGAATGAGAGAATGATAGAAGACGTCCCGATCTCAAGGAGTATCCCATGTATTTCCGATGAACCATCGATTATCGCCAAACCGATGATCGAGTTCACGATCGACTCGAACCGTGTTCTCGCCCCAGATCGAAAGCCCCACACCGGATGGCACCAAAGAAACGGAGGAATTGAAGATCCAACTACAAGAACTCTTGAAGTTAGGTTTCATTAGACCCGCAGTGTCCCCCGGGAGCATCTCGTCCTTTGTGAAGAAGAAGGATGTTACATCGAGAATGTGCATAGACTATCGAGAGTTAAACAAGATAACTCTTAAGAATAAGTATCATTTGCCCCGAATTGACGATCTGTTTGATCATCTTAAGGGAGCAGGAGTCTTTTCAAAGATAGATTTGAAGTCTGGATACCATCAGCTAAGGATTAGACCAGAGGATGTACCTAAAACGGCTTTCCGTACAAGGTATGGTCCTTTTGAATTCATCGTTATGCCATTTGGACTTACAAATGCACCAATAGTATTTATGGATATCATGAATAGGGTATTTCACCCATAGTTAGACAAGTTTGTCTTAGTATTCATAGACGATATCCTAATATACTCCAAGAATAACCAAGAACACAAAGAGCACTTGAGAACTGTGCTGCAAACATTAAGGCAAGAGCAACTCTTCGCCAAGTTTAGCAAGTGTGAGTTTTGGTTAGGCAAAGTGACATTCTTAGGTCACATCGTGTCCGCCGATGGAATCAAAGTAGACCCCTCGAAGATCGATACAGTTCAAGAATGGGAATCACTAAAGAACCCGAATGAAATTTGGAGTTTCTTAGGACTTGCCGGCTACTATCGAAGATTTATCGAAGGATTTTCAACGATAGCCCGACCTATGACCCAACTGTTGAGAAAGGGAATCAAGCACACTTGGACCGCCGAGTGTGAGGCTAGTTTCCAGAGATTGAAGGAGTTGCTGAAAACAGCACCTGTACTCGCAGTACTAGAAGTAGATAAGGAGTACACAATCTACATGGATGCTTCAAATAATGGACTAGGATATGTCCTGATGCAAGATGGCAAAGTTATTGCTTATGCTTCAAGGCAATTATGCCTACATGAGTTGAACTATCCTACGATGACCTGAATTAGCAATGGTCGTCCATGCCTTAAAGATTTGGAGACACCAATTTATGGGGTTAGATGTCGATCTATATCGACCATAAAAGCCTCAAGTATTTCTTTGAGCGTAAAGATTTTAATACGAGGCAACGTAGATGGTTAGAACTAGTGAAAGATTACAACGTGGTATCAATTACCATCCGTGCAAGGCTAATGTTGTAGCCGATGCTTTGAGTCAAAATCTCACCCTAGTTTAGAATGTCTCCTCACCATGAGATATCACACTGACCTGTTCGGCTTATCCTTACCGGACCGTGACTGGGGTTCGGTTTAAGTAAATATGAAAGAATAAGTGGTTTCAACTCATTTCATCCGTGAAGAAATATAGATGTTCCAACATAAACGAGAATCACAATGGATTAAAATAGCTTATATATATGAAAGATGGTTCCAAGGTTTCAACAGCAGCAGCTTTTACAAAGCTTTAACATAGTAACAAAAGATAATGAGTCTCAAGAGTTTGACAATGAAATACGTGTGAGACATGCATGTGAAGATGCATTCTCAAGGTGAACCAAAATACTTCATATGTCTCGACAAAAGGTTCCGCCAACTCCTCGCCTGCTTTATCATCGCTCAACCGCACATTTAAAACAATATGCGGTGAGTACAAATAATGCACTCAGTGGACACGTGCGAAAACATTTTACTTTACGAAATATTGTCTCGCTGCTTCACAAGAAGACACAAGGGTTTTGTTTGAAAAGGCCTTGTGCTTACTAAATACATTTTCATACTTTCTCAAAATCATTGCTTCGCCAAGCATTTTACATCACCACAACGATATTCCAAGTCGGCATATGGATTAACGCGCGGAGGAGGCCTCCTTCACCGGACGCACGATCGACCGTGAACGGTTCGTAGGTGAATCATCGACCATAACTCGATTCGTGTCAAGTATACACAACCCTAAGCTAGATTCCCTTCACCTCCAAATTTTAGGATCCGAATTGTAATACTTTTCCTGTTGCCCTGTGCAACCCGAATGGACATATACACAACATAAAACATTTTTGCGCATAATATCGCACTTCATCATTTTGCGTAAAACAAGAAAGTAATAATAGTAAATAATTTTCATAAAAAGCTTTTAAATGGTTTTGATAAGAAAGCCCACCTCGGGAACTTAAAGTTCCTACGTCACTAGTAATTAATTGTCGTCTTCTTTCTCCTCTGAGCCGGACCCTTTTTCAATGTGAGAAACGACGTTTAGTACATCGCTTATACTTTACGATAAACATTGATCCGAAAACAACGGAGTTACTATGTCAATCCTTTTAACGTCAAGGATCCTATACCTTAACCACTATTATACTTATCAAGGCCTCGAAAAGATATAATATCCTATCTTTTCATTCCTTCTCGCTCAAACCATTCAAACATGACGTATGAATCTTATTTTCATACCTAACGTTGTTACGTACTGACTTTACTTCTCAGCTTACATATTTATACTTAATTTATACCTATTTCATAGTCACATACTTACAACTCTCTGCATTTCACGTATCATATCATATATCACACGTCACGAGATGTCATATTCTTTTATTCTTACTATTTTCGAAAATTCCACATAAATATATATATTTTCAAAAAATTTCACATAATATATATTATTATCATATATATATTAATAATATGATATAATTTTCATCATATACAACTTGTACATCAATATTTCATGCTTTAGTAAATTTTGAAATTACTATTCCATATTTTTTCAAGAAATTCCACATAAAATCATAGAATTCTAAACATGAATAACTATTATTATTTCATGTTCAAAACAACAATTAAAATTCATGTATTTTAACATATAATCCATGCTTTATTTTCGGTCATAACATAGTGTTGTTAATTCATGCTTAACCTTGTATTAAATTTATAATTCATGCATTTAAATATTATATAAACATATTTAACACATAACTTAGTATATAGCATATATTTATCATATATCACATAGTTTTCGAAAATAATCAAGCATAACATATCACATATGAATTTCTAACCTTTTGATCGGATTCGATCGACGTCGGTGACGTATTTCTCTCTACGATCGAAGAGTACTTCGAAGAACACTATTTATCCTTTCCTCTCTATTTTTCTCTCTTATTTCCCACTTATTTTCGGTTATGAGGTTATGGGAGGGGTAACCTCCTATTTATAGGATTTATAAAGTGGGTTTAATCATTATTTCATAAAATATCTTAATATAAAGTCAAAAATTACAACTCATTCTATCTTCTAAATTTTCGAACCCTTAGTTGTGCATGAGACAAATTTTTGATCTTATCTTATCTTATCATATCTTATCATATCATATCCTATCATATCTTATCCTTTAAATATTATAACATTTCTAGGTGTAAAAATCAAATTACAACTCATACTCTAATTTCTATAGTTGTCGCCACTTACCTTATCATGTATAACAATTATTTTATTTTATTCTATAGTTTATTATGTTATTTTTATCATTTAATTAATATATCTTATAATTGTCAAAGAATAATGAAATCAATACTTTGTGTTGTGTGTGTGTGTTTTTCGCCCCTTTTAGAAACCTTAGGATATATTTTTATTTTTTTCCATATCATATACTATAATATTATCATATAATAAGATCATTTTTGAAAAGTCAAATATTTCAACTATAGGATAAGATGTCATTTTCATAGAGTTTAAAATTATTTCTAACCTTATACTAAGGTCAAAATTCGCTACTTTAATTAAAAATCATAGGTTACTTGTTTTAATTGTTAACCATCTCTACTTTACACCTAATATCATTATCATTATAATCATAGTCTTGCATTTAATTAAAGTATGATATTTATCTCATAAAATACTAATTTATCCCAAATTTTCGGTCACTACATATATCATATGCCAAATATTTTATTTTCTTCAATTAATAGCTATGTGACATAATATTGATCTTAGATAATAATTTATATCATAAGAAAATTAATTAAGGTCATTTCTATGTACTATAGTAAAGTCATGACAAATAATTCAAATTACTTAATAAATTATCAAACTATGATTCTTTCCATAAAAATATTATTTTCATGAGTAATTATATTAATATAATGATATTATATCATAAAATAAATTTTGGAATATTTCTAAGTAATTTTCCCAAAAATTTCGAAACTAGGGTTTTCTAGGATTTAATTTTCATAAAATTCCATTCTTACCCTATTTTATTAATTTCGAAATTTTTATAATTCCTATGAGATAAGATTGATCTAGAATCATGATATTTATCAATTATATAATTAAATAAATTATTTAATACATTTATCACATAAAAATCATGATTTTCGAATTTCACATAAAATAATATCTAAATTTCGAAAATCATGCAACTAATATTTAAAATATTATTTCCTATGATATTCTACACATTCTACACATTTCTAAGAGATAAACATTATCTCTTAATTAATCATGACCTTATCTTATCTTTTATGAAAATATCATGGCAAATCTTATCTTAAAAATGTCATTTTCCACCCTTATCACATCCACCTCATGCTTGGGTGTTCAAGATAATTATCTTATCATATACTATAAGATAAACATGACAACTCATCACATAAAATCAAGTGATCACATAATAATTCATAAATTAATTCTTTATACTCTTAGATTTTTGAAAATTGCTTTTAAATAAGAAAAAAAATATTTCTTTTTCTTTCTTAGTATAAATAATATCTTAAATATGCTTAAAACATATTTATTCATATTTAAAATTATTTCGCTCAAATTTTCAAGAGAATTTTCGATTTATTCAAAATCGACAATTACCGACGCTCACTTTCATACTGCTTCTATCGCATCGCTCCTTTTTATTTTCAAAATTTTAAGCTAGAAATTGGGTATTACATTCTACCCCTTAAAGAAATTTCATCCTCGAAATTTACGATTCTCATGCTTCTCTTCTTCTTCTCCATATCGCATTTTCCATTCCAACGTTGGTAACTCGCACCCATTTACTCGTCATATGTTCTTAACTTTCATTCAGATTCACCCAACTATCGATTCTTATAGGCGGTGAATCCTATGTTTAAATCTAAGTTTTAAGCGAACTTATGCTAACGTCGTATCTCCCGCCTCCGATGAAAAGATTCGCATTCCTTCATCCCATTTCGTGCTAAGTTCTAAAATATTCGCGATAATATCGTGGTCTTGTAATTCTCATAGCAATAATATAATCATAAGTATGTCGGCGTATTCGCACTGCCGGGTTGTTACGGTCATTTTCGGTTTGTTGGTTGAGAGCAAAAGCCCTCGCCGTCGTTGTTGTCAGACGCCTTTGCGGTTGGACTTGTCGTGGCGGGTTAGTTTATCTATTATCGCTGTTCTTGCTATGAACAGTTGTTCGCAAAATGTCCTTGCTGTCCACACCTAAAACAGTTATAACGCCCGGCTAGACAAGTGCCAGAGTGATACTTACGGCATCGTGGGCATTGAGGGCTTGACAGTTGTTGCTGGTCGTTTCTGCCTTGTCCAAAAGTCGTTGGACGACCTTGTCCTTGCCCTTGGGTCCATTGGGGCCTCGATTATTCGCCATGGCTTCCTTCCCACCGGCCGTAGTAATTTCCTTGTGGTTATATTCCAACTTTCTCTTTCCTTTGTCTGTTTGTACTACAACTGGTTTGTCCTCCGGCAATGCTTCCTCTATATCCAAAGCCCTTTCCAAGGCCTCGGTATAGGTCATTGCTCCATGGCTAGCAAGAGATATCCTAATCTCAGGCCTTAGTCCAGATCTAAACTTGTCAGCCATCTTTTCATCGGTATCCACTAAATTTTGAGCGAACCTCGACATGTCACGTAATATACGATCATATTCTCACATCGACTTATTCCTTGTTTGAGACCCAAGAACTCGCTTTTCCTTTTTTCTATAACTCTTGGGAATATACTTATCATATAATACCGTTTGAAATCCTCCCAAGTAAATTCCTCCATTCGTTCTTCAACATAATTTTCCTTCCGGTTTCCCACCGTAAGTCTCACGAACTCGTTAAAAGAAAAGTAACGAAGAAATTCTTTCCCGATCCGCATAATGCGTGAAATTGAAGATCCGTTCTATCGACCTCACCCAAAGTTCACTTCACCGGGAGTTCCATTCTATCAAATGTGGGCGAGTTTTGCTTGAGAAACAAAGGCTCTATCTTACAAAGCGGTGGTGGTTGTTGGAATTCGGTTACGGAGTTTCTCTCTCTCCTACATCCCAATTCTCTTCTAGGAGGCATTCTCAACGTTTTAAACAAAACAAACGTTACTTTCTAATTCAATATCTTAGCACATAACCTCTTTATGGTTCATGAACATTATATCACACGCCGATACTTTTCATAAGTCATGAAAACATCATGTGTCACCAAAATATATCAACGAGGACTTCTACATATATAAGTTTTATAATGATTTGTTTCTTTAACCTAGTACATAGCGTGATATCATATTTACACCAAAATTTTGACACCATTAAGCATACTTACTACAGAATGTCACCTAAACTACTTTTTACTTTACATACATGCTAACTATATCATGACTAACTTTATAAGTTTGACTAGATCTAAGTGTTCTATGACCCGGAGAGCCCCTCGTCAGAATCATTCTTCCTTTCTGGAAATTTTCCCGTCTCCAGATATGTTTTTGCCTCCTTTATGAGACGATCCAAATCTTTTAAGGAACGATCGAAGTCCTTTATAGTGTTGGTTTTCTTGTTTCTCCAAGTAGTAGCCCTCGTCTCCACTGGTCGCTCTCCTAATCCTCTCGGGCGATAGGATCCTGTCCATTGCCCATTTTCATCTATCTCCTGCACAATTGTAGGAACATAGCGTGGCCCGTTGTATGGAACATCCTGATACAACCATTCCTTTATCTTCTCATGTTGTTCATCCAGTACAGGAAAAAGGCCAGTCCCTATAGGTGCTTCTCCATACACGTTGTATGTGTATCGAGTGGCCGATAAACTCGTAACTGTCGAACCTCGAGTTTTGTAGAAAACGTACTCCCTTGCTATTTCTCTTGCATAGCGTTTCCAATCTGTCGGCAAACGACGGATGAGTCGCTGGATGCCATCTAGGTCCGTCACTCCATGATTGTGCGCCTCCATCCATAGTTGTAGAAACTCGTCCAAGAATTGCCCTAGATCGGTGCCTATTTTGTAATAGAAGAGTCGGTATTCCCTTGTGAGTTCTAAGTCCGAAACGTACGTGTCCGTAACTCTTACCCTTATCATTCACATTTCCTGCCATCTCGAATACGATAGTTCTAAGTAAGTCTGTCTTAAACTTACAAACAATAGGGGAAAACTTCAAATCATAAGTTTTTCTTATGAACTAAACTTCACAAAACACCAAGTTTGTGAACGCCCTTAAGATAATCTTACAAATACTTATCTTATTTCTTTATCATCAAAATCCCAAGTTCATCTATCACTCTAGATCAATTTACGTAAACAACAATCGATTACTACGAGAATCTCAAGTGAAGAAATTGTACCTACATCGTGAGTGACATTCGCTCGTCGAAGCCTCCATTCCTTCGTAGCTTCCAATTTACGTCACAAATCGAACCTAAAAGAGTTCTAGGTTCTTAAGTTCTTGTGTTTCATCAAACACTACGTTATACATAGAAGAGAATTTCTTATGAGTCCGCTCAATCTAAGTTCTTCGTGAAACTTAGGGTTCATCCACGCCTTTGAAAATAAAAATAATTTCACAATTCATCTTCGTTTCATACTTTCGACATATATCTCTTTATATGTCTATCATCAATACTCATATACCCCTTGGGTATAAGCTTTAATTTCTTTCATTTTTATCAAAATGATCACATACCAATCGGGTATGAGCTTTATACTTCTTCAGACAAACCACTTGTTGTCTAATCAATGAATTATCAAAATTCAAAGTTGTTTACTTTTCAACGGCATGTCTACTTTAAAAATATTTTTCACAAATACTTCCTCAAAACTATACATAACTTTCTCAAAGCTTTTTAAAACCATACCTTTACTTTTGAAATCGTCAGAAACTACTTTTCCTTGCTGGTTGAGCGGGATGAACAGGAGCGTTGAGCGGTGATGACTGCTTCATAGGAAGTCTAGTGATTCAAGCTAGACTTTGGAAAGAAAGAATTTTTTGGTTCAAAGCAAACGAATCGCTCTGATACCACTCTGTCACAGCCCGGTTCGGTTTATCCTTACCGGACCGTGACTTGGGGTTCGGTTTAAGTAAATATGAAAGAGTAAGGGTTTCAACTCATTTCATCCGTGAAGAAATATAGATGTTCCAATGTAAACGAGAATCACAATGGATTAAAATAGCTTATATATATAAAAGATGGTTCCAAGGTTTCAACAAAGAATGTTACAAAGCTTTAACATAGTAACAAAAGATAATGAGTCTCTATAGTTTTGACAACGAAATACGTGTGAGACATGCGTGTGAAGATGCATTCTCAAGGTGAACCAAAATACTTCATATGTCTTCGACAAAGGTTCCGCTCAACTCCCGCCTGTTTATCATCGCTTTCAACTCGCACATTTAAAACAATATGCGGTCGAGTACAAATAACGCACTCGGTGGACACATGCCGAAAACATTTTACTTTACGAAATATTGTATCGCCGCTTACAAGAAGACACAAGGGTTTTGTTTGAAAAGGCCTTGTGCTTACTAAATACATTTTCATACTTTCTCAAAATCATTGCTTGGCCAAGCATTTTTACATCACCACAACGTATATTCCAAGTCGGCATATGGATTAACGAGCCGGGAGGGCTTCCTTCACCCAGACAAGACGATCGACCGTGAACGGTTCGTAGGTGAATCATCCGACCGTAACTCGGTTTAGAAGTGAAGTGTACACAACCCTAAGCTAGATTCCCCTTCACCTCTAGCTTAGGATCCTAATTGCAATACTTTTCTGTTGCCCAGTGCAACCCGAATGGACATATACAAAACATAAAACATTTTTGGCAGACAATATCGTACTTCATCATTTTGCAGAAAAACAGTAAAGTAATAACAGTAAATAATTTTCATAAAAAGCTTTTAAATGGTTTTGATAAGAAAGCCCACCTCGGGAACTTAAAGTTCCTACGTCACTAGTAATTAATTATCGTCTTCTTTCTCCTCTGAGCCGGACCCTTTTTCAATGTGAGAAACGACGTTTAGTACATCGCTTATACTTTTCGATAAGCATCGATCCGAAAACAACGGAGTTACTATGTCAATCCTTTTAACGTCATGGATCCTATACCTTAACCACTATTATACTTATTATGCGTCTCGAAAGATATAATATCCTATCTTTTCATTCCTTCTCGATTCAAACCATTCAAAGATGACGTATGAATCTTATTTTCATACCTAACGTTGTTACGCATCGACTTTACTTCTCACCACATATTTATACTTAATTTCTACCTATTTCATAGTCACATACTTACAACTCTCTTCGTTTCACGTATCATATCATATATCACACGTCACGAGATGTCATATTCTTTTATATTTACTATTTTCGAAAATTCCACATAAATATATATATTTTGAAAATTTTCACATAATATGTATTATTATCATATATATTAATAATATGATATAATTTTCATCATATACAACTTGTACTGTCACGACCCCATTAGGACCAACGGACCTGGAGGCGACTAATACTAGGAGTAGTATTTTAGGGATTATACGGGTAAAATAAAGATGCATAAGAACAAATTAACATGCTTGAGTAGAATATGAAGTGATGTTATAATGTTTTGAAAAAAAGTTTAGCCATCGGACCCCAAAACTCGCACGATCCGATGGACCTCGATAGTTCATAACATAAAGCATAAATAAGGGAGTTCGAGTATAGCGGAAAGTGTGTGAATACATATATGACGATATGCATTCAAGGTATAACCCAAAATTCAAGTAAATCGGTCGAGGACACTAGACTCCTCAACACATCCCCATCATCACCATCGAGCTCAACTCGCACATTTAAAACAAACATGCAGGCTAAGTACAAGAAATTGCACTCGGTGGACTTATGCCGAAAACATTTGACAATATTTGAATTACACCGCCAATATCGAGTAAGTCACAGGGTTTTAGTTAAAATGCCTTGGCTTACCAAATCATTTTACCAAACATAGTCCGCCTGCATTTTTTCGTGTATGGTCCGTATCTCATAGTCACAATACATAATAATAATAAATAAACGCCGAGAGTGAGGCCTCCCATCTACGACGCCGTGACCGCCGTAATCCCGCACAAAGACACTCTCTGCAAGCATATGTTAACACAACAGATAGTTCCAACCTTCACGCCAATCCTAGCTGTGCATTTATCATCCGCACAGACCCGACATTTAAAAGGTCACGCTACCACAACAAATGATATAATAGTTCCAACCATCTCCACAGCTCTACCCGGCATATGAGATAGATCCATACACAAAACGAAATATTTTGGCGTGTAATGCAAGAAACATTTGTTAAACAGGTTGTAGGATAAGTCAGAATAAACTCATTGAAATAACAAGAAAGTCACGTTTTAGTGGGGTAAGAAAAGGCCCACATTTTAAAGATAAGAAAAGGAGCCCACCGACTACGGTTCGTTGTAAAGTCCCAGTTCGATCGTCGTCCAAAATCCCGTCATTGCGTTCAAGGCCCACACCTTTACTGAAAAAGCGAGGCTTTAGTACGTCGCTCAAGTCTATCGAGACTTTCGAAAACTAAGATAACTTTGATGTTTCATATCGATGTGAGATCAATTCCTTAGTGAATTCAATACGCCTCTAACACGTATAACATCAATTGTTCTCGTTCTCGAGGCACGCTCAACGATTGGCACGCTTCGATATATGGGTTTCATTTGTGAAATCTTTTCTTACTAATGAGGTATCATACTCAATTAGTATATTTTACGCTGCATCGACGATTTATAACGTATAATCGTACATTTGACTTGAAAAGTCAACGAAGTCAACACTGGTCATCAAAGTCAATGATTTCGACTTTTAAATAGTAATTTCTTACTATTTTGCTTTATAAATCGAATTTGATCGATTTGAAAACGTAAAGTCCTATTTCTCGATTTATCTTGTAAATCAAGGACTTATAAATATTTTCGCATTTTTAATAACTCTTTTTATAATTAAAAAGCGTATTTTGGTTTTTAAAACGTTACAAAATGAACGTTCGTCTCAAACATAGCAATCTATGTTTATAAAATTTTGTAACATTTTAAAAACTGTCCAGAATATTATTTTAGCAAAATTTCATTAATAAACAGTTTTAAAAAGGATTTAAAATCCTTATTAATTATCGAAATTTTCGATAATTGTCTTAAAAATAGCAAATGACTTTTGAAAATTTTTCTAAATTAATATAGTGTATTATTATACACTATGGTCCAGAATATGAATTTATCAAATTCATATAGTACCGTTTGCTATTTATTTATATATATACATATATATATTTACGGTAATTCCAATAAATAGGGAATAATCATCCAAAAATTCCCAAAATTGATATATACTTATTATGATATCCCAACATCAGTATATAATATTTACATAACCCATAGTTCATCATAACTATTTATTTCAATATATAACAATATTTCACGGTAATTATAAGATAATTACCAAATAAATAGCAAACAATTTCTAAAAATTCCAAATAAATTCCAACATCATTAAACATTATATTATAACATTGTAACATCATAACATCAACCAAACTAATTTAAATCGTCACCATATGAGCTTGTGATGCTCTCGGCTTTTTCGATTTATTTAGTATTTGGTTTTCAAAAATTCCAACAATTATATACTATGTTTATACACTATAGTATAGTAATATAACATCATAATATTTATCAAAACTAATTAAATCATCACCTTCAAGAGCAATAAGCTCACGGCTTATTTGATTTAAAATAGCATTTGATTTCTAAAAATTCTAATTAATTCACACAATGTATAAATAATATACTAAAGCATTAATACACCATTGCATGTTCTAAAATAAAATCATACACCAACCTATGAAATTATAATGCTCTCGGTTTTTATAAAAAAAATAGCAATTGATTTTCAAAAATTCTAATTAAATCATAGAACATATAATCAAGGTTCTAAAGCATTAATATGTCATTACATGCTTGGAATAAAAATTATACACTAAGGTACTTACATATGTAGCTCACGGTATTCACAAGGTTTAAGCTAGGGTTTTTGAAAAATTGTTAAATCCATACCATAGTCTTAAATCATAACATAGATCAATAATACATGCTTAAAACATACTAGGAAGCATTCGGTCTTTATCCAACATTTTGTATCATTTTCGAAAATTATTTCTAATGCATACTATGGTTCGAAAATTATGAATATACAAGTTAAATCCTTACCAACATTTCATATACAACATCTCATGTTCATGCTTATATTTTTCAAAATAAAATCAACAAGAACATAGACATAACCATAGCTAATGCTCAAGAACATTTAACACATTCATACACATATATATAACTTTCGAACCCTATACATATATATAAAGCAGTTTCGATTTTTCCTGATTAAATGAAGAGAGAAATCGGTGCTATGGTCTTAGTATTACCTTGAGAATGGTATAGTATCACAAGGATATGGTATGGTATCACCTTGGTGAATGAATGGAGATGAAAATGGAAGAAGAAAAATTTTAAAAATGAGAGGGAGAGCTCTCGGTTTTCAGGCAGAAAATGGGAGAGAATGGAGAGTATTTTGTGAGTTTGAAATGTTTGGGGAAGGCTAAAGAGTGAAGAAGTCCTTCCTATACCTATCTCTCTCTCTCTCACGCCGTCTCCCTCTCTCTCTCTCTCTCACTCACCCAATGAAAACAAGGGCTGCATTTGGGAGTGGGATGTGATGATTAAGAGTGTTAAAGAGGCTTTCCATGTATTGGGTGATTTTAAAAGTGGAAATCATTTGCATGGGGAAGAGATGGGAATCGGCGCATGGGGGGAAGGTTTAGGGGCTGATTTTAATTTTTAATTACACATAATACATGTATTAATCATAGTATAGTTCATAGATATATAATACATGCCATAAAAATAATTAAATCATCACATAGCTTAATTTCGACATTACCGATCCACAAATTGGAAAAATAGGATTAAAAATATAAATTACACCTATTATTGATACTCATGTAATTTTCGTCCCAAATATACACATATATATCATAATATATGATTTAGATATTAAATAATAGCATAGGATAAAATTATTACACATTTCATGAATTAAAAACCCTAATTTCGAAAATAGGGTTTCAATTTTATAAAAACTGAAACTATCGAGTTTTATGGCTGAAACTCTGATTTAATGCTTAATATTATTTATATATATCATATTATAAAGTTTAGATACCATAGGATAATTTAATGGTATCATTTCATGTGATAAAACCCTTATTTATAAGATTAGGGTTTTCGAAATTAAAATTAGCAATTATCGAGTTTAATAACTCAAATATTGATTTTATTAATCATTAATACTGTAATTATATAAAATAATAATAGGAAATTAATTATTATAATTTCCCGAGCATTAAACTCATTTTTCAAATCGCCTCAGACGTTAACGCTCAAAACGCCTCAAACGCTCAAATCGACTCATCTCAAAATGGTCGCAGAAGTTCATACTTACTAAATAAATATATTCCATTTAATAAAGGAATTAAGATGGAAATTAATTCCAAGCTTCACCGCCGAAAATTTCATGAAAAGTCGACGCTCGACACGCGTTTGACGTTAAAACATATTGACGAATCATTTCGTAATATTTCAATCCTTTAATTCACAATCCTTAGTGAATTATGAAAAGGAATTCGTTATAACGATATCGTATCGAAAACACAAGGTTCGATGTCGTAAAAAGATAATATACGGCAAAACCCTAATTACGGGTTCAGAATACCGTAATCGTATATTCGTTTCTTTGGAATATTACATGTACATCAATATTTCATGCTTTAGTAAATTTCGAAATTACTATTCCATATTTTTTCAAGAAATTCCACATAAAATCATAGAATTCTAAACATGAATAACTATTATTATTTCATGTTCAAAACAACAATTAAAATTCATGTATTTTAACATATAATCCATGCTTTATTTTCATTATAACATAGTGTTGTTAATTCATGCTTAACCTTGTATTAAATTTATAATTCATGCATTTAAACATTATATAAACATATTTAACACATAACTTAGGCATATAGCATATATTTATCATATATCACATAGTTTTCGAAAATAATCAAGCATAACATATCACATATGAATTTCTAACCTTTTGATCGTATTCGATCGACGTCGGCGACGTATTTCTCTCTACGATCGAAGAGTACTTCGAAGAACACTATTTATCCTTTCCTCTCTATTTTTCTCTTATTTCCCACTTATTTTCGGTTATGAGGTTACGAGGCGGTAACCTCCTATTTATAGGATTTATAAAGTGGGTTTAATCATTATTTCATAAAATATCTTAATATTAAGTCAAAATTACAACTCATTCTATCTTCTAAATTTCGAACCCTTAGTTGTGCATGAGACAAATTTTGATCTTATCTTTCTTATCATATCTTATCATATCTTATCCTTTAAATATTATAACATTTCTTGGTGTAAAATCGAATTCGACTATAATTGTAATTTCTATAGTTGTCGCCACTTACCTTATCATGTATAACAATTATTTTATTTTATTTTATAGTTTATTATGTTATTTTTATCATTTAATTAATATATCTTATAATTATCAAAGAATAATGAAATTAATACTTTGTGTTGTGTGTGTGTGTTTTTCGCCCCTTTTAGAAACCTTAGGATATATTTTTATTTTTTTCCATATCATATACTATAATATTATCATATAATAAGATCATTTTTGAAAAGTCAAATATTTCAACTATAGGATAAGATGTCATTTTCATAGAGTTTAAAAATTATTTCTAACCTTATACTAAGGTCAAAAATTTCGGCTACTTTAATTAAAAATCATAGGTTACTTGTTTTAATTGTTAACCATCTCTACTTTACACCTAATATCCTTATCATTATAATCATAGTCTTGCATTTAATTAAAGTATGATATTTATTTCATAAAATACCAATTTATCCCAAATTTTCGGTCACTACATATATCATATGCCAAATATTTTATTTTTCTTCAATTAATAGTTATGTGATTTTCGAATTTCACATAAAATAATATCTAAATTTCGAAAATCATGCAACTAATATTTAAAATATTATTTCCTATGATATTCTACACATTTCTACACAATTCTAAGAGATAAACATTATCTCTTAATTAATCATGACCTTATATTATCTTTTATGAAATATCATGGCAAATCTTATCTTAAAAATGTCATTTTCCACCCTTATCACATCCACCTCATGCTTGGGTGTTCAAGATAATTATCTTATCATATACTATAAGATAAACATGACAACTCATCACATAAAATCAAGTGATCACATAATAATTCACAAATTAATTCTTTATACTCTTAGATTTTCGAAAATTGCTTTTAAATAAGAAAAAAAATATTTCTTTTTCTTTCTTAGTATAAATAATATCTTAAATATGCTTAAAACATATTTATTCATATTTAAAAATTATTTCGTTCAAATTTTCAAGAGAATTTTTGATTTATTCAAAATCGACAATTACCGACGTTCACTTTCATACTCGTTTCTATCGTACTGTTCCTTCTTTATTTTCGAAATTTTTAAGCCTAGAAATTCGCGGTATTACAGATACTTATAAAGGAATTTCAGAGGATGAACATCGAAGTCATAGACCCGTCTCTGACAATAGAGGGCTGTATTGCAACGTTGATTGCAATCCCGGACTTAAGAGTCCAAATCTTAGAAGCTCAGAGGAAAAGCAAAAAGCTAGAGGAAATACGAGCTAATATCAAGGACAACAACCACAAGAATTTCAAAGAAGCAACAGATAACGTTTTGTTGTATGACGGGAGGGGGTGTGTCCCAGAAGAGGAAGGGATTAGGAGCGAGATCTTGAAGGAAGCCCATGAGACTTCTTACACCGCACACCCCGGAAGCACCAAAATGTACCAAGATCACAAAGAGAAATTTTGGTGGGATGGAATAAAGCGAGACATAGCTTCATTCGTAGAACGTTGTTTGACGTGCCAACAAGTGAAAGCACTCCACCAACGACCGTATGGAACCTTACTACCGCTAGACATACCGGAATGGAAATGGGATGATATAGCCATGGATTTTGTTACTGGGCTACCCAAATCACAAAGAGGAAATACTGCTATTTGGGTCATCATCGATCGTTTGACCAAGAGCACGGATTTTCTACCCATTCCGATAACACATGGATAAGACAGACTAGCACAGTTGTACATTAGAGAAGTCATACGTTTACATGGATTTCCAAAGACTATCACGTCTGATAGAGATTCGAAGTTTACATCCAGATTTTGGATGAGTTTACAAAAAGAATTGGGGACTCGACTACATTTCAGTACCGCGTTCCACCCACAGACGGACGGACAATCCGAGAGGACCATTCAAATGCTTGAAGACATGTTGAGAACCGTTTTCCTCGATAGAGGAGGAAGTTGGGAACAAGTGATACCACTGGTGGAATTCGCCTACAATAACAGCTACCAAGCAACTATTGGAATGGCCCCGTACGAAGCTCTTTATGAAAAGAAATGTCGATCACCACTCTACTCGGATGAAGTGGGACAAAGGAAAGTATTAGGACCGACTCTGTGGGCGAGATGATCGAGATTGTGAGACAGATCTGCCAACGGATCAAGGAGGCCCAAGACCGACAAAAGTCGTACGCCGACAAACGTCGCACAGAGCTGCATTTTGACGTGGGAGACAAAGTCTTCTTGAAGATTTCTCTGTCAAAAGGAATCGTGAGATTTGGAATAAAAGGGAAGCTGCGACCACGTGTCATAGGACCCTATGAAATTTTGGAAATGATAGGGCCAGCGGCTTACAGACTTGCATTGCCGCCAAACTTTTGGAACGTGCACAATGTGTTCCACGTTTCACACCTAAGGAAGTACATACATGACCCCATCCATGTGATACCACGATGATATTGTCCTCGATGACAATATGAGTTACGAGAACCGCACTACGAAATCTTAACCGATGTATCCAAAAGCTAAGGAACAAAGAGACACCGTTAGTGAAAGTTCTATGAAGACACCATGGACAAGAAGAAGCAACCTGGGAACTAGAATCAGCTATGAAAGAGAAATACCCAGATCTTTTCCAAGGTTAGCAAATTTCGGGACGAAATTTATTTTAAGGGGGATGGTATGTAATAACCCGAAAAATTTAAAACTTTTATTAGTGATGTTTAAATCAATTATTTGTGATGCTTAGACCTTAATTATGTTTAAGCTAACCAACGAAACAAATTAGAATCAATTCGGAGATCGAAAACTAGAGAAAACAAAAACTAGTGACTAGTCCTACCAGATTAGGGTTTTCTGAATAGCCTGAACATAGAATGAAAGATAGAGAATGAATCTTAACAAAAGGATTTCATTTCTAGAAACCTCTCACGAAAACATGTGAGAAGCCAAAGAATGAGAATTTTCGGACATGCTTGCCCGGTCAGTCTTAAAAGTACTATTCACGAGCCGGAACAATTTCCAGTCCGTGCTAATCATGAAAATTAATGATAACAATCAAAATCATGAAGGAATATATTATTATGAATTTAGAAATTATAAGAATCAATTTCTGAAAGAAATTCCTGAAGAACTTAACCGAACGCCGGGAAAAATATACCGGAAAAACCCTAAATTGATCAGAACGACCCGAAACTCGAACCAAGGGTCTAAATCAATAAAATATGATTTATAAGACTCAAATAAATTATGAATTATGAAAGCTCAAGAATTCAATAGAATTTCGAATTTGCATAATTTAATCGCCGAATGTTGTTTTTCCGCGATAACTCGGAATTGACTTATCGGACATCGTTTGAACTACATGAAATTATTATAAACATTGAAATAAGTCATTTAAAGTCTATTTAATAAAATAAAACCTTAAGGTTCTGAGAAATAAATCGAAAGCGCGTTAAAACTTAAAGAATCGGTATTAACATGCCAAAACGGGTAATTTGACCAATCCTTCTCCCAACTACCACCAAGACCACCCCAAATGGGTAATGAAAGCCCTTTAGGCTGCCAATACAGTGAGCAACTCATCCATTACAGCCTCTCACTTTTGGAACACATTTTCTCTCTCTTTTTTAAAATTCTCTCTTTGTTCTTCACACTTTTGAGTCTTTAATCCTCCATTTAAAACCTTTCCAACCCCAAATAATTATACTCATCATTATCTTCATTTCTAATGTAGTAGAATTTTTTTAGATTTTTCTTGAATTATTTAATGAAAACCCTAATTTTGCTCCTCATTTTTTTTCGTGACTTTTGTGCCACATAAAAATTCTTATAATGATGTTCTAAGGCTTTAGTTAAAATTTAAGAATTTTTGGAGCATGTTTGATATTTTTTGATTTATGCTTTATTTCTTTTTATATGTGATAAAGCATGCTTTTCGTGAATATTATTTGATATTGTTGCTTGTTGATGTATTAGGAGCATGTAGAATAAATTTGGTAATTTTCAAAATATTTTGGAATTTTCTTGTATTTTGATTTTATTTGTTGGAAAATAGTTGAGGTATATGTTTAATATATGATATGAACAACATATATTAATCTTGAAATTTTGAAACAATACTCTATTTTTCAAAATGGGCAGAATATATTTAAGTATTTTTAAGCCATTGTTTGATTTTATTCGTTGAGAAATAGTTGAATATAGTGTTTAATATATGATATGAACATCATATATTAATCTTGAAATTTTGAGACACTACTCATATTTTCCTTTGAATACCGAAACTATATGTATATATCTAAGGATTTATTTGATTTCATTTGTTGAAAATGATAGGATATGTTATGTGTAGAAATAATATGAACCTAATATGCATTGTTGGGAATTATTGAACACATATGTAAAATATGTGTGAGGACAAAAAGAATTCCAAGCATTTGGTTCATATTATAAATATTAATTGATGTTTAATGTTAATATTACATGTTATTGCATAATATAAACATATTGTGAAGGAATGAAATTTATTGAGTATATATATATATATGTGATTAACCAAAATATATAAGGGTGATAAGCATGGGTTTAAATTTTAATGCATGATATGAAATGATATTTCATGTTTAGTATATGGTATAAGCATGATATAATTTTTGTGGAATTTATTGAACACCAAATCTCATTAAATGGTGATTGCCGAAAACTATATGTTTTAACCTATGATTTGAAATTTTATATGATGATATTGAGTTGTTAATTAAACTCTATAGTATGATAGGAGTATAACATGATTTTATTGGAATTTATTGGATACATATGCTAATTGTTGCTAATTATCGAAAACGTAACAAAATGGCTAAGTACGGGTTTATTTCTAATGTTAAATAATGCTATGATAGTGAAATTATAAGCTTAGAATAAATGGTTGTGATTATGGTGCATGAATGGAACGTTTATGCACACATACACAATGATAGTATATTATGTTAGAAATTAGGGTTTTCTAATGCTTTAGTATAGTTTATGTTGTGTATGGTATTGTTGGGTGTTGAATGTTTATGTTTAGATTGTACCGACAAACCAAAACCCCAAACATAAACAACATAATACTATATGTACGAGAATCCAGAAGAAATCGACCAATTTCGATAACTTAAGAATGAATCAACGAGAATCGAAGTTGGACATAAATTAGGGTTTGCAACTATTAAAAGGATACTCAAACGTGAGTTCCTAAGTTAGAAAAACCAAAAGCCGAGCTACAACGTTAATACTCAATAACGACCACCCAATACGATATTAGATTGAGCGTTAAAACAACTCGATAACGAATAACGATTATACGACTTATATAATCTCCGATTAGTTAAGAGAAACAAACAATGTCGTAATGTGTAAGCAAAGATTCGAACATAAGATGTCGATCCTTATGTTCCAAAAGTCGAGTTAATATTCCCAAAGCACTTCGTTTATTCTTAAGTACTTACTTACATGATAGCAAGTGCTCACTTGAATCATAAGTCAATAATCCTCTATTAATTGTCGTGCTAATACGACAAGTCGTCAAGCATAACCTACTAGGACATAACTATAATTGTTAAAGTCTAGTTAGTTTCTTGAGAATATCATAATTTGATTACTGACAATCTATAACGTAATAACGTTAGAATAACACTAAGGTTAAGAGTCGAGGATAAACTCGGAATATGTGATTCATAATTGAATTTCACCTATGAACGATGAAGTAATATAGCTTGGGAATTGGGAATGTAAGATAATAGAAATTATCTTAAAACAATCACATGAAATCATAAAGAAACCCTAATTGGGAACTTTAAGTCGTAATCTATAAACGACCTTCGGTCGATAGAAATAATCTAAGAAAGGTTATTTTCTTATGAAGGGTTTGATCGTACGTAGTCGGCGAGGAAGAACAACCACACCCTGCTCATTTAGACTTACTAGCTTTGGATTAGCAGGTGGGCTTTCTTGAAACGAAAATGTTATGCATATCTCAAAGCATGTTTTACAAAGCTTTATGAAATATTATTACATAAACTGTTATTGTAATACCCCGAGAAATTTTCTTAAAGAAGTATAATTTATATATATATATATATATATATATTTTAAATGTGAGTTAATTTACTTTAAATTGTGAACTAATAAAAATTTGAGTTTTGAACTTTTTTTTTACAGGTTGTTCGGCTTCGAGCGAGGATGCGCCCTAGCTAAATATGTAAAGTTTAATGTTATAAGTTTTAATGTTTTAGTAAATTATAATCTAAGCTTATGAGATAAGCTAAGACAAGCTTATGAGAGAAGCTATGAATAAGCTTATTAGATAAGCAATTAACAAGCTTATGGAATAAGCTAGAAATTTCTAGAAAAAGCTAAAGCTTCCTAAGCAAGCTTTAAATAGTGAAAGGATATATATATGTTTAAGCTTCCATAACACACCTTTTCCACCATTCTTCTCCAAAATTCTCGAAAACACACAAACACACATACTGCAATGTGAAAATTTTTCCAACTCATTTCTACGAAGATCTAACCGTCGAATTCAAGATCCGTCTTCACACCAAGTGCTTGGTGGCGTGACATCCGAAGCTCGAGGACGGACAACCAAGCAAAAGCCAAAGAGTTTTTTTGAAACGTCTACACGAGGTGGGGTTTACTCGATCTGTAAGTACATTGTATGGTTATAATCATTGTTGTGTTTTGTGCATGCATGTGAGCTAGAATGTTAAAGAAGTACCCTCGAGGAGGCCGAGCCTAGTGTAGCGATCTACCCTCGAGGAGGCCCACAAGGGGTCTAGTGTAGCGATCTACACTCGAGGAGGCCGGACCTAGTGTAGCGATCTACACTCGAGGAGGCCCACCAGGGCTCAATGTTAAAGATTTACCCTCGAGGAGGCCCTCAAGGGGCTACCCAACGCGATAAAAAAATGAGTACCCGCAAGGGTAACTTCTAAAGAATAGTTCATTATGTTGTGTGCATTACGCAATTGGTTATAACTGCTTGCAGTGTATTCCCCACTGAGTATGTTCGCATGCTCACAAACCCCTTTTCAATGATATATTTTGCAAGCTAAGGAGGTCGATGGTTGATGCAGTCGGAAGAGAGCCCCACATTCCCATTTTCTCAAAAGCATCGCTCTTTATATTTGTGAATAAGTATAAACTTAAAGTGGTTTTTTGGTTAAGATAAATGTTTTTGAAATTATATATATAATATTTTGATTTATATGTATATATTTGTTGGGGGTTGTGTCCCTTGTTGATGTTGCTTTGTTGCTTTGTTGATGTTTCAGGTAGGCATATATATATTTATAGGGTATATGTTGTTCGTTTGTTTAATTTCTTTTAAATCCCCGCTGCTAGTTTAATATTATTATTATTATTGATGTTATTTTATAATTGTTAAAGATAGAAAGTTTTTAGTAATGTCTCTGTTGCAAGAATGGGGGCGTTACAGTTATTGACTGCCAAATGTTTATGTTTTGTTGTTATCCTATCTGAGATTGGTATATCCCATGTGGTAAATGAATGTGTTGGTCCACCAACGTTAAAAAAGGGTAACGATCGGATCCGACTTAATTAATGACTAACTCAGATTGTGTACACGTGCGACTGTGTGTTAAGGTTAGCTACCTCGACCGGTCACGGCGATTATGTGTAGGTGTCCATCTCCATAGTGCGCAATTGAATGAATGAATGAATGATCAGATATGGAAACAACGTGAATGAAATAGTCAGGCCTGACGCTTTTGCAAAATGATAAAATGTTTGGTAGGCATGAGTCTTTCAACTAAAATCCTCATGTGCTATTGTGGGCAGTTCAATAACTTTTGATAAAGAAAAGGTTTTCGGCAATGAGTCCACTGAGTACTTTTGTACTTAGCCCTGTATCTCGTTTTGGATGTGCAGGTTGAGCAAGTATAGATGATGGGTGCAAGGTGGTGCAGAGTAGCAGTTCTTTTGTTGCTTAATTAGAAAGGATTCTAGAACCTTGGGCATATATCGTCATATGCATGTCCACACGTTTATTTGCTGCCTAACTCTGATATTATTTTGATGTTTTGATTATAACTGCTTTCATACCGTATTGAACTTGAGGTCGTACCTCGTTCCTTGAATTGTGCCCTGACTGGGTTATATTTGAACCTTGAACCTTTTGGCAAGTCCTTCTATGACTTGAGTTGGTATTGAATAGCTTATCCGTTTTTAGTCTATGCATTATCGAGTAGTTAAATGGTTAATTGCATCGATTAGTTATATTTATATCCGTTGCTTTATCATACCAATGATGATCCATAAGATCCGTACTTCCTTGGGAGGTCGGGTCTTCACATGCTAGCACATCTAAGGACCCAAATTTTAAATTGAAAAATGGAAGAAGAAAAAGGGGTGCCAAAGGTGGTAGAGGCAAAGGAACCAGTGGGAGCAAAAATATGACTGCCACCGGAGGCTTGAAAAAGCCAAAGAAGAGGGGCAAGTGCTTCAAGTGCAACAAGACTAGGCATTGGAAGGCCAAGTGCCCTATGCTCAGGGCTCAAGGTACGCCATTTGCTTTAGTAACGGAAACATGTTTAGCGAATTGTTCTACTCATTCAAGGGTAGTAGATACGGGTGCGACTGATCATGTTTTTTACACCTTGCAGGGGTTCATGCGGACAAGGGAGCTACATGATGGCGAGATAACGATCTCCATGGGCAACGCGGTGAAAGTCGAGGCTGTTGCAGTCGGAGACGTTACTTTATGCTTTGATAGGACAGTTTTAGTATTAAAAGACGTTTTATATGTGCCGGAGTTTCGACGGAACCTTATTTCGGTTTCGAAACTATTTATACATGGATATTCAGTTGTTTTGGATAGTGGTGTTTCTATCATAAGAAATGACAAAGTTATCTGTGGTTGCTAATTATATAATTCGCTTTATACTATTTCTGCCAAGCATAATACCTTTAATTATGTTGCATCTACTTCAAACTTTAAGAGAAAGTTTTTTCGCAAGATGACACCATATTTCTCCGGCATCTTAGATTAGGTCACATCAATCTAAATAGGATCCAAAGGCGGCTAAGAATGGGCGTTGGGTGATATCACGTTACTCGCTCCCGATCTGCGAATCTGTATAGAAGGAAAGATGTCGACCGGACCTTCAAAGCGAAGGGTTATAGAGCCAAAGAAGTGTTGGAGCTAGTCCATTCGACTGTGTGGACCAATGTCCACACAAGCTCGTGGAGAATACAGTATTTTGTCACTTTCATTGATGATTACTTAAGGTACGGATACATATACCCGCTTCACCGCAAGTCTGAATGCTTTGAGAAATTCAAAGAATTTAAGGCGGAATTGGAGATGAAGCTTGGTAAAAGTATCAAGTCACTGCGTCTGATCGCGATGGCGAATACCTCAGTAACGAGTTCATGGACTATTTGGTACAGTGTGGGATTACCTCCCAGCTCACTACACCGGGCACACCACAGCAAAATGGTGTGTCACAGCGAAGAAATATGACTCTCTTAGAAATGGTTAGATCAATGATGAGTTATGAAACGTTGCCTATTTCGTTCTGGGGGTATGCCTTAGAAACAGCAGCATATTTTCTCAATCTAGTACCATCCAAGTCAGTCGAAAAGACCCCTTTCGAGTTGTGGTTTGGGCGCAAGCCTAGTTTAAACCACATAAGGATATGGGGCAGTCCAGCACATGTGCTGAACAAGAAAGCTGACAAGTTGGAGGCTAGATCTGAAGCAAGGCTGTTTATTGGCTATCCTAGAGGAACGAAGAGTGGTTATTTCTATAGTCCTAAGGATCAGAAGGTCATTATTAGCACTAATGCCCGATTCTTAGAAGAGGATTATATGAAAAATCATAAATCCAAAGTTGAAATTATTCTTCAAGAATTTGAAGATGATCGTATTCCGTCACCGATTAAACCAAAGGTACGAGATGTCGTGTCTAGTGGGAGGGATCGACACCAAATACTTCAAAAATTAAAGTGGGTCGAGTTCCACTGGAGATACCGACCGTACAAGTGGCACCTATCCAGCAAGTTGTGCAAGATAGAGAACCACAAGTTACTGCACCCACCTTTGCCATTGTGCCAGTAGTGCCTTGTCGTAGTGGGAGGGTTGTTCGTCAACCCGAGTGATTTATGTTCGTGGGTGAATCTTCAGATTTAGTCCCAGGAAATGAGCAAGCTATAATCGACCCATGGACATACAGTGAGGCGATACAAGACATAGATGCAATATCATAGCACACCGCTATGGACTTAGAAATTGAGTCCATAACTGTTGGATTTGTATACTGAAAGCAGTATGGTTGAGCTTGTATACAATGTTTCCTGTTACCACTATAACAATCTCCTATCTGAATTGAATACTTGATTGTATATATCTGTGTCCCCTTATCTCATATATAAGTTAGATCATACAGTGTGTAGAAGATCGCAGAAGTCTGTATGATTGGTCAAGCTTAATGAGATATAAAAGTTTTAATTTGAGACAACTTGAGGACGAGTTGTCGGTATAAGTGCTGTATAGATAAGAAGTGACTTGACTTGGTTGCTTGTCTATCTTTGGTACGTCTCGATGTATTGAAGGATCACGGTGAGATGAGTTCTTTTATCGACCGTCGTGAAGAACCAAGATCTCGGTGACTTACGATGATCTAAACCTCGATAAGGTATTAGGTGAGTATGAGTTCTTGACCATCACTTTGACTTGTTATGGGTGAGGTTATATGTTCTAACCTAATATTCTCCGCATCTTGGGTGGTGGCGGTGCTTGTATGTCATGCTAGTTATCTCAGACGAGTCACCGTATCCGTTTAGGATGATGACGCCCCCAAGGAACACAAAGGTTTATTGTACTAAACCCTGCGGTTGAGTTAGCTCAAGTACAATAATAAGGTTGAGTGGTACTACTTAAGGAATTAAAGATATTAATTATTTTAAGCAATGTAATGCTATAAATAATTAATGGACGTCACGATATCTTAAATACGGGATTCATAATGTCTAAGTGCAAGCCCGACTCAACTTGGTAATAAAGGGTAAGTCAAGATTTATTCTCTAGTGGCATGAATAAATGTTTATAAATTAATTTATGTTCTCGGTGAACATAAGATAATTAATTTATTTGAGGCCCATCTTTATTCCTTGCATTTGATCCTGGTCGGCCCATCCAGTCCCGTGGCTTAAGTGAAAATCGGCACCCCCTCCTATCTCTAAGGCAAGGATTTGATCCTCTTTATCCATAAGGATATTATTATATATATGGGATATGTATGGATCCTTTCCTAATGGGATTATGGTAATACATTATAAATATAAGATAAGAGATAAGATCAAGGCTAATCCTTAATCCTTTTAACCTAATTTTTCGTGCATCACTATCATTCCATAGTGAGGATTCTCGAAAATTGTGTAGAGATTAGGGTGATTTTTGTAGCATTCTCCATAGACCGTCCTCACTCAACGCGTTGGAGATTGGGCAATCGGGATCTGATCCGTAAGATCAAAGCACGAGTCTCGATCCGCTCATCCCGATCCACCTCGCAGATTCAAAGGTAAACACGAGAAAACCCTACGTGTTGCAATTAATTATGTAGACGCATGCTGGGAATATAATCAATGTATGGTGAATTAAACATCCAAGATAGATCCTCGGGAGAGGGTTAAATCGATTTCCTACAATATGACTATGGATGTATACGAAAGACACCTCTACCGGATGGCAAGGAAGCCATAGGTAGTAAGTGGGTATACAAGAGGAAGAGAGATCTGATGGGAGGTTTCGACTTTTAAAGCCGTGCTTGTGACGAAAGGATGCACTCAGAGGGCATCGATTTCGATGAGACCTTTTCGCCTGTAGCAATGCTCAAGTCCATCAGAATTCTTCTGGCCATAGCAGCCCACTTAAACCTTGAGGTTTGGCAAATAGATGTGAAAACCGATTTTCTAAACAGTTACCTTGAAGAAGGTAGAGACATATATATGAAGCAACCCGAAGGTTATGTGGTGAAGGGTAAAGAGCATCTAGTATGGAAGCTTAAGAAGTCCATTTATGGACTTGAGCAAGCTTCCCGGTCATGGAACTTACGCTTTGACGAGGTGGTAAAGTCCTAGGGATTTACCCAATTGCTTAGCGAAAGATGTGTGTATCGTTTGGATGTCGGCGGTGAACCGGTATTTCTTACACTACGAGATGACATCCTTCTACTTGGCAACAATGTGAAGTCGTTGTCGATGTAAAGAGTTGGTTATCCGATCGGTTTCAAATGAAAGACTTAGGAGATGCAACAGTACATTCTTGGGATCAAGGTTTACCGAGATCGCAAGAAGAAAATGTTGAGCTTATCTCGGGCATCTTACATTGATATCGTAATTAATCGCTTTAGTATGCGGACCGCCAAGAAAGGATTGCTACCTTCGGGCATGGTGTTCATTTATCTAAGGAGCGATCCCATGACCGCAAATGAGATAGAGGAAATGAGACAAGTTCTCATCGCAGCGAGATAGAGAATGAGACAAGTTCCTTACGCTCCGCCGTAGGAAGTCTCATGTATGCAATGCTATGTACGAGACCCGATATCTGCTATGCGGTAGTCATAGTAGCTAGATATCAGTCTAACCCTGGACAAGCTCATTGGACTGCGGTGAATTAAACATCCAAGATAGATCCTCGGGAGAGGGTTATAATCAGATTTTCCTTTACTATCACCAACCAAGATACGGAGAATATTGGGTTATCTCATGTAACCCTCACCCATGACAAGTCAAAGTGATGGTCAGTAACTCATACTCATCTAATACCTTATCGAGGTTAGATCAATGTAAAGTCAGCGAGATCTAGGTTCTTCACGACAGTCAGATAGAAGAACTCATCTCACTGTGATCCATCAATACGTCAGAGACGTACCAGTATAGACAAACAACCAAGTCAAGTCATTTCTTTTCTATACCGCAGCCTATGCCGACAACTCGTCCTAAAGTTGTCTCAGTTGTGATCCTTTTTATATCTCATTAAACTTGACCAATCATATAGACTTCTGTGATCTTCTACACACTGTATGATCTAACTTATATATGAGATAAAGGGACACCATGCCTGAAAGGTAGCAATTCAGATAAGAGATTGTAATAGTAGTAACAGGAATCATTGTATACAAGCTCAACCAAAAATGCTTCAGTATACAAATCCAACACATTCTTATAATCTTATTAGGATAGAATCTCTGTATATCTAATAAATACAATCATATCTTTGCATATAAAACTAATCTAGAATAATAATGTTTTGATATCTAATAATATCAGATAATATCCATCTAGATTCTGGAGAATCATAACAGAGTCCAAGTGGGACTCTACAAGGTGGGCGAATTTGTTAGCAGCTCCAGGCCTTGATGGGCTAACATAGGGATCAAATGCTAGGAATAAAGATAAACCTAAAATGAATTAATTATCTTATGCTCACCCTGAACATAAATTGATTCATAAACATTTATGTATTCCATTATATAATGAATGCTGACTTACCCATTTATTACCGAAGTTGGTTCGGGCTTGCACTTAGATTTTACGAATCCCCGTATTTAAGATATCGTACGTTCATTAATTATTTATAGCTTTCTGACTGCTTAAAATAATTAATCTCTTTAATTCCTTAAGTAGTATCATTCAACTTTATTACTTGAGCTCACTCAACCTACAGGGTTTAGGACAATAAACCTTTTGAGCTCCTTAAGGGGACGTCATTATCCTAAATGAATACAGTGACTCGATACAGGTAACTAGCATGACGTACAAGCACTGCCACCACCCAAGATGCAGAGAATATTGGGTTATATCATGTAACCCTCACCCATAACAAGTCAAAATGATGGTCAGTAACTCATACTCACCTAAAACCTTATCCAGGTTTAGATCAACATAAAGTCATCGAGATCTAAGTTCTTCACGACGGTCAAATAGAAGAACTGATCTCATTGTGATCCATCAATACGTCAAGACGTACCAACATAGACAAGCAACCAAGTCAAGTCACTTCTTATCTATACTACAACCTATACTGACAACTCATCCTCAAGTTGTCTCAGTTGTGATCCTTTTTATAACTCAATACGCTTAACCAGTCATACAGACTTCTGTGATCTTCTACATATTGGATGTTCAAACTTTTGAATGAGATAAAGGGACATACATATGCAATCAAGTAAACAATTCAGATAGGAGATTGTAATAGTGGTAACATGAAACATTGTATACAAGCTCAGTCATTCTACTTCTAGTATACAAATCCAACATAAACCATATCCAAAATACTTTAATCATTTTAGAAAAACTCTTATGACAAATGGGACGATAAGGTCTCTCAAAAATCACAAAATTCAAGAATGAGGTGATAATATGTACCTACCATTTAAGCTTATTGAATAGGTGATCTTACAAAAATAGGTGATCTTAAGTCATCTCCTACCTAACAGCAACCTATTTTGTAATCAATATTCATCTCCAACATACCTACAAATCCAAAACTCAAATGAGTTTTGATGATGTTTCTCTCTCCTCCAAATTCATATAATGCGTTTACACTAAGCTAAACTCAAATCACTTTTTTATGTTGATGATATTGCATAATAATCCGTCTATATATTGATAATTTATTTTGTGTATCAGAGAAAAATTGCAGAAAAAAAAGGATAGCAGTAGCAGTTGGCAATAAACAAAATGAAGAAGAAGATAATTAATGATAAATAGGTCAATTTTATATAAATTAGTTTGGGCTTTTGTTGGGTTTCATAGACTTTGCGTATATTAAATTGTTGTTTACCTTGAGTAAAGCCCATTAAATTGTTATTTACGTTAAGTTGTTACTGTTTCTTTTTTGATTATGTTACATTAAAATGTTAATAGTATTTTTTATTTTTTAATATTCTTATTATCTTGTTTCGTTTTTATTCTAAAAAGGATTAAACTTTAATTATTTAACTTATTCTAATTTGTAATTTTTAAAATATTCATATAGTAATTACTAACTCATAGATAATAAATAATAATATTAATTATTAATTTATTACAATTTATAAATTTTGAAATGATGAGTTATGCAACATCGCCTATTGGGTATGTCTTAGAAACAACAGTATATTTGTTCAATCTAGTACCGTCCAAGTCAGTCAATAACACCCCTTTCGAGTTATGGTTTGGGCGCAAGCCTAGTTTAAGCCATATAAGGATATGTGGCAGTCCAGCACATGTATTGAACAAGAAAGCTGACAAGTTGGAGGCTAGATCTAATGCAAGGCTGTTTATTGGTTATCCAAGGGGAACGAAAGGTGGTTATTTATATAGTCCTAAGGATCAGAAAGTCGTTATTAGCACTAACGCCCGATTCTTAGAAGATGACTACATGAAAAACTACAAATCCAAAATTGAAATCATACTTCATGAATCAGAATATGATCGTATTCCACCACCGATTAGACCAAAGGTACGAGATGTCGTGTCTAGTGAGAGGGATCGACACCAGATACTTCAAGAAATTGAAGTGGGTCGAGTTCCACTGGAGATACCGACCGTACAAGTGGTACCTACCCAGAAAGTTGTGCAAGATAGAGAACCACAGGTTACTGCATCCACCGTTGCCATTGTGCCAGTAGCGCATCGTTGTAGTGGGATGGTTGTTCGTCAACCCGAGTGATTTATGTTCGAACGAATCTTCGGATTTAGTCCTAGGAAATGAGCAGGTTGTAATCGACCCATGGACATACAGCGAGGCGATACAAGACACAGATGCAAGATCATGGCACACCGTTATATACTTAGAAATTGAGTCCATAACTGATATAGATGTATACGAGAAAACACCTCTACCAGATGGCAAGGAACCAATAGGTAGTAAGTGGGTATACAAGAGGAAAAGAGATTCAGATGGAGAGGTTTCGGCTTTTAAAGCCAGTCTTTTGGCGAAAGGGTACACTCAGATTGAGGGCATCAATTTCGATGAGACCTTTTCACCTGTAGCAATGCTCAAGCACATAAAAATTCTTCTGGCCATGGCTGCTCACCTGAACCTTGAGGTTTGGCAAATGGATGTGAAAACTGCTTTTCTAAACGGTTACCTTGAAGAAAGTAGAGACATCTATATGCAGCAACCCGAAGGTTATGTGGTGAAGGGTGAAGAGCATCTAGTATGGAAGCTTAAGAAATCCATTTATGGCCTTAAGCAAGCTTCTGATCATGGAACTTAAGCTTTGACGAGGTGGTAAAGTTCTATGGATTTATCCAATTTCCTAGCGAGAGTTGTGTGTATCGTTTGGATGTTTAACGGTGATGTGGTATTTCTTGCACTTTACGTAGATGACATCCTTCTACTTGGCAACAACGTGAAGCTGTTATCAGACGTAAAGAGTTGATTATCGGTTCGGTTTCAAATGAAAGACTTAGGAGATGCAACGTACATTCTTGGGATCAAGGTTTATCGAGACCGCAAGAGGAAAATGTTGAGCTTATCTCGATGTCTTACATTGATACTGTGATTACTCGTTTTAGCATGCAGACCGCCAAGAAGAGATTGCTACCCTTCAGATATGGCGTTCCTTTATCTAAGGAGCAGTCACCTATGACTGCAAAGGAGATAGAGAAAATGAGACAAGTTCCTTACGCTTCCGCCGTAAGAAGTCTCATGTATGCGATGCTATGTACGAGACCCGATATTTGCTATGCGGTAGGCATAGTAGCTAGATATCAGTCTAACCCTAGATAAGCTCATTGGATTGCGGTAAAGCATATGTACCTGAAAAGGACTCGAGATTATAGGCTAGTTTACCAAGCTGATAGTCTATGCCTTTGGGTTATTCAGACTCGGATTTCAAAGCTGACCATGATAAGAAAAAATCTACCTCAGGCTATGTGTTTACCTTGGGAGGAGGAGCCGTATCTTGGAGGAGTACAAAGCAACGATGCATTGCGGACTCTACCATGGAAGTCGAATATGTAGCCGCTTCGGAGGCTTCTAAGGAGGCGGTATGGTTCAAGATCTAACTCATGGATCTCGATATGGTACCTCGTTTGCCCAAGAGTATCATAGTGTAGTGTGATAACTCAGGTGCAGTAGAAAACTCGAAGGAACCACGGACCCACAAGGTGACCAAACACATAGAGAGAAAGTATCATGTCATACGAGAAATCGTTAGACGAGGAGACGTGACGATTGAGAAGATTGGTACTGCGGATAACCTAGTTGACCTATTCATGAAGAGTTTGCCGCAAAAAGTCTACGACGAGCATGTTCGAGGACTTGGATTGTGCAAGATGGCCCCCACTTAGAAAGGAAACTTTTGTAGAAGTGGGAGAACATAGCTAGTAGAGAGACACATTGTTTACTAAAAGTTTACTTTAGTATAAGTGGCTGAGCTTGTATACAATGATTCTTGTTACCACTATTACAATCTTCTATCTAAATTATTTACTTGATTGCATATGTAGGTCCTTTTATCTCATATATAAGTTAGATTATATAGTGTGTACTAGATCACGAAATCTGTATGATTGGTCAAGCTTAATGAGATATAAAAATGATCACAGGTGAGACAACTTGAGGACGGGTTGTCGGTATAGGCTGCAGTATAGATATGAAGTGACTTGACTTGATTGTTTGTCTATACTGGTACGTCTCTGACGTATTGATGGATCACCGTGAGATGAGTTCTTCTATCTGACCATCGTAAAGAACCTAGATCTTGGTGACTTTACATTGATCTAAACCTCGATAAGGTTTTAGGTGAGTATGAGTTCCTGACCATCACTTTGACTTGTTATAGGTGAAGTTTCCATGAGATAACTCAATATTCTCCGCATCTTGGGTGGTGGCAGTGCTTGTATGCCATGCTAGTTACCTGTATCGAGTCACCGTATCCGTTTTGGATGATGACGTCCCCTTCAGGAGTTCAAAAGGTTTATTGTACTAAACATTGCAGGTTGAGTTATCTCAAGTATAATAATAAGGTTGAGTGGTATTACTTAAGGAATTAAAGAGATTAATTATTTTAAGCAGTCAGAACGATATAAATAATTAATGAACGTGCGACATCTTAAATACGGGGCTTTGTGAAATCTAAGTGCAAGCCCGACTCAACTTCGAAAATAAAGGGGTATGTCAGCATTTATTCTCTAATGGCATGAATAAATGTTTATGAATTAATTTATGTTATGGGCTGAACATAAGATAATTAATTTATTTGAGACTCATCTTTATTCCTTACATTTGATCCTTGGGCTTGCCCATCAAGGCCTGGAGATGCATCAATTTCGTCCATCACCTAGTGTAGTCCCACTGAGACTCTGTTTTAATTCTCTCTAGCTGAAAAGATATGATTGTATTTATTAGATATGCAGAGATCCTATCTTAATAGGTTTCTATGGTTGCATTATAAATATAAGGTGAGAGAAAATCAGAATATGACTAATCCTAAGAGAAGAAATTTTTGAAAATTATACTATTCCAATAGTTGGGATTTTCGAGAATCTCAAGTTGTGGAAGAAGGTGAAATTTGCAGTATTCTCCATAGATTACTCTCACTGAGTATTGGAGTTTTGGTAAACGGGATACAGTACAGAGATCGAAGCACGAGTCTTTATCCTCTTCTTTATCTGACAAATTCGTAGGTAAACACGTGAAAACATCAACGTGTTGCAATTAATTATATATGTGCATGCTACGTATATAATCAATGTATGGTGAACTAAACATCCAAGATAAATCATCGGGAGAGGGTTAAAATCAGATTTCCCTACAACCCCTATATAATTAATTGCAACATGTTGGTGTTTTCTCATGTTCACCTACGAATTTGTCGGATAGAAGTAGGATCCAGACTCGTGCTTTGATCTTCTGGACTGTATCCCGTTTGCAAAAACTCTAATGCTGAGTGAGAGCAATTTATGAAGAGTACATCAAAAATCCGCCTTCTTCCTCACACAGTAATTTTCGAGAATCACAATGATGGATTAGTTTTTTCTGATTTTCTCTCACCTTTTATTTATAATGCAACCCTAGATTCCTAATAGGATAGGATCTCTGCATATCTAATAAATACAATCTTATCTCTAAAGATACACCATATCAAGAACAATATCATTTGATATCTAATGATATCAGATATAATCTATCTAGACATAGGAGAATCAGAACAGAGTCTCAGGGATTCCACTATGTGAGGGGCAAAAATCTCCAGTAGTCCAGGCCTTGATTGGTCAATCCAGTGATCAAATATAAGGAATAAAGATGAGCCTCAAATAAATTAATTATCTTATTTTCAGCCCAGAACATAAATTAATTTATAAACATCCATTCATGCCACTAAAGAATAAATACCGACTTACCCCTTTATTACTGAAGTTGAGTCGGGCTTGCACTTAGACTTTACGAATTCCCGTATTTAAGATATCATACGTTCATTAGTTATTTATAGCGTTCTAACTGCTTAAAATAATTAATCTCTTTAATTCCTTAAGTATTACCACTCAACCTTATTATTGTACTTGAGATAACTCAACCTGCAGTGTTTAGTACAATAAACATTTTGAGCTCCTTAAGGGGACGTCATCATCCTAAACTAATACGGTGACTCGATACAGGTAACTGGCATGACATATAAGCACTGCCACCATCCAAGATGCAGAGAATATTGAGTTATCTCATGTAACCCTCACCCATAACAAATCAAAATGATGGTCAACAACTCATACTCACCTGAAACCTTATCGAGGTTTAGATCAACATAAAGTCACCGAGATCTAGATTTTTCACGACGGTCAGATAGAAGAACTCATCTCACTGTGATCCATCAATACGTTAGAGACGTACGAGTATAGACAAGTAACCAAGTCAAGTCACTTCTTATCTATACCGCAGCCTATACCGACAATTCATCCTCAAGTTGTCTCAACAGTGATCCTTTTTATATCTCAATATGCTTAACCAACCATACAGACTTCTGTGATCTTCTACACACTGTATGATCTAACTTATATATGAGATAACTTATATATGAGATAAATGGACATTCATGTGTAATCAAGTAAATAATCCAGATAGAAGATTGTAATAGTGGTAACAGGAAACATTGTATACAAGCTCAACCAATCTGCTTCAAGTATACAAATCCAACAAAAAAAGGCTTAGCCGTTGGCTGAAAACCAGCAACAGCTCAACAATGGAGAAGCTACTGCTGTTCCATGCCAAAGCAATCGAGAACGGCGGTAACGGCAGTGTAAATCTACACACAAGAGAAATTGGGTTTACTTATACAAAAAAGTTGATGGGATATGGCCCAACCATTCAGGCCCACTGACAGGCCCAAACGAGCTGGGCCTGACATTAATAACGGCCCACGCTGTTAAGCCAAAGGCCCGCCCAAACCCTAATCAGCCCTCACCCTACACGGAAGGCTAAGAGTCCCTACAAAGCGAGAGGAAGGGTCCTACAAAGTAGAGGAAGAGTCCCTACATGCGAGGAAGAGTCCCTACATGGGAGGATCGATCCCATTTAGGGATCCTCGATATGTATAAATAGGAGTTAGATCAAGGTAGAAGGATTAGCAACTTATTGAATACTAAGAGCTTTTAGCTACACTCACCGTAATCAAATCATAGTGAAAGTATTGAGGAATCACCTCCGTGAGACGAGATCTTATTCTCGATCGAACCACGTAAAAGCCTTGGTGTTCTTTATCGCTTTACACAAATCTCGTGATATTAACATACACTAGATTTATCATTGGCGCCGTCTGTGGGAAGACCGAACAAAAAGCTTCGTTTTTAATTTAATGGTAAGAACACGCAACGCTTAGCACCGCCGCCGATGTCGGAACAACCGCTACCAAGACCACCAGTGGTCACCGCATGGAAGGAGATTGCAAACGCCACAAGCGGTCACACGCCTAAGGGCTACATGGAAAAAATTCCCATACACCCTCAGGATCGCCGCCCTGACGAGGAAGAAGATGCCGACCTCAACGCCAGTGAACAGGCGGTTCACCGATCTCACGAAATCCTTGGCCGAGCTGTGTCTGAGTTCCTCAATGCCAACCTCGGCCAATTCTAAAATTTCCTTCACCAGAGGACGAATGGAGCGGGCACCTCTCGAGTGCCCGAACTGGCGAATACGGGCGCCCGAGGTCGCTCGCCCCACCGAGGCGGTCAACGCTCACCTCGGCACAATAGTCGAGAACATGTACATCAACCCGCCGCCAGAAGTCAATCACCGCCGAGATGGTCGCAACCTTCACCACCACGCCGCCGCGGGTCGCCTCCACCTCGGCATGCCGCCCAGAGCCGAAAAAAAGAAGAGAGGAGAAGCGGAGGCGAACTCCCTCAAGAGACGAAGACGCCACACCGGTCTCCCACCCTCCGTAGAGAGATGGCAACGATCTCCGGGGTTCGACCGCACGGAAGAATCATCTCCTTTCTCCGCAGAGTTTTGGACACGCCCGCCTCAGCCGATACAGGCACCCAACATCGCCGCCACGATGGTCTTGGGGACCCTCCGACTTCCTTTTCGCCACACTACCAACATGACGATCAAGGAATGGAAGATTTACATGTGCAAAATCTTCCCGAGGTGCCGATCTCCAACGTCCGACGCTGGTTCACCTCGCCCGCCAAAACATTATACACCGCCTGTGATCTCATGGATCGCTTTATGGCGCTTACCGTAAGATGCCACCTCGCCACTTCGTCCGACTCGCCACTATCCGCCAAGGACGGACGAGACAATGTCGAACATCGCCTTGAGGTTCATCCAGAGTCTCTCAAGATTGATGAGAGTAACGATCTTTACATCATCAATGCGTTTAAGAACGGAATCCGACCCGACGCACTGAACAAAGAAATCACCAGGGAGAAACCAATGATGGCGAGTAAACTTTGGAACCTCGTGGACAACTATGTCAAAGGGGACGAGTCAGATCGGAAGAAAAGAGAGATCTGGGATTAGCAGAGGGTTGAACGAAGAAGCCAGATGACCGAAGTCGAGGCGCTGATCGCCGAAGTGCCTTCGATAGAATCAAGAGAGGGCCACCGAGTCCGTGATCGACTCGCCAAACCCGCGCGTAACGTGCCTCGCCTCGCTCAAATCAAGGGCGAGATATTCGAGCCCACCGAGCTATTCTCAAGCCCCTCCTATGAAAGCGAGGATCTAAGAAGAGGTCAACGGAGAAGTATTGTGACTATCACCAAGGGTATGGTCACGATAATCAAGATTGCGAAAACTGGCTCGCAGATTGACGAGCTGCCAAAGGAGGAGCCTCAAGAAATACCTCGCCGAGCCGGCCAGTGGGAACAAGAAGCAGAGGGAAGAATAATGGTGGCAACAATCGCGGGCTGACCTCGACGATGACCCAACCTCGAAGACGACGAGGACGAAGGTCCCAATGCTATGGAGCGTGTCTATGCCATTACCAGATCGCTTATAGGAACGACGAGGTCGCCGTTAAAGAATGAAGTTTCGAGGTCGGCCCCGAGGAGCCAAAAACAAGCGACCCGGATGGTGAGAACATCGTGTTATCCAAAGATGACCCGTGCCCAAAATCATGCCCCACCAAGACGCCATCACGATACAAGCCGTGGTGGGCAACAAGAACGCCCATCGGGTCTACATCGACATCGAGCCTCCACAAGATTATCTTCCGTGAGTCAGCTCGATAAACTTGAGGTCGGAGGGATTCAAATATGTCCCGCACCATCCCGCCATGAGCTTCACTCAGAGGCGGTTCAACCCAAGGTGTCATTACCTTCCGTTACCGTAGGACGTGCTCGTGCCGGCCACAAAGTCCATTCAATTTTTCCCGGCACGAGCTCCCTCCGCACAACATCATCCTCGGCGTAGATCGCTATACGCCACCAAGGCCGTCGCCGCTGTACCACCATAGTCAACATACCCACCCCGTGGGGTGCTAAGCATCCGTGGTGCACCAAACGGCAGCCAAAGAATGCCTACGAGTCTCAACCTGTGATGTAGCCTCGCCCTGTGCATAGCAATTACAGAACCCCAAGCCGCCACCGGACGACTCGACCGAGAACCTCCAGCCTATACGATGACGACCACCCTCCAAAGTCGCCAAGGTCGGTGTCCGTGGCCCAATCGATATTCGCAAAGATGTCATGCGCTTCTCGAGGAATATAGGACGTGTTCGCTGGTCCCCACCGGACATGACCGAGTGTCACCCGAGCTCATAACTCATCGCTCAACGCCGACCCGCTACTAAGCCGCCTCGGTAGAAGAAAAGAGTGTTTTATGACAGCGCAGCCAGTCATAAGAGACGGCCGACTCAACCCGTAAGGCCAAGATCTTGTTCGAGGTTGGCACCGACCGACGACTAATCCATTCGTGGTCCGAAAGCCGTGAGGGGTGGCGATGTGTCGACTACACCGACCTCAACAAACACCGCCCGAAGATTGTTACCCTCCCGACATTGACAAGAAGGTGGAGGCACTGGTAGGCCACGAAGTCTTCAGCTCCTAGATCTGTATATGCGGTACCACCAACTCGATGAGCCCGGAGGACACCCCAAAGACAATGCTCATCACCGACTTCGCGCCTTTGCGCATCGGAAGATGCCTTCGGCCCGAAGAATGCCGAGCTACCTACCGTAGGATGGTGGACGCAATATTCAAAGACCACATAGGAAGATTTTCGAGGTCTATATCGATGACATCGTAGTCAAAAGTCAAAATGAGAGTTATGCCGACGACCTCTAACTATCCTCCAGCCTCCTCGTGTCGGCCAACCTCAAGCTCAACCTTAGAAGTGCACATTCATGGTGAATATGGGTAAATTCTCGATGCTGGTTTCTCAAGAAGGCTCAAGGCAAATCCCACTAAGGTGAAGACAAAGGCTTGACATGCAGTACCAAAGACCATCCGTGAGATCCACAAACTCACCGGTGCCTCGGTCGCCTCAAGCAGATTTTATCTCGGCCGCCGTAGCAGCTTCCTTCTTCAAGATCTTGAGGAGAGCTCGACTTCGCTCGGCGTGAGGAACACCTGTCGCCTTCACAAGAATCGAAAGAGTATCTCGCCGACCGCCGACCCCGTCCGCCCAAAGAACGCGAGCTCTTTCTTTATATCCGCCACCCTGACGAGGCAATCAAGGCGGTATTAGTACGAGATGAGGTGGGACGCCAACTCCCCATCTAGTTTATTAGCCGGCTCTCAAATGACCGAGACGAGGTACACCAACCTCGAAAAGGTAGACTGCTCTAGTGAACGCCAAGCGACGCCCGACCTTACTTCCAAGCCCATTCCGCCTGTGTGCCGACCGACTCGCCTTGAGACAAATCTTGTCGGCCGCAGTCATCCGGACGAGCAGCTGCTGGCACTGAGCTCGGCGAGCACGACATTTCATACCCCCAGTGCCGCCATAAAGGGCAAGCTCACCGACTTCCCGGTAGAGGCCAACCACCGAGGTCGATCCCACCACGAGGTCACTCCAACTCCCGCCCCACTCACGGAGGAATCTGCCCTTAACCCACCGATGGTTGCCGGCAGACGACGTGATCGGGCTTCATGCAAGACGGGCAGCGGAGCAGCATCCTCCTCCTCGCCCGCATAAACAAGAAGTGACCTATGCATCCGTTTACCTTCCCACCACAAACAACGAGGTGGAGTATGGTTACCATATCGGACTCTACCGCAAAGGAATTGAAAGTGGACAAGATCCAAATCTTTGGAGATTCCCAAGTCGTGGTAAACCAGGTCTTAGGCAAATACGAGGCCAAGGAGGATCGAATGAAGCAATACCTTGAGAAGGCAAAGGAGATAATCGACCTCATTCCGTACTTTAGTATTCATCGATCCCACGAGGGGAAAAAAATGAGCCGACATCCTCGAAGTTAGCGTGATCATCAACAAATCCACCAGTGGAGGAAGTTCATTCCGTAATCATCATGAGTCCCACATCGGCATCATCATCGAGATAGAGCCGAACCGGATGTCTCCCATAAAGGCCTATCTCGAAGATGGCGATCGCTTCAAGATCGCTCAAGCCAAAAAGACGATGGTGAAATCTCAAAAGTACCTCACACACGAGGGCGTTTTCACAGAAGTCTTATCTTCAACCCTCCCGAGGTGCCTCGCCGTAAGAAGCCGACCACGCACTCAATGAGATTCACGTAGGTCTTGTGAAGTCACATCGGTCACGAGCCTCTCAAAGAAGACGCCGAGGTCGGGATATTATCGCCCACCGCCCAAGATTCGCCGAGCTCACAAAAGTGTCCGGCGCGCCTTCACTCCACACGAAAAGCTACCCTGCACCGATCTAAGCACCACAGAGTCCGTGGCCTTTCATGCGGTGGGGATCGACATCGCTGGTCCGCTTTGACCGAGCACCGTGTCGCCTTCGATACTTAGTCGTAGTCAGAGACTACTTCACAAACGGGTCAAGCCGAGCCACTTTCGAGCCTCACAAGTGGAGGATTCTGACTTCGTGTGGAAAAACATAGTTTGCCGCTCGGATATCGTGATATTTTGATCTCGAACAACGGCACCCAGCCTGTCGACAAAAATTTCAAGGAATGCGTGAAGAGCTCCGCATCATAACATTTCACCCGGTCGCACACCCGCAGCGAATGGTCGACCGAAGTGACGAACCGCACGATCGCACAAGGACCCAAAAAGAGGTTAGACCGAGCTAAGGGTGATTGTTGAAAACCTCCTCAAGTCCTCTCGGGTCCCACAGACAACACCCGGACTTCGCACGAGAAACCCCTTCACCTTGGTCTACGGGACCGAGGTCATCATACCGCGAGATCGGCGCACCGAGCCCACGCACTCTTCACTTCGACCAGAAGGCAACGAGGAGGACCCACGAGTCAACCTTGATGCTCTTGAGGAGAACGCGAGCTCGCTTCATAAATGAAGCCAAGCACAAGTGCCAGTCGCACGATACTACAACAAGAGGGTAAAAGCCTCCACATTCCAAGTAGGCGACTCGTCCTATGGAACAACGGCCCAGAGCCGAGCATCTTAACAAACCGGATCCGACATGGGAAGGTCCATACCGCTGCTCACGAGGACCTCGCAGGGGCCTATAAGCTTGTTTCACCTATCCGGTGCACTTATCCCTGACCGCATATCACCCATTTGAGGATGTATTTTACATAGCTTTGATTTCAGATCGGCAACATGTTAACCTCTTATCGCTTTGTCAAGTACGATGTTGTTTACTTATTCAATAAAACATTTGTTTTTCTAATGAGTATTTCACTGCCTCATCTTATATCTATATGAACATCCGCTCGATAAACCATAATTTACCTTCAATTGGGGATGCCCTCATAAGATGGTACATATGCACTACTCATTAATTTGAACGTCTACATGTAAAGCATACGACTACTCATTAATTTGAACGCTCCATGCAAAGCATACAGACACTCATTAATTTGAACGTTTACATGCAAACGATATCCGATCGGATCTCGCCAATTTATACCCCTTCATTTGGGAAGATATACACTTGTAAACAAGATGAATACATTTACGGCTAAAACCAAGTCCTAAGCTATATTTGTACCCTCTAGGGGAAAATATACACTTGCACAAAGCCTAAATACATTCACTACTATACACCAAGTCCTAAGCCATATACACCACTCGCCTCTGAGCTCCACCTCGCCATGTCTTATCGGCTACCCCGCTCGAGACAAAATCCTCGGTCGGCGATGAACACCGGATGAACTCGGTGCCTTCTACCCAACGACGAGGTCGGCTCCACCACGGCCTACTCCGGACGACTTTGAACAGCGCAGATGAGCCCCGACCGAAGGGGCACTCTTTAACCGAGGTCGAACTGCGGCCTCGTGAGCTTGTTGCCCGACTGTGGTTACGACCCGCCCCGACCGCCGCCCTTCCTTGCCGAGTCGATGGCCTCGCCTGCTTCGCCTCGCCAAGAAGGCCAGCCCCGTGTCGCCCCATCGTGCTCGGACCGAGTAATCAAGCACTTCGCATGGTTAGCATAACCCTCTTCGGTTCTTCAACTATTGCACCATCGGGCCGGCCGTAGCTCATCGCAGGTGGGGCATACGCCGCCATGGACGAGCCCGCATATCCGGAGGTACTTGACAAGGATTCGAGGCAATCTTTAAAGTTCTTGCCGCGAGGCCCTCCTCATCCCTTAACACCATACCCTCGGCGAGCAAGCTCTGCACTCGGTCATCGGCCTCGGATATGGTGACGCTACCATGTCGGTGGATCATCTCTTCATACTCTGCATGCTCCTCCGAGATCCAAGCCAGCTTCTCCTGCGTCAGCTCGAGCTGCTCCTCACATTGCATTAAGCGTCCCTGAATCACGTCGGCAGATAAGTCCGCCCCCTGCACTTCGAGATGTATGATTTTTAACTTTAAAGTCTCATTCTCACCGTATGGTGGCCACCCTCGCTCACCTCTTGCAGCTTCATCTTCGATTCAGCAGATGATGCCAAGCTAATGTCCATGTTGGCAAAACTGGTCACCGGCAGATCGGCTCCTCCAAAATAGCACCTCCTCGTCCTTCTCAGCCAAGGCACATCGGGCCTCTTTTAGCTTGGTCATCAAGTCATGATCGAGTCCAAGGTATTGAGAAGTGGAGTTCTAAAATAAAGGACAACACACATTTCGTAAAGTTGTAACTTTATTACTCAAAAGTGGAAATTTTACAAGGCTTAGATCCTATCGATCCCGCAAATCGCTTATTACATCGTGTCCACCGACCTCGTGCTCTTTACCGGATTCATCGGCCTCCTGCTGCCCTTGCTGCTGCTGCGGTTGACTCTAAGCTCAGCTCTTCCTCCTCGGCTCGCCCGCACCTCGGCGAAGCTCCAAGCTCGTGATCTTCGCCCTCCTCAGATTGGGCAACGGCCTCACCGCCGAAGGGAAGAGCGGACGCCAAAGCCTTCAAGATGGGAAGGACCCGACCTCAGATTACCCGCACGCGCCATATTCAACTCTCGAGGGTGTGACGACCGACTATCCAATGAAGCATGATCATATGGATCGTCACCGGTATAATAAAGCAGCGGATATAAACATAACTAATCAAGACAATCAACCATTTAACTATTCAATAACGCATAGGCTAAAAAGGGATAAATAATTTAATACTAACTCAAGTCGCAGAATGACTTGTCAAAAGGGGTTTAAGGTTTCAACATAACCCAATCAGTGCAAAATTCAAAGTACGAGGTACGACCTCCAATTCAATACGGCATAAAAGCAATTATAATCAAAACATTAAACAATATCAGAGTTAGGCAGCAAATAAATTTGTGGACATGCATATGACGATGCATGCCCAAGGTTCTAGAAACCTTTCTAGTTAAGCCACAAACAATCGCTACTCGCACCACCGCACCCATCATCGATCCTTGCTCAACTCGCACATCAAAAACGAGACGCGGGGCTTAAGTACAAAAGTACTCGGTGGACTCGCTGTCGAAAACATTTTCTTTACCAAAAGTTATTGAATCGCCCACAATAGCACATGAGGATTTTAGTTAAAGACTCATGCCTATCAAATATTTTATCATTTTTCCAAAAGTGTCGCCCGACTATTTTATCACGTTGTTCCATATCCGTAATTCATTCATCATTCATTCGCTCATTCATTCACAAGACTATGGGTGGCCACCTACACATAGTCGCCGTGACCGGTCGAGGTAGCTAACCTTAACACACAACCTGCGTGTACACAATCCGAAAGTTAGTCCTCAACTAAGTCGGATCCGATCGTTATCCTTTTTAACGCTATGGACCAACTCATTCACATACCACATCGATATACCAATCAATTCTCGTCCCACATTTGGACAAACCAACCTCGATATGGACACAACAAAACATAAATATTTGGCGATAATAACAGCTCATGCGATAATATTTCATAAAGCTTTTGTAAATCATGCTTTGAGTTATGCATAATCATTTTGTTTCAAGAAAAGCCCACCTGCTAGTCCAACACTAGTAAGTCTAAGTGAGCAGGGTGTGGTTGTTCTCCTCACCGACTACGTACGGTCAAACCCTTCATAAGAAAATAACATTTCTTAGATTCTTTCTATCGATCGATGGTCGTTTATAAATTACGACTTAAGTTCCCAATTAGGGTTTCTTTATGATTTCATGTGATGGTTTTAAGATAATTCTTATTATCTTACATTCCCAATTCCCATCTATATTACTTCATCACTCATAGGTGAACTTTGACTTATGAATCACATACTCTGAGTCTATCCTCGACTCTTCACCTTAGTGCTCTTTTAAACCTTATTACGTTATAGATTGTTAGTGTTCAAGTAGTGATTGGTAATTTAGGATTATCTCAAGCCACTAACTAAACTTAACAATTATAGTTACGTCCTAGTAGGTTATGCTCGACGACTTATCGTATTCGCACGACAATTAAAAGATGAGTCTTAATTTATGATTCAAGTGAGCACATGCTATCATATAACTAAGTACTTAAGAATAAATGAAGTACTTGGGAATATTAACTCGATGTTCGAGACATAAGGATCGACATCTTATGTTCGAATCTTCGCTACTCATTACGACATTGCTTATTTAATTTACTCGTCGGAGATTACATATGTCGATAATCGTTATTCGTTAGCGAGTTATGTTAACGCCCAACTAATTATCGTATTGAGTTGTCGTTATTCAATATTAACGTTGTAGCTCGATCTTTGGTTTTTCTAACTTAGGAACTCACGCTTGAGTATCCTTTTATTAATGAAAACCCTAATTTGTGTCTAACTTCGATCCCCGCTTATTCCGCCTTAAGTTATCGAAATTGGTCGATTTTTTGGGTTCTCGTACATATAGTATTATGTTGTTTACGTTTGGGGTTTTGGTTTGTCGGTTCAATATAAACATAAACATTCAACATCAACAAAACCATACACAACATAAACTATACTAAAGCATTAGAAACCCTAATTTCTAATGTAATACACCATCATTGTGTAAGTGTGCATAAGTGTTCCATTCATTCACCCTAATCACAACCATTTATCCAAAGTTTTATATTACTATCATAGCATCATTCATCATCAAAATTAAACCCATACTTAGCCATTCTATTACGCTTCGATAATTAGCAATAATTAGCATATGCATCCAATAAATTCCAATAAAATCACATTATACTCCTATCATATTATAGAATTTAATTACCAACTCAATATCATCATATAAATTTTTAAACCATGGGTTAAAAGTCCAAAACTTTCGGTCATTTCAAATTAGTAAGCTTTGGTGTTCAATAAATTCCACAAAATTATATCATGCTTATACTATATACTAAACATGAAATATCACTTCATATCATGCATTAAAATTTTAAAACCATGCTTTTCATCTTTAAATCATTTCGTAATTCCACATTATATATATATATATTCAATAAATTCCAATCTTGCACAATATGTTTATATATGAAATAAACATGTAATATTAACATTAAATATCAACTAATATTTATAATATGAACCAAATGCTTGAATTATTTTTGTCCTCACACATATTTTACATATGTGTTCAATAATTCCCAACAATGCTTATTAGGTTCATATTATTTCTAAACATCATATATCCTATTATTTCCAACAAATAAAATCAAATAATGGCTTAAAATACTTAAATATATTCTGCCCATTTTGAAAAAATAGGAGTAGTGTTTCAAAATTTTCAAGATTAATATATGATGTTCATATCATATATTAAACACTATATCTCAACTATTTCTCAACAAAAAAATCAAACAAATACAAGAAAATTCCAAAATATTCTAAAATTACCATATTTATTATACATGCTTATAATAAATTAACAAGCAACAATATCAAAAAATATTCATAAAATCATGCTTTATCACATATAAAAAGAAATAAAGCATAAATCGAAAAAAATCAAAAACATGACAGTCTTAAAAATTATGAAATTTTTCATTCATGGCTTGAGAGCATTTGATGGCTCTAAAACAAACTAGGGTTTTAAACCCAAAATTCAAAATAAAATTCCACTCCATTAGGATGGAAGAGGATGATGAATAATACGTTCCTATGATCTTAGAAATATTATTTGAGTGTGGGAGGGTTTGGAAGGAGGATTAAAGGCTCCAAAGTGTGAAGAACAATGGAGAGAATTTGAAAACGAGAGAATTTTGGTTCCCAAGTGAGAGGCTATAATGGCACGAAAATGTTGCTGTGTTACAGCCTAATGGGCTGTCCTTAGCTCATTTGGGGTGGTCTTGGTGGTAGTTGGGAGGTGGATTGGTCAAATTACCCGCTTTGGCATGTTAATACCGACTCTTTAAGTTTTAACGCTTTCGATTGATTTCTCGGAACCTTAAGGTTTTATTTTATTAAATATACTCCAAATGACTTATTTCAATGATTATAAAATTTCATGAAGTTTGGACGTCGTCCGATAAGTCAATTCGAGTTATCGCGAAAAACAGCGATTAAATTATGCTCATTAAAAAATTCTATTGAATTTTGAGCTTTCAACATTTATTTTAATTTTATAAATCATAATTTATTGATTTAGACCCTTGGTTCGAGTTTCGGGTCGTTCGGATCAATTTAGGTTTTCTGGTATATATTACCGCGTTCGGTTAAGTTCTTGAGAATTTCTTTCGTAAATTGATTCTTATAATTTCTAAATTCATAATAATTTATTCCTTCATGATTTAGATTTTATCACAATTTATTATGATTAGCACGGATTGGAAGTTGTTCCGCTCGTAAATAGTGCTTTTAAGATCGTAGGGCAAGTATGCCCGAAAATTCTCATTCTTCGCTTCTCACATGTTTTGTGTGAGGATTCTAGAAATGAAATCTGTTTGTTGAGATTCATTCTCGATCTTTCATTCTATGTTCAAAGCTACTCGAGAAACCCTAATCCGGTGAGGACTAGTTACAGTTTTGATTTCTTTAGTTTTCGATCTCTGAATCGATTCTAATTCATTTCATTGGTTTCCTTAAACTTAATTAAGGTCTAAGTACCACAAATAATTGGTCTAAGCATCACCAATTAAAGTTTTAAATTTTTCGGGTTATTACATACCATCCCCCTTAAAATAAATTTTGTCCCGAAATTTGCTAACCTTGAAAAAGATCTGAGTATTTCTCTTTCATAGCTGATTCTAGCTCCCAGGTTGCTTCTTCTTGTCCATGGTGTCTCCATAGAACTTTCACTAACGGTATCTCTTTGTTCCTTTGCCTTTGGATACGTCGGTCCAAGATTTCCGTAGGCAGTTCTACATAACTCATATTGTCATCGAGGAAAATATCTGTCGGTGGTATCACATGGCTGGGATCATGTATGTACTTCCTTAGTTGTGAAACGTGGAACACATTGTGCACGTTTCCAAAACTTGGCGGCAATGCAAGTCTAAGCCGCTGGTCCTATTCTTTCCAGAATCTCATAGGGTCCTATGAAACGTGGTGTGCCTTCCTTTTATTCCGAATCTCACGATTCCCTTAGATGGAGAAATTTTCAAGAAGACCTTGTCTCCCTCTTCAAAATGTAGCTCTGTACGACGTTTGTCGCGCGTACGACTCTGTCGGTCTTGGGCCTCCTTGATCCGTTGGCGGATCTGTCGCACGATCTCAATCATCTCTCCCACAGAGTCAGGTCCTAATACTCTCCTTTCTCCCGCTTCATCCCAGTAAAGTGGTGATCGATATTTCCTTCCATAAAGCGCTTCATAAGGGGCCATTCCAATAGTCGCTTGGTAGCTGTTATTGTAGGCGAATTCCACAAGTGGTAACACTTGTTCCCAACTTTCTCCTCTATCGAGGACAACGGTTCTCAGCATGTCTTCCAACGTTTGAATGGTCCTCTCGGACTGCCCGTCCGTCTGTGGGTGGAACGCGGTACTGAAATTTAGTCGAGTTCCCAGTTTCTTTTGTAAACTCATCCAAAATCTGGACGTAAATTTCGAATCTCTATCAGACGTGATAGTCTTTGGAACTCCATGTAGACGTGTGATCTCTCGAACGTACAACTGTTCTAGTCTATCTGACCCATGTGTTATTGGAATGGGTAGAATGCGCTCTTGGTCAATCAATCAATGATGACCCAAATAGCGTATTTCCTCTTTGTGATTGGGTAGCCGGTAACAAAGTCTATGGCTATATCATCCCATTTCCATTCCGGTATGTCTAGCGGTTGTAAGGTTCCATACGGTCGTTGGTGGAGTGCTTTCACTTGTTGGCACGTCAAACAACGTTCTACAAATGAAGCCACATTTCGCTTTATCCCATCCCACCAAAATTTCTCTTTGAGGTCTTGGTACATTTTTGTGCTGCCGGGGTGTGCGGTATAAGAAGTCTCATGGGCTTACTTCAAGATTTCGCTCTTGTGCTCTTCGTCTTCTGGAACACACACTCTCCCGTCATACAACATAACGTTATCTGTTGCTTCTGTGAAATTCTTGTGGTTATTGTCCTTGATCTTAGCTCGTATTTCCTCTAGCTTTTTGCTCTTCCTCTGAGCTTTTAAGATTCGGACTCTTAAGTCTGGGATTGCAATCAATGTTGCAATACAGCCTCAGAGACGGGTCTATGACTTCGATGTTCATCCTCTGAAATTCCTTCATAAGTATTTCCTCATGACTGAGGAGACATCCAAACTAGGGTGGGATTTGCGACTCAAAGCATCGGCTACAACATTAGCCATGCCTGGCTGGTAATTGATACCACGGTCGTAATCTTTCACTAGTTCTAACCATCTACTGCCTCATGTTAAGATCTTTCCGCTCAAAGAAATATTTCAGATCTTATGGTCAAGATAGATCTCACATCTAACTCCATAAATGTGATGCCTCCGGATCTTTAGGCATGTACGACCGTTGCTAATTCCGGTCGTGCGTGAGGATAGTTCAACTCATGTGGCGTAATCGCTTGAAGCATAAGCAATAACCTTGCCTTCTTGCATCAAGACACAACCTAGTCCATTCTTTAAAGCATCCGTAGATTGTGTATTCTTTATACGCCTCGGCATCGCTAGTACAGTCTTGTCGTCAATAACCCTTTAGGTCTCGGAAACTAGCCTCACACTCTACCGTCCATGTGTACTTGATTCCTTTCTCGAACAATTGGGTCATGGGTCGGGCTATCGTTGAAAATCCTTCGATAAATCTCCGATAGTAGCCGGCAAGTCCTAAGAAACTCAATTTCATTCGGGTTCTTTAGTGACTCCCATTCTCGAATCAGTATCAATCTTGAGGGTCTACTTTGATTCCTCGGCGGACACAATGTGACACGAGAATGTCACTTTGCTAACCAAAACTCACACTTGCTAAACTTGGCGAAGAGTTGCTCTTGCCTCAACGTTTGTATACAGTTCTCAAGTGCTCTTTGTGTTCTTGGTTATTCTTGGAGTATATTAGGATATCGCCTATGAACACTAAGACAATTTGTCTAAGTATGGGTGAAACACCTGCTCATAATATCCATAAATCTTGCGGGGCATTCGTAAGTCCAAAGGCATAACGATGAATTGAAATGACCATACCTTGTACGGAAAACCGTTTTAGGTACATCCTCCGGTCTAATCCTCAATTGGTGATATCCCGACTTTAGATCTATCTTTGAAAAGACTCGCTCCTTTTGTCGATCAAACAGATCGTCAATTCGAGGCGAGGATACTTATTCTTAAGAGTTATCTTGTTTAACTCTCGATAGTCTATGCACATCCTCGATGTACCATCCTTCTTTTCACGAAAAGGACGGTGCTCCCCATGGAGACACACTGGTCTAATGAATCCTAACTCAAGAGTTCTTGCGGTTGGATCTTTAATTCCTCAAGCTCCTTTGGTGTCATCCGTATGGAGCTTTTGACACGAGGCGTAACACGGTTCGAGGTCGATCGTGAACTCGATCATCGGTTTGGCGGTAATCCGGTAGTTCGTCGGAAAAACGTGGAATACTCTTTCACGATCGGACGTCTTCTATCCTCCTCTCATTTTGATCTTCTTCCGGAGGTAGACGAGGTAAGCATGGTTCTCGGTCTTATTCAAAGAACGTCCTTGCTTGTAGTGCGGATATAATTGGGACTCTTCTTCTCATGCCGATCCCGTGAAAGTCTATAGGTTTCTCTAAAGGTGTTGGAAAGAAATTTTCCTTTCATTACACAGGATGGTCGCACTATGTTCGGTTAACCAATCCATTCCTAGGATTATGTCCACATCCGTCATAGGTATGACATGAAGGTTATCTGTCAAGACCTTAAGTGAGCCTAGTCCAAATTCTGGGTTCGAGCATATGTGGGTTATCGTTCTTATGCCTCCTCTTGGAGAATAAATTATCATGATTTGTTCAAGCGTTTGGGATCTAATCCTAAGTTCTCACGCATGCTTCAACAATAAAAGAATGCGGCGCCGATGTCAAGCAGAGGATAATGAGCAATTGGAGTAGTATTTCCATACCGCCAAGTTTCCTTGGCGGCTCGCGGGAATTTCCTTTCTGGTTGAGGCGTAGGCCCTAGTTTCTTCGGGCGGTTCTTTGTTGTTGATGATGTTGTTGTCATTGTTGGTTGTTCTTCTTCTTTGTTGTTATTGTTGGGTTAGGCGATCTTGTCATTGCGGTTGTTGTTATTGTTATTGGGTTGGCGATCTTGTTGTTGCGGTTGTCGCCATTGTTGTTGTCGTTTCGCCGTGGTTGATATGGTCGTTGATTCGGTGGTAGTCTTGAACAAGGGGTTGTATTTGGAGCAGTTGAGCTTGGATAGCCGGACCGGTGGACTCGATCCGTACATTGGGACAACCATTCTCTCATTGGCGCATCCTGGGCGGTCCACGAGTAGTGACCCTACGGACACATTTGAAACATTCATCATTTGTGAACATGTAGACTCGCTGTGACTTCTATGGAACTTAGGGCATCTGGGGAGTTTCACGAATATTTAGTTTCCTCCTTGAGCGTGGGTACTATGTTCGTCCATTGCCTTGTCCGTGCCTAGATGGAAAATTACTCCTTGCCATGGCCTCGTGTTGGCACGGCGACATTTGATCCTTGACCTTGGTGGGGTCCTTCCCACTTTCTCTTTCCACGATCTCCTTGGTGATTCGGTGGATGTACAACGACAAATCTATGCTCGAGCAAGGCGGCCTCAATGTCAATGCTCTACTAACGACCTCGAGATAGGTCGATTTCCATGACAGCTAGCGACACCTTGATCTCATGACTGAGTCCGCTTGAAATTTCTCGGTCCTCTTCTCGTGCGTGTCGAACAAGCGAGGTGCATACCGCGACATCTCGCGAGAAGCACGGTCGAAATCTGTGACCGTGGTTTTCCTTGTCATGATTTTAGAACTCGTGTCCTTTCCTCTTACGGTAGCTCTTAGGTATGTACTTCTCGTACACTTCCTACTTGAATTCTTCCCAGGTGTAAGCTTCTAGTTCCTCTTCATATAAGGTCTTTCTCTTCACCTCCCACCAGAAATCGACGGCACCAGTCATTTGCAAAGCAACGCATGACAAGAGTTTTAAGAGTGCAGATGAAGGAAGTTAAAGATCGTTCTAGCGTGAATCCATAGTTACGTATCCACGAGATTCTCAATCCCGTTGAAAATTGGAGGATTACTCGAGGAATGGCTCCTCAATCCTTCTTGCCGGTGGTGGTGGTGGAGTGTCCTCTCCTTCAAGTGTTACATCGCAGTTTTTCCTTCTCGTCGGCATTCTATCATTCTTAAATATACGCAATCAAATATCTTCTTATGCCATCCATCAGGATCATAAATATATTAGTGCGATATTTATATATAATCATGCGCATAAGTCTAGCGCATCGTCGAACATCACATAATACGACATCAAAACCAATGGCTCTCGATGAGCTATCATCATCTCAAAGAAAATGCCTCTACGAGGATTTTCATCAGCGTTTTTGAGATTTACAAAATGGGGCCAGGTACGGAGTATGATGTTCCCAAAAGCTAATATCAATATCACTCCACGTACTTAGTCACGGTGCTTTAAAAATATAAGCGCTACCGAGGTCATCAAAATAAGGGTTCATGTCGAAGCGACCTATCGTTTCCGCATGCATCACAAGATATACAAACGTATATAAACAAAACATTATCTAGTCTTAATAACTAGATCCATAATCGCCCAGGGTGTAAATAGGGCTCAACGTGTCGGTCGAACCGGGAGTATGGCTACTATCAACGTTCGTCTCATCTCGTCGGAAAGGCGGTCCTCCTCCTCAACCTCAACATTGAGTGTGGGAGCCATGATCTTCGAGACTCTAATGACTCTAGCTTCTTCTATAGTAGCCAGGTCTCAGCGGATCTCAACCATGATCTCCTCATAGGCATTGGTGGAAGCGGAGAAAGCGGCAAGATAGGCATAGGTTTCTCTCACGGCGCATGCGGTTAGGCCGCGTGAATCGTCAATCTCTACAGTATCGTGGTACATGGGTCCGTACGGGGTGGCGGCGATTGAACTAGGGAACGTTGATAGGTAGAGGTGAGTGCTGGCATGGAATGATCGGCGATCTTTGGTCGGGTGGCAATGGCGGGCTCGAATCCCCTGGCGGTAGGACCGAAAAAGTGATTTGTCGAGGGCGGAAAGATCCGACCTCGAATATGTTCCCTGCCACCGCCAGGAAAGAATGCAGGTCTATCAGATGCCAAGCGAGGCACCTTCGGATGAAGCCACTTGGGAATCTCATCACGCCAGGTGTATTCTCGTTCAGGGAGATACGGTCCACAAGGTGTAGCTCCTTATACCATGAATACGTAGTTCAAGTGGCTGATGGAACGGGGTAAGTCCACCTCAAGATCGAAGCTCTCTCGGTGACGATATATGTATTCAGATGATATCTCGCGTGTATACCCCTGCCTTGGTGGCAGTATTGAAATCAGTCGTAGTATGACATACCACGGGCTGTCTGCGCAGCTCGATGACTCATGAAGTGAGCAAAGAACTTGCCTCGTCGTCTCCTTGGCAAATCTAGTAGGAGCGGCGAGGAATGTACAACCTCCTCGTGTGTGGCTCTACAGGATAAAAGCGTCTAGTCGTAAAAATTATCCGACCATAATCTAGTATCCTATATTCCTAAGTTCTTATGAAACTACTTTCATGATTTGGTCTTCGGGAAGAGACTGTATGGTCTCTTAGGGTAGCACAAACTTTCAATGTCTAGCCTTTGAGTAAGGCTAAGTGGTCACCCTTTCTCATTGGGTTATGAATTCCTTATTTTCATTCGAATCATAACATTCGATCATATCGTTCCGCAATACTCCAAATTCTATCATTCTTTTATACATACTTTCTTAGCGTTATGCTTTGATTCTTCGTTATCGCCACGATAGAGATAGCACGCATAGTGTTGAAATTTCTTCGGCGTAGAGAGGTTGAGACTCATGTGATGCGAACCTCCAGTTAAGCAATCGCTTCGTCATCGTAGAGTCGTTGAATTCTCATCCTCAAATCTGTTCGGATGGTGATTTTTTAAAATTTCTATGTTCTCGTTCTTCCTTAGTATTCCGTTCAATCGGGGATACCTTATGTTCTCATACTAAGTTCGAGCAATAAGGATCATGCGTCTTAAGAGTCTATGTTCTCATGGAAACATACTCATTTATATTATGCATCTAGCATGCTTTGCATATAGGAGTAAACACAACTCATAACATATATGCGATAAACAGATATTCTCATATCATTCCTCTATCAATTTTCCAGAGTTTTCAACTCTTTTCAATCTAACAACCGATTATTTTCAAAATAACTTTTCAATGTCAATCATTCGTTTTCCAAAATCCTGGAAACAACTACTCCATTTCAATTTTGAGACTTTTCTCCTTTCAAACATATTTCAACCTTCAAAACAATCGACTTTTGTAAGTCCATTTCACATTTCATAAACTTCTATCATTTGAAACAACTTTCGGTTGAAATAGTTACCTTCTTCCTCGTTGAGCGGGGCGGCGATGGGGTGCGATGCAGAGGCAATCAAATACCAGCGGTTTGAGACTCAACTTTCAACTTAAGATTCGAGGAAAGGGTTTCTAGGGTTGAGCGAACAAGTGCTCGATACCAATTTGTGACGACCGACTATCGATGAAATACGGATCATATGGATCGTCACGGTATAATAAAGCGCGGATATAAACATAACTAATCAAGACAATCAACCATTTAACTATTGATAGCATAGGCTAAAGGGATAAGTAATTGATACTAACTCAGTCGCAGAATGACTTGTCGAAAAGGGTTCAAGGTTTCAACATAACTTGATCGGGCAAAATTCAAAGTACAGTCGACCTCCAATTCAATACGGCATAAAAGCAATTATAATCAAAACATTAAACAATATCAGAGTTAGGCAGCAAATAAACGTGTGGACATGCATATGACGATGCATGCCCAAGGTTCTAGAAACCTTTCTAGTTAAGCCACAAAACAATTGCTACTCTGCACCACCTCGCACCCATCATCGATCCTTGCTCAACCTGCACATCAAAAACGAGATGCAGGGCTAAGTACAAAAGTACTCAGTGGACTCGTTGCGAAAACATTTTCTTTACCAAAAGTTATTGAGCGCCCACAATAGCACATGAGGATTTTAGTTAAAGACTCGTACTATCAAATATTTTATCATTTTCCAAAAGTGTCGGGCGACTATTTTATCACGTTGTTCCATATCGGTAATTCATTCATCATTCATTCGTTCATTCATTCGCGCACTATGGGTGGCCACCTACACATAGTCGCCGTGACGGTCGAGGTAGCTAACCTTAACACACGGTCCTGCGTGTACACAATCCGAGTTAGTCCTCAACTAAGTCGGATCCGATCGATACCCTTTTTAGCGTTGGTGGACCAACTCGTTCACATACCACATTGGATATACCAATCAATTCTCGTCCCACATTTGGACAAACCAACCTCGAGATATGGACACAACAAAACATAAATATTTGGCGATCGATAACGGTTCATGCGATAATATTTCATAAAGCTTTTGTAAATCATGCTTTGAGTTATGCATAATCATTTTGTTTGAAAAGCCCACCGCTAGTCAACGCTAGTAAGTCTAAGTGAGCGGTGTGGTTGTTCTCCTCGCCGACTACGTGCGGTCAAACCCTTCATAAGAAAATAACATTTCTTAGATTCTTTCTATCGATCGATGGTGGTTTATAAATTCGACTTAAGTTCCCAATTAGGGTTTCTTTATGATTTCATGTGATGGTTTTAAGATAATTCTTATTATCTTACATTCCCAATTCAACTATATTACTTCATCGCTCATGGGTGAACTTTGACTTATGAATCACATACTCGAGTCTATCCTCGACTCTTCACCTTAGTGCTCTTTTAAGCGTTATTACGTTATAGATTGTTAGTATTGAGTTGTGATTGGTAATTTAGGATTATCTCGAGCCACTAACTAGACTTAACAATTATAGTTACGTCTAGTAGGTTATCTTGACGACTTATCGTATCATACGACAATTAAAAGATGAGTCTTAATTTATGATTCAGTGAGCACATGCTATCATATAGCTAAGTACTTAAGAATAAATGAAGTACTTGGAATATTAACTCGATGTTTGAGACATAAGGATCGACGTCTTATGTTGAATCTTGCTTACTCATTCGACATTGCTTATTTAATTTACTCGTCGGAGATTACATATGTCGTATAATCGTTATTCGTTAGCGAGTTATGTTAACGCCCAACTAATTATCGTATTGAGTTGTCGTTATTGAATATTAACGTTGTAGCTCGACCTTTGGTTTTCTAACTTAGGAACTCGCGTTTGAGTATCCTTTTATTAATGGAAAAACCACTAATTTGTGTCTAACTTGATCCTCGTTTATTCCGTCTTAAGTTATCGAAATTGGTCGATTTCTTTTGGGTTCTCGTACATATAGTATTATGTTGTTTACGTTTGGGGTTTTGGTTTGTCGGTTCGATATAAACATAAACATTCAACATCAACAAAACCATACACAACATAAACTATACTAAAGCATTAGAAAACCTAATTTCTAATGTAATACACCATCATTGTGTAAGTGTGCATAAGTGTTCCATTCATTCACCCTAATCACAACCATTTATCAAAGTTTCATATTACTATCATAGCATCATTCATCATCAAAATTAAACCCATACTTAGCCATTCTATTACGTTTGATAATTAGCAACAATTAGCATATCATCGATAAATTCAATAAAATCACATTATACTCCTATCATATTATAGAATTTAATTACCAACTCAATATCATCATATAAATTTTTAAACCATGGGTTAAAAGTCTCAAACTTTCGGTCATTTCAAATTAGTAAGCTTTGGTGTTCAATAAATTCCACAAAATTATATCATGCTTATACTATATACTAAACATGAAATATCACTTCATATCATGCATTAAAATTTTAAAACCATGCTTTTCATCTTTAAATCATTTCGTAATTCCACATTTATATATATACATATTGATAAATTCCAATCTTGCACAATATGTTTATATATGAAATAAACATGTAATATTAACATTAAATATCAACTAATATTTATAATATGAACCAAATGCTTGGAATTCTTTTTGTCCTCACACATATTTTACATATGTGTTCAATAATTCCCAACAATGCATATTAGGTTCATATTATTTCTAAACATCATATATCCTATTATTTCCAACAAATAAAATCAAATAATGGCTTAAAAATACTTAAATATATTCTGCCCATTTTTGAAAAAATAGGAGTAGTGTTTCAAAATTTTCAAGATTAATATATGATGTTCATATCATATATTAAACACTATATCTCAACTATTTCTCAACAAAAAAAATCAAACAAATACAAGAAAATTCCAAAAATATTCTGAAAATTACCATATTTATTATACATGCTTATAATACATTAACAAGCAACAATATCAAATAATATTCATAAAATCATGCTTTATCACATATAAAAGAAATAAAGCATAAATCGAAAAAAATCAAACATGCTCCAAAAATTATGAAATTTTGACAGTAGCCTTAGAACATTATTCTAAAATTTTTCATTCATGGCTTGAGAGCATTTGAGGGCTCTAAAGTCACGAAAAAAAATGAGGAGCAAACTAGGGTTTTAAACCCAAAATTCAAAATAAAATTCCACTCCATTAGGATGGAAGAGGATGATGAATAATACCTTCCTATGGTCTTAGAAATATTATTTGAGTGTGGGAGGGTTTGGAAGGAGGATTAAAGGCTCCAAAGTGTGAAGAACAATGGAGAATTTGAAAATGAGAGAATTTTGGTTCCCAAGTGAGAGGCTGTAATGGCACGAAAATGCTGCTGTGTTACAGCCTAATGGGCTGTCCTTAGCTCATTTGGGGTGGTCTTGGTGGTAGTTGGGAGGTGGATTGGTCAAATTACCGTTTTGGCATGTTAATCTGACTCTTTAAGTTTTAACGCTTTCGATTGATTTCTCGGAACCTTAAGGTTTTATTTTATTAAATAGCCTCCAAATGACTTATTTCAATGATTATAAAAATTTCATGAAGTTTGGGCGTCGTCCGATAAGTCAATTTCGAGTTATCGCGGAAAAAGCGGCGTTTGGCGATTAAATTATGCTCATTCAAAATTCTATTGAATTTTGAGCTTTCAACATTATTTGAATTTTATAAATCATAATTTATTGATTTAGACCCTTGGTTCGAGTTTGGTCGTTCGGATCAATTTAGGGTTTTCTGGTATATATTACCGGCGTTCGGTTAAGTTCTTGAGAATTTCTTTCAAAATTGATTCTTATAATTTCTAAATTCATAATAATTTATTCCTTCATGATTTAGATTTTTATCACAATTTATTATGATTAGCACGGATTGGAAGTTGTTAGGCTCGTAAATAGTGCTTTTAAGGCGGCCAAGGCAAGTATGCTAGAAAATTCTCATTCTTTGGCTTCTCACATGTTTTCGTGTGAGGATTCTAGAAATGAAATCCGTTTGTTGAGATTCATTCTCGATCTTTCATTCTATGTTCAAGCTACTCAGAAAACCCTAATCCGGTAGGACTAGTTACCAGTTTTTGATTTCTTTAGTTTTCGATCTCTGAATCGATTCTAATTCGTTTCATTGGTTTCCTTAAACTTAATTAAGGTCTAAGTACCACAAATAATTGGTCTAAGCATCACCAATTAAAGTTTTAAATTTTTCGGGTTATTACATACCATCCCCCTTAAAATAAATTTAGTCGAAATTTGCTAACCTTGAAAAGATACGAGTATTTCTCTTTCATAGCTGATTCTAGCTCCCAGGTTGCTTCTTCTTGTCCATGGTGTCTCCATAGAACTTTCACTAACGGTATCTCTTTGTTCCCTTTGCCTTTGGATACGTCGGTCCAAGATTTCGTAGGCAGTTCTACATAACTCATATTGTCATCGAGGACAATATCATCGGTGGTATCACATGGCTGGGATCATGTATGTACTTCCATAGTTGTGAAGCGTGGAACACATTGTGCGTTTCCAAAACTTGGCGGCAATGCTGAGTCGTAAGCGTTGGTCTATTCTTTCGAGAATCTCATAGGGTCTATGAAGCGTGGTCGCATGACTTCCTTTTATTCGAATCTCACGATTCCCTTAGATGGAGAAATTTTCAAGAAGACCTTGTCTCCTCTTCAAAATGTAGCTCTGTCGGCGTTTGTCGTCGTCGACTTCATCGGTCTTGGGCCTCCTTGATCCGTTGGCGGATCATCGCACGATCTCAATCATCTCTCCCACGAGTCGGTCCTAATACTCTCCTTTCTCCCTTCGTCCCGAGTAAAGTGGTGATCGATATTTCCTTCCATAAAGCGCTTCATAAGGGGCCGTTCGATAGTCGCTTGGTAGTTGTTATTGTGGCGAATTCCACAGTGGTAACACTTGTTCCCAACTTCTCCTCTATCGAGGACAACGGTTCTCGACATGTCTTCCAACGTTTGAATGGTCCTCTCGGACTGCCCGTCCGTCGTGGGTGGAGCAGTCTTGAAATTTAGTCGAGTTCGGTTTCTTTTGTAAACTCATCCAAAATCTGGGCGTAAATTTGAATCTCTATCGAGGCGTGATAGTCTTTGGAACTCCATGTGAGCGTATGATCTCTCGAGCATACAAGCTGTTCTAGTCTATCGACCCATGTGTTATTGGAATGGGTAGAAATGCGCTCTTGGTCGATCAATCAATGATGACCCAAATAGCGGTATTTCCTCTTTGTGATTGGGTAGCCGGTAACAAAGTCTATGGCTATATCATCCCATTTCCATTCCGGTATGTCTAGCGGTTGTAAGGTTCCATACGATCGTTGGTGGAGTGCTTTCACTTGTTGCACGTCAAACAACGTTCTACAAATGAAGCCACGTTCGCTTCATCCCGTCCACCAAAATTTCTCTTTGAGGTCTTGGTACATTTTGTCTTTGCGCGGGGTGTGCGGTATAAGAAGTCTCATGGGCTTCCTTCAAGATTTCGCTCTTGAGCTCTTCGTCTTACGGAACACACACTCTCCCGTCATACAACAAAAGCGTTATCTGTTATACAGTGAAATTCTTGTGGTTATTGTCCTTGATCTTAGCTCGTATTTCCTCTAGCTTTTGCTCTTCCTCCGAGCTTCTAAGATTCGGACTCTTAAGTGCAGGATTGCAATCAATGTTGCAATCTGACCCTCTATCGTCGAGAGCGGGTCTATGACTTGATGTTCATCCTCGAAATTCCTTCATAAGTATTTCCTCATGGTGAGGAGACATCCCAAACTAGGGTGGGATTTGCGACTCAAAGCATCGGCTACAACATTAGCCATGCACGGCTGGTAATTGATACCACGGTCGTAATCTTTCACTAGTTCTAACCATCTCGCTGTCTCGTGTTAAGATCTTTACGCTCAAAGAAATATTTCGAGCTCTTATGGTCGGTATAGATCTCATCTAACTCCATAAAGGTGATGCCTCCGGATCTTTAAGGCATATACGACCGTTGCTAATTCGGTCGTGCGTAGGATAGTTCAACTCATGTGGCGTAATTGCCTTGAAGCATAAGCAATAACCTTGCCTTCTTGCATCGACACACAACCTAGTCCATTCTTTAAAGCATCCGTGTAGATTGTGTATTCTTTATACGCCTCGAGTGCTTCTGCTAGTGCAGTCTTTGTCGTCAATAACCCTTTCGGTCTCGGAAACTAGCCTCACACTCATTTGTCCATGTGTACTTGATTCCTTTCTCGAACAATTGGGTCATGGGTGGGCTATCGTTGAAAATCCTTGATAAATCTCCGATAGTAGCGGCAAGTCCTAAGAAACTCAATTTCATTCGGGTTCTTTAGTGACTCCCGTTCTCGAGCTGTATCAATCTTGAGGGTCTACTTTGATTCCTCGGCGGACACAATGTGACACGAGAATGTCACTTTGCTAACCAAAACTCACACTTGCTAAACTTGGCGAAGAGTTGCTCTTGCCTCAACGTTTGTATACAGTTCTCAAGTGCTCTTTGTGTTCTTGGTTATTCTTGGAGTATATCGGGATATCGTCTATGAACACTAAGGCAATTTGTCTAAGTATGGGTGAAACACCACATTCATAATATCCATAAATCTTGTCGGGGCATTCGTAAGTCCAAAGGGCATAACGATGAATTGAAATGACCATACCTTGTGCGGAAAGCCGTTTTAGGTACATCCTCGGTCTAATCCTCAATTGGTGATATCCGACTTTAGATCTATCTTTGAAAAGACTCGCTCCTTTAAGGCGATCAAGCGGATCGTCGATTCGAGGCGAGGATACTTATTCTTAAGAGTTATCTTGTTTAACTCTCGATAGTCTATGCACATCCTCGATGTACCATCCTTCTTTTCACGAAAAGGACGGTGCTCCCCATGGAACACACTTGGTCTAATGAATCCTAACTCAAGAGTTCTTGCGGTTGGATCTTCAATTCCTCAAGCTCCTTTGGTGTCATCCGGTATGGAGCTTTTGACACGAGGCGAGAACACGGTTCGAGGTCGATCGTGAACTCGATCATCGGTTTGGCGGTAATCCCGTGGTTAAATGCGGAAAAACGTCGGAATACTCTTTCACGATCGGGCGTCTTCTATCCTCCTCTCATTTTGATCTTCTTCACGGAGGTAGAGCGAGGTAAGCATGGTTCTCGGTCTTATTGAAGAGCGTCCTTGCTTGTAGTGCGGATATAATTGGGACTCTTCTTCCCATGCGATCCGTGAAAGTCTATAGGTTTCTCTCGGGGTGTTGGAAAGAAATTTTCCTTTCATTACAGGATGGTGCACTATGTTCGGTTAACCAATCCATTCCTAGGATTATGTCCACATCCGTCATAGGTATGACATGAAGGTTATCTGTCGAGACCTTAAGTGAGCTAGTCAAATTCTAGGTTCGAGCATATGTGGGTTATCGTTCTTATGCCTCCTCTTGGAGAAGAAATTATCATGATTTGTTCGGTAGCGTTTGGGATCTAATCCTAAGTTCTCTCGCATGCTTCAACAATAAAAGAATGCGGCGCCGATGTCAAGCAGTAGGATAACGAGCAATTGGAGTAGTATTTCCATACCGCCAAGTTTCCTTGGCGGCTCTGGAATTTCCTTTCTGGTTGGCGTAGGCCCTAGTTTCTTTGGGCGGTTCTGTTGTTGATGATGTTGTTGTCATTGTTGCGGTTCTTCTTCTTCTTTGTTGTTATTGTTGGGTTGGCGATCTTGTCATTGCGGTTGTTGTTATTGTTATTGGGTTGGCGATCTTATTCTTTGCGGTTGTCGCCATTGTTGTTGTCGTTTCGCCGTGGTTGATATGGTCGTTGATTAATTGGTAGTCTTGAACAGGGGTTGTCATTTGGAGCAGTTGAGCTTGGATAGCCGGACCGGTGGACTCGATCCGGTACATTGGGACAACCATTCTCTCATTGGCGCGTCCTGGGCGGTCCACGGGTAGTGACCATACGGACACATTTGAAACATTCATCATTTGTGAACATGTAGACCTTTGTGACTTCTATGGAACTTAGGGCATCTGAGGGAGTTTCACGAATATTTAGTTTCCTCGCTTGAGGCGTGGGTACTATGTTCGTCCATTGCCTTGTCCGTGCCTAGATGGAAAATTACTCCCTTGCCATGGCCTCGTGTTGGCTGCGACATTTGATCCTTGACCTTGGTGGGGTCCTTCCCACTTTCTCTTTCCACGATCTCCTTGGTGATTCGGTGGATGTCAACGACAAATCTATGCTCGAGCAAGGCGGCCTCAATGTCGATGCTCTACTAACGACCTCGAGATAGGTCGATTTCCATGACAGCTAGCGACACCTTGATCTCATGACGAGTCCGCTTGAAATTTCTCGGTCCTCTTCTCGTGCGTGTCGAACAAGCGAGGTGCATACCGCGACATCTCATGAAGCGCGGTCGAAATCTGTGACCGTGGTTTTCCTTGTCATGATTTTAGAACTCGTGTCCTTTCCTCTTACGGTAGCTCTTAGGTATGTACTTCTCGTACACTTCCTACTTGAATTCTTCCCAGGTGTAAGCTTCTAGTTCCTCTTCATATAAGGTCTTTCTCTTCACCTCCCACCAGAAATCGACGCACGCGGTCATTTGCAAAGCAACGCATGACAAGCGTTTTAAGAGGTACAGTGAAGGAAGTTAAAGATTCGTTCTAGCGCGTGAATCCATAGTTCCGTATCCACGAGATTCCCAATCCCGTTGAAAATTGGCGGATTACGTCCCGAGGAATGGCTCCTCAATCCTTCTTGCGGTGGTGGTGGTGGAGTGTCCTCTCCTTCAAGTGTTACATCGCAGTTTTTCCTTCTCGTCGGCATTCTATCATTCTTAAATATACGCAATCAAATATCTTCTTATGCCATCCATCAGGATCATAAATATATTAGTGCGATATTTATATATAATCATGCGCATAAGTCTAGCGCGTATCGTCGAACATCACATGTCGACATCAAAACCAATGGCTCTCGATGAGCTATCATCATCTCAAAGAAAATGCCTCTACGAGGATTTTCATCAGCGTTTTTGAGATTTACAAAATGGGGCCAGGTACGGAGTATGATGTTCCCAAAAGCTAATATCAATATCACTCCACGTACCTAGTCACGGTGCTTTAAAAAATATAAACGCTACCGAGGTCATCAAAATAAGGGTTCATGTCGAAACGACCTATCGTTTCGCATGCATCATAAGATATACAAAAGTATATAAACAAAACATTATCTAGTCTTAATAACTAGATCCATAATCGCCCGAGGTGTAAATAGGGCTCAGCGTGTCGGTCGAGCAGGAGTATGGCTACTATCAACCGTTCATCTCATCGTCGGAAAGCGGTCCTCCTCCTCAACCTCAACATTGAGTGTGGGAGCCATGATCTTCGGACTCTAATGACTCTAGCTTCTTCTATAGTAGCGGTCTCGTGGATCTCAACCATGATCTCCTCATAGGCATTGGTGGAAGCGGAGAAAGCGGCAAGATAGGCATAGGTTTCTCTCACGGCGCATGCAGTTAGGCCACGTGAATCGTCAATCTCTGAGATCGTGGTACATGGGTCCGTGCACGGGTGGCGGCGATTGAACTAGGGAATGCTTGATAGGTAGAGGTGAGTCTTGGCATGGAATGATCGGCGATCTTGGTCGGGTGGTAATGGCGGGCTCGAATCCTCTGGCGGTAGGACCGAAAAAGTGATTTGTCGAGGATGGAAAGATCCAGCCTCGAATATGTTCCTGCCACCGCCAGCAAGAATGCAGTCTATCGGATGCAGCGAGGCACCTTCGGATGAAGCCACTGGGAATCTCATCACGCCGGTGTATTCTCGTTCAGGGAGATACGGTCCACAAGGTGTAGCTCCTTATACCATGAATACGTAGTTCAGGTGGCTGATGGAACGGGGTAAGTCCACCTCAAGATCGAAGCTCTCGGCGACGATATATGTATTGAGATGATATCTCGTGTATACCCCCGCCTTGGTGGCGCGATTGAAATCGATCGTAGTATGACATACCACGGGCCTGCAGCTCGATGACTCATGAAGTGAGCAAAGAACTTGCCTACGTCGTCTCCTTGGCAAATCTAGTAGGAACGGCAGGAATGTACAACCTCCTCGTGTGTGGCTCTACAGGATAAAAGCGTCTAGTCGTAAAAATTATCCGACCATAATCTAGTATCCTATATTCCTAAGTTCTTATGAAACTACTTTCATGATTTGGTCTTCGGGAAGAGACTGTATGGTCTCTTAGGGTAGCACAAACTTTCAATGTCTAGCCTTTGAGTAAGGCTAAGTGGTCACCCTTTCTCATTGGGTTATGAATTCCTTATTTTCATTCGAATCATAACATTCAATCATATGCGTTCCCGCAATACTCCAAATTCTATCATTCTTTTTATACATACTTTCTTAGCGTTATGCTTTGATTCTTCGTTATCGCCACGATAGAGATAGCACGCATAGTGTTTGAAATTTCTTCGCGTGCAATCGCTTCGTCATCGTAGAGTCGTTGAATTCTCATCCTCAAATCTGTTCGGATGGTGATTTTTTAAAATTTCTATGTTCTCGTTCTTCCTTAGTATTGCGTTCAATCGGGGATACCTTATGTTCTCATACTAAGTTCGGAGCAATAAGGATCATGCGTCTTAAGAGTCTATGTTCTCATGGGGAAACATACTCATTTATATTATGCATCTAGCATGCTTTGCATATAGGAGTAAACACAACTCATAACATATATGCGATAAACAGATATTCTCATATCATTCCTCTATCAATTTTCCAGAGTTTTCAACTCTTTTCAATCTAACAACCGATTATTTTCAAAATAACTTTTCAATGTCAATCATTCATTTTCCAAAATCCTTGGAAACAACTACTCCATTTCAATTTTGAGACTTTTCTCCTTTCAAACATATTTCAACCTTCAAAACAATACGACTTTTGTAAGTCCATTTCACATTTCATAAACTTCTATCATTTCGAAACAACTTTCAGTTGAAATAGTTACCTTCTTCCTCGTTGAGCAGGACGACGATGGGGTGCGATGAGAGGCAATCAAATACCAAGCAGCCAAGACTCAACTTTCAACTTAAGATTCAAGGAAAGGGTTTCTAGGGTTCAGAGCGAACAAGTGCTCTGATACCAATTTGTGACGACCCGACTATCCAATGAAGTACAGATCATATGGATCGTCACCGGTATAATAAAGCAGCGGATATAAACATAACTAATCAAGACAATCAACCATTTAACTATTCAATAACGCATAGGCTAAAAAGGGATAAGTAATTCAATACTAACTCAAGTCGCAGAATGACTTGTCAAAAGGGTTCAAGGTTTCAACATAACCCAATCAGGGCAAAATTCAAAGTACGAGTACGACCTCCAATTCAATACGGCATAAAAGCAATTATAATCAAAACATTAAACAATATCGAGTTAGGCAAAGCAAATAAACGTGTGGACATGCATATGACGATGCATGCCCAAGGTTCTAGAAACCTTTCTAGTTAAGCCACAAAACAATGGTTACTCGCACCACCTCGCACCCATCATCGATCCTTGCTCAACTCGCACATCAAAAGCGAGATGCGGGGCTAAGTACAAAAGTACTCGGTGGACTCGTTGCGAAAACATTTTCTTTACCAAAAGTTATTGAGCGCCCACAATAGCACATGAGGATTTTAGTTAAAGACTCATGCCTATCAAATATTTTATCATTTTCCAAAAGTGTCGCCCGACTATTTTATCACGTTGTTCCATATCCGTAATTCATTCATCATTCATTCGTTCATTCATTCGCGCACTATGGGTGGCCACCTACACATAGTCGCCGTGACCGGTCGAGGTAGCTAACCTTAACACACAAGTCTGCGTGTACACAATCCGAGTTAGTCCTCAACTAAGTCGGATCCGATCGTTACCCTTTTTAACGTTGGTGGACCAACTCATTCACATACCACATTGGATATACCAATCAATTCTCGTCCCACATTTGGACAAACCAACCTCAGATATGGACACAACAAAACATAAATATTTGGCGATCGATAACGGTTCATGCGATAATATTTCATAAAGCTTTTGTAAATCATGCTTTGAGTTATGCATAATCATTTTGTTTCAAGAAAAGCCCACCTGCTAGTCCAACGCTAGTAAGTCTAAGTGAGCAGGGTGTGGTTGTTCTCCTCACCGACTACGTACGGTCAAACCCTTCATAAGAAAATAACATTTCTTAGATTCTTTCTATCGATCGATGGTCGTTTATAAATTACGACTTAAGTTCCCAATTAGGGTTTCTTTATGATTTCATGTGATGGTTTTAAGATAATTCTTATTATCTTACATTCCCAATTCCCAACTATATTACTTCATCGCTCATAGGTGAACTTTGACTTATGAATCACATACTCCGAGTCTATCCTCGACTCTTCACCTTAGTGCTCTTTTAAACGTTATTACGTTATAGATTGTTAGTATTCAAGTTGTGATTGGTAATTTAGGATTATCTCAAGCCACTAACTAGACTTAACAATTATAGTTACGTCCTAGTAGGTTATGCTTGACGACTTATCGTATTCGCACGACAATTAAAAGATGAGTCTTAATTTATGATTCAAGTGAGCACATGCTATCATATAGCTAAGTACTTAAGAATAAATGAAGTACTTCGGGAATATTAACTCGATGTTTGAGACATAAGGATCGACATCTTATGTTCGAATCTTCGCTTACTCATTACGACATTGCTTATTTAATTTACTCGTCGGAGATTACATATGTCGTATAATCGTTATTCGTTAGCGAGTTATGTTAACGCCCAACTAATTATCGTATTGAGTTGTCGTTATTGAATATTAACGTTGTAGCTCGACCTTTGGTTTTTCTAACTTAGGAACTCACGTTTGAGTATCCTTTTATTAATGGAAAAACCCTAATTTGTGTCTAACTTCGATCCTCGTTTATTCCGTCTTAAGTTATCGAAATTGGTCGATTTCTTTTGGGTTCTCGTACATATAGTATTATGTTGTTTACGTTTGGGGTTTTGGTTTGTCGGTTCAATATAAACATAAACATTCAACATCAACAAAACCATACACAACATAAACTATACTAAAGCATTAGAAAACCCTAATTTCTAATGTAATACACCATCATTGTGTAAGTGTGCATAAGTGTTCCATTCATTCACCCTAATCACAACCATTTATCCAAAGTTTCATATTACTATCATAGCATCATTCATCATCAAAATTAAACCCATACTTAGCCATTCTATTACGTTTCGATAATTAGCAACAATTAGCATATGCATCCAATAAATTCCAATAAAATCACATTATACTCCTATCATATTATAGAATTTAATTACCAACTCAATATCATCATATAAATTTTTAAACCATGGGTTAAAAGTCTCAAACTTTCGGTCATTTCAAATTAGTAAGCTTTGGTGTTCAATAAATTCCACAAAATTATATCATGCTTATACTATATACTAAACATGAAATATCACTTCATATCATGCATTAAAATTTTAAAACCATGCTTTTCATCTTTAAATCATTTCGTAATTCCACATTTATATATATACATATTCAATAAATTCCAATCTTGCACAATATGTTTATATATGAAATAAACATGTAATATTAACATTAAATATCAACTAATATTTATAATATGAACCAAATGCTTGGAATTCTTTTTGTCCTCACACATATTTTACATATGTGTTCAATAATTCCCAACAATGCATATTAGGTTCATATTATTTCTAAACATCATATATCCTATTATTTCCAACAAATAAAATCAAATAATGGCTTAAAAATACTTAAATATATTCTGCCCATTTTTGAAAAAAATAGGAGTAGTGTTTCAAAATTTTCAAGATTAATATATGATGTTCATATCATATATTAAACACTATATCTCAACTATTTCTCAACAAAAAAAATCAAACAAATACAAGAAAATTCCAAAAATATTCTGAAAATTACCATATTTATTATACATGCTTATAATACATTAACAAGCAACAATATCAAATAATATTCATAAAATCATGCTTTATCACATATAAAAAGAAATAAAGCATAAATCGAAAAAAATCAAACATGCTCCAAAAATTATGAAATTTTGACAGTAGCCTTAGAACATTATTCTAAGAATTTTTCATTCATGGCTTGAGAGCATTTGAGGGCTCTAAAGTCACGAAAAAAAATGAGGAGCAAACTAGGGTTTTTAAACCCAAAAATTCAAAATAAAAATTCCACTCCATTAGGATGGAAGAGGATGATGAATAATACCTTCCTATGGTCTTAGAAATATTATTTGAGTGTGGGAGGGGTTTGGAAGGAGGATTAAAGGCTCCAAAGTGTGAAGAACAATGGAGAGAATTTGAAAATGAGAGAGAATTTTGGTTCCCAAGTGAGAGGCTGTAATGGCACGAAAATGCTGCTGTGTTACAGCCTAATGGGCTGTCCTTAGCTCATTTGGGGTGGTCTTGGTGGTAGTTGGGAGGTGGATTGGTCAAATTACCCGTTTTGGCATGTTAATACCGACTCTTTAAGTTTTAACGCGCTTTCGATTGATTTCTCGGAACCTTAAGGTTTTATTTTATTAAATAGCCTCCAAATGACTTATTTCAATGATTATAAAAATTTCATGAAGTTTGGACGTCGTCCGATAAGTCAATTCTGAGTTATCGCGGAAAAACGGCGTTTGGCGATTAAATTATGCTCATTCAAAAATTCTATTGAATTTTTGAGCTTTCAACATTTATTTGAATTTTATAAATCATAATTTATTGATTTAGACCCTTGGTTCGAGTTTCGGGTCGTTCGGATCAATTTAGGGTTTTCCTGGTATATATTACCCGGCGTTCGGTTAAGTTCTTCAGGAATTTCTTTCAGAAATTGATTCTTATAATTTCTAAATTCATAATAATTTATTCCTTCATGATTTAGATTTTTATCACAATTTATTATGATTAGCACGGACTGGAAGTTGTTCCGGCTCGTAAATAGTGCTTTTAAGACTGACCGGGCAAGTATGCCCGAAAATTCTCATTCTTTGGCTTCTCACATGTTTTCGTGTGAGGATTCTAGAAATGAAATCCGTTTGTTGAGATTCATTCTCGATCTTTCATTCTATGTTCAGGCTACTCAGAAAACCCTAATCCGGTAGGACTAGTTACCAGTTTTTGATTTCTTTAGTTTTCGATCTCTGAATCGATTCTAATTCGTTTCATTGGTTTCCTTAAACTTAATTAAGGTCTAAGTACCACAAATAATTGGTCTAAGCATCACCAATTAAAGTTTTAAATTTTTCGGGTTATTACATACCATCCCCCTTAAAATAAATTTCGTCCCGAAATTTGCTAACCTTGAAAAAGATCTGAGTATTTCTCTTTCATAGCTGATTCTAGCTCCCAGGTTGCTTCTTCTTGTCCATGGTGTCTCCATAGAACTTTCACTAACGGTATCTCTTTGTTCCTTTGCCTTTGGATACGTCGGTCCAAGATTTCCGTAGGCAGTTCTACATAACTCATATTGTCATCGAGGACAATATCTGTCGGTGGTATCACATGGCTGGGATCATGTATGTACTTCCTTAGTTGTGAAACGTGGAACACATTGTGCACGTTTCCAAAACTTGGCGGCAATGCAAGTCTGTAAGCCGTTGGTCCTATTCTTTCCAGAATCTCATAGGGTCCTATGAAACGTGGTCGCAGCTTCCCTTTTATTCCGAATCTCACGATTCCCTTAGATGGAGAAATTTTCAAGAAGACCTTGTCTCCTCTTCAAAATGTAGCTCAGACGACGTTTGTCGCGCGACGACTGTCGGTCTTGGGCCTCCTTGATCCGTTGGCGGATCTGTCGCACGATCTCAATCATCTCTCCCACAGAGTCAGGTCCTAATACTCTCCTTTCTCCCGCTTCATCCCAAATAAAGTGGTGATCGATATTTCCTTCCATAAAGCGCTTCATAAGGGCCATTCCAATAGTCGCTTGGTAGTTGTTATTGTAGGAAAATTCCACAGTGGTAACACTTGTTCCCAACTTTCTCCTCTATCGAGGACAACGGTTCTCGAAGATGTCTTCCAACGTTTGAATGGTCCTCTCGGACCGCCCGTCCGTCTGTGGGTGGAACGCGCATCGAAATTTAGTCGAGTTCCCGCTTTTGTAAACTCATCCAAAATCGGACGAATTTTGAATCTCTATCGACGTGATAGTCTTTGGAACTCCATGTAGAGCGTATGATCTCTCGAACGCATAACCGTTTCTAGTCTATCTGACCCATGTGTTATTGGAATGGGTAGGAAATGCGCGCTCTTGGTCAATCAATCAATGATGACCCAAATAGCGGTATTTCCTCTTTGTGATTTGGGTAGCCCGGTAACAAAGTCTATGGCTATATCATCCCATTTCCATTCCGGTATGTCTAGCGGTTGTAAGGTTCCATACGGTCGTTGGTGGAGTGCTTTCACTTGTTGGCACGTCAAACAACGTTCTACAAATGAAGCCACATTTCGCTTCATCCCATCCCACCAAAATTTCTCTTTGAGGTCTTGGTACATTTTTGTGCTGCCGGGGTGTGCGGTATAAGAAGTCTCATGGGCTTCCTTCAAGATTTCGCTCTTGAGCTCTTCTCCTCGAACACACACTCTCCGCCATACAACAAAACGTTATCTGTTGCTTCTGTGAAATTCTTGTGGTTATTGTCCTTGATCTTAGCTCGTATTTCCTCTAGCTTTTTGCTCTTCCTCTGAGCTTCTAAGATTCGGACTCTTAAGTCTGGGATTGCAATCAATGTTGCAATCTGACCTCTATCGTCGAGACGGGTCTATGACTTGATGTTCATCCTCCGAAATTCCTTCATAAGTATTTCCTCATGACTGAGGAGACATCCCAAACTAGGGTGGGATTTGCGACTCAAAGCATCGGCTACAACATTAGCCATGCCTGGCTGGTAATTGATACCACAGTCGTAATCTTTCACTAGTTCTAACCATCTACGCTATCTCATGTTAAGATCTTTCTGCTCAAAGAAATATTTCAGGCTCTTATGGTCAGTATAGATCTCACATCTAACTCCATAAAGGTGATGCCTCCAGATCTTTAAGGCATGTACGACCGCTGCTAATTCCGTGTCGTGCGAGGATAGTTCAACTCATGTAGGCGTAATTGCCTTGAAGCATAAGCAATAACCTTGCCTTCTTGCATCAAGACACAACCTAGTCCATTCTTTAAAGCATCCCGTAGATTGTGTATTCTTTATCGCTCGAAGTGCTCGCTAGTACAGGTGCTGTCGTCAATAACCCTTTCAGTCTCTGGAAACTAGCCTCACACTCGGCTGTCCATGTGTACTTGATTCCTTTCCTCAACAATTGGGTCATGGGTCGGGCTATCGTTGAAAATCCTTCGATAAATCTCCGATAGTAGCCGGCAAGTCCTAAGAAACTCCGAATTTCATTCGGGTTCTTTGGTGACTCCCATTCTCGAACTGTATCAATCTTCGAGGGGTCTACTTTGATTCCCTCGGCGGACACAATGTGACCTGAGAATGTCACTTCGCCTAACCAAAACTCACACTTGCTAAACTTGGCGAAGAGTTGCTCTTGCCTCAACGTTTGTAGCACAGTTCTCAAGTGCTCTTTGTGTTCTTGGTTATTCTTGGAGTATATCAGGATATCGTCTATGAACACTAAGACGAATTTGTCTAAGTATGGGTGAAACACCCTGTTCATAATATCCATAAATACTGTCGGGGCATTCGTAAGTCCAAAGGGCATAACGATGAATTCGAAATGACCATACCTTGTACGGAAAGCCGTTTTAGGTACATCCTCTGGTCTAATCCTCAATTGGTGATATCCCGACTTTAGATCTATCTTTGAAAAGACTCGCTCCTTTGTCGATCAAACAGATCGTCAATTCGAGGCAAGGATACTTATTCTTAAGAGTTATCTTGTTTAACTCTCGATAGTCTATGCACATCCTCGATGTACCATCCTTCTTTTCACGAAAAGGACGGTGCTCCCCATGGAGACACTGGGTCTAATGAATCCTAACTCCAAGAGTTCTTGCAGTTGATCTTCAATTCCTCAAGCTCCTTTGGTGTCATCCGGTATGGAGCTTTTGACATGGGCGTAACTCGGTTCGAGGTCGATCGTGAACTCGATCTGTCGGTTTGGCGGTAATCCCGGTAGTTCGTCTGGAAAAAACGTCGGAATACTCTTTCACGATCGGGACGTCTTCTATCCTCCTCTCATTTTGATCTTCTTCCTGGAGGTAGACGAGGTAAGCATGGTTCTCGGTCTTATTCAAAGAACGCCCTTGCTTGTAGTACGGATATAATTGGGACTCTTCTTCCCATGCTGATCCCGTGAAAGTCTATAGGTTTCTCTCCGGGGTGTTGGAAAGAAATTTTCCTTTCATTACACAGGATGGTCGCACTATGTTCGGTTAACCAATCCATTCCTAGGATTATGTCCACATCCGTCATAGGTATGACATGAAGGTTATCTGTCAAGACCTTAAGTGAGCCTAGTCCAAATTCTATGTTCGAGCATATGTGGGTTATCGTTTTATGCCTCCCATGGAGAAGAAATTATCATGATTTGTTCGTAGCGTTTGGGATCTAATCCTAAGTTCTCTACGCATGCTTCAACAATAAAAGAATGCGAGGCGCCAGTATCAAACAGTAGGATAACAGGCAATTGGAGTAGTATTTCCATACCTGCCAAGTTTCCTTGGCGGCTCCTGCGGGAATTTCCTTTCCTGGTTGAGGCGTAGGCCCTAGTTTGCTGGGGCGGTTGCTGTTGTTGATGATGTTGTTGTCATTGTTGCGGTTGTTCTGCTGCTATTGTTATTGTTGGAGTTGGCGGTACTGTCGCTGCGGTTGTTGTTATTGTTATTGGAGTTGGCGGTACTGTTGCTGCGGTTGTCGCCATTGTTGTTGTCGTTTCCGCCGTGGTTGATATGGTCGCTGATTCGGCTGGTAGTACTGAACCGGGGGGTTGTCGCTGGAACGGTTGAGCTTGGATAGCCCGGACCGGCTGGACTCGATCCGGTACATTGGGACAACCATTCTCTCATTGGCGCATCCCTGGACAGTCCCTGGAGTAGTGACCCTTCTGGACACATTTGAAACATTCATCATTTGTGAACATGTAGACTCCTTTGTGACTTCTATGGAACTTAGGGCATACAGGGAGTTTCACGAATATTTAGTTTCCTCCGCCAGGCGTGGGTACTATGTTACGTCCATTGCCTTGTCCGTGCCTAGATGGAAAATTACTCCCTTGCCATGGCCTCATGTTGGCCTGGCCAGCATTTGATCCTTGACCTTGGTGGGGTCCTTCCCACTTTCTCTTTCCACGATCTCCTTGGTGATTCGGTGGATGTACAACGACAAATCTATGCTCAGGCAAGGCAGCCTCAATGTCCAATGCTCTACTAACGACCTCGAGATAGGTCAGATTTCCATGACAGGCTAGCGACACCCTGATCTCATGACGGAGTCCCGCCCGAAATTTCTCAGTCCTCTTCTCGTCTGTGTCGAACAACTGAGGTGCATACCGCGACATCTCGCAGAAGGCACGGTCGAAATCTGTGACCGTGGTTTTTCCTGTCATGATTTTAGAACTCGTGTCCTTTCCTCTTACGGTAGCTCTTAGGTATGTACTTCTCGTACACTTCCTACTTGAATTCTTCCCAGGTGTAAGCTTCTAGTTCCTCTTCATATAAGGTCTTTCTCTTCACCTCCCACCAGAAATCGACGGCACCAGTCATTTGCAAAGCAACGCATGACAAGCGTTTTAAGAGGTACAGTGAAGGAAGTTAAAGATTCGTTCTAGCGCGTGAATCCATAGTTCCGTATCCACGAGATTCCCAATCCCGTTGAAAATTGGCGGATTCTGTCTGAGGAATGGCTCCTCAATCCTTCTTGCCGGTGGTGGTGGTGGAGTGTCCTCTCCTTCAAGTGTTACATCGTAGTTTTTCCTTCTCGTCGGCATTCTATCATTCTTAAATATACGCAATCAAATATCTTCTTATGCCATCCATCAGGATCATAAATATATTAGTGCGATATTTATATATAATCATGCGCATAAGTCTAGCGCATCGTCGAACATCACATAATACGACATCAAAACCAATGGCTCTCGATGAGCTATCATCATCTCAAAGAAAATGCCTCTACGAGGATTTTCATCAGCGTTTTTGAGATTTACAAAATGGGGCAGCACGGAGTATGATGTTCCCAAAAGCTAATATCAATATCACTCCACGCACTTAGTCACGGTGCTTTCAAAATATAAACGCCACCGAGGTCATCAAAATAAGGGTTCATGTCGAAACGACCTATCGCTTCCGCATGCATCATAAGATATACAAAAGTATATAAACAAAACATTATCTAGTCTTAATAACTAGATCCATAATCGCCCAAGGTGTAAATAGGGCTCAACGTGTCGGAGTCAGAACCGGGAGTATGGCTACTATCAACTTCGTTCATCTCATCGTCAGAAGGCAGGTCCTCCTCCTCAACCTCAACATTGAGTGTGGGAGCCATGATCTTTCAGACTCTAATGACTCTAGCTTCTTCTATAGTAGCCAGGTCTCAGCGGATCTCAACCATGATCTCCTCATAGGCATTGGCTGGAAACGGAGAAACGGCAAGATAGGCATAGGTTTCTCTCACGGCGCATGCAGTTAGGCCACGTGAATCGTCAATCTCTACAGTATCGTGGTACATGGGTCCGTACGGGGTGGCGGCGATTGAACTAGGGAATGCTGATAGGTAGAGGTGAGTGCTGGCATGGAATGATCGGCGATGCTGGTCGGGTGGCAATGACGGGGCTCGAATCCTACTGGCGGTAGGACCGAAAAAGTGATTTGTCGAGGACGGAAAGATCCAGCCTCGAATATGTTCCTGCCACCGCCAGGCAAGAATGCAGGTCTATCAGATGCCAAGCGAGGCACCTTCGGATGAAGCCACTTGGGAATCTCATCACGCCAGGTGTATTCTCATTCAGGGAGATACGGTCCACAAGGTGTAGCTTCTTATACCATGCATACTAGTTCAAGTGGCTGATGGAACGGGGTAAGTCCACCTCAAGATCGAAGCTCTCTCGGCGATTTATATATGTATTGAGATGATATCTCGCAGTATACCCCGCCTTGGTGGCGAGATTGAAATCATCGTAGTATGACATACCACGGGCTGTGCAGCAGCTTCAATGACTCATGAAGTGAGCAAAGAACTTGCCTCACGTCATCTCCTGGCAAATCTAGTAGGGAACGTACAACCTCCTCGTGTGTGGCTCTACAGGATAAAAGCGTCTAGTCGTAAAAATTATCCCACCATAATCTAGTATCCTATATTCCTAAGTTCTTATGAAACTACTTTCATGATTTGGTCTTCGGGAAGAGACTGTATGGTCTCTTAGGGTAGCACAAACTTTCAATGTCTAGCCTTTGAGTAAGGCTAAGTGGTCACCCTTTCTCATTGGGTTATGAATTCCTTATTTTCATTCGAATCATAACATTCAATCATATGCGTTCCCGCAATACTCCAAATTCTATCATTCTTTTTATACATACTTTCTTAGCGTTATGCTTTGATTCTTCGTTATCGCCACGATAGAGATAGCACGATAGTGTTCAAATTTCTTCACAGAGAGGTTGAGACTCATAACAATGCGAACCTCCGCTAAGCAATCGCTTCGTCATCGTAAGTCGTTGAATTCTCATCCTCAAATCTGTTCGGATGGTGATTTTTAAAATTTCTATGTTCTCGCTCTTCCTTAGTATTCCGCTCAATCGGGATACCTTATGTTCTCATACTAAGTTCGGAGCAATAAGGATCATGCGTCTTAAGAGTCTATGTTCTCATGGGAAACATACTCATTTATATTATGCATCTAGATGCTTTGCATATAGGAGTAAACACAACTCATAACATATATGCGATAAACAGATATTCTCATATCATTCCTCTATCAATTTTCCAGAGTTTTCAACTCTTTTCAATCTAACAACCAGTTATTTTCAAAATAACTTTTCAATGTCAATCATTCATTTTTCCAAAATCCTTGGAAACAACTACTCCATTTGAATTTTTGAGACTTTTCTCCTTTCAAACATATTTCAACCTTCAAAACAATACGACTTTTGTAAGTCCATTTCACATTTCATAAACTTCTATCATTTCGAAACAACTTTCAGTTGAAATAGTTACCTTCTTCCTCGTTGAGCAGGACGACGATGGGGTGCAGTGCAGAGGCAATCAAATACCAACAGTTTCAAGACTCAACTTTCAACTTAAGATTCAAGGAAAGGGTTTCTAGGGTTCAGAGCGAACAAGTGCTCTGATACCAATTTGTGACGACCCGACTATCCAATGAAGTACAGATCATATGGATCGTCACCGGTATAATAAAGCAGCGGATATAAACATAACTAATCAAGACAATCAACCATTTAACTATTCAATAACGCATAGGCTAAAAAGGGATAAGTAATTCAATACTAACTCAAGTCGCAGAATGACTTGTCAAAAGGGGTTCAAGGTTTCAACATAACCCAATCAGGGCAAAATTCAAAGTACGAGGTACGACCTCCAATTCAATACGGCATAAAAGCAATTATAATCAAAACATTAAACAATATCAGAGTTAGGCAGCAAATAAACGTGTGGACATGCATATGACGATGCATGCCCAAGGTTCTAGAAACCTTTCTAGTTAAGCCACAAAACAACTGCTACTCTGCACCACCTCGCACCCATCATCGATCCTTGCTCAACCTGCACATCAAAAACGAGATGCAGGGCTAAGTACAAAAGTACTCAGTGGACTCGTTGCCGAAAACATTTTCTTTACCAAAAAGTTATTGAACTGCCCACAATAGCACATGAGGATTTTAGTTAAAGACTCATGCCTATCAAATATTTTATCATTTTTCCAAAAGTGTCGGCCGACTATTTTATCACGTTGTTCCATATCCGTAATTCATTCATCATTCATTCGCTCATTCATTCAAGCACTATGGAGGTGGCCACCTACACATAGTCGCCGTGACCGGTCGAGGTAGCTAACCTTAACACACAACACGCGTGTACACAATCCGAGTTAGTCCTCAACTAAGTCGGATCCGATCGTTACCCTTTTTAACGCTATGGACCAACTCATTCACATACCACATCGATATACCAATCAATTCTCGTCCCACATTTGGACAAACCAACCTCGGATATGGACACAACAAAACATAAATATTTGGCGATCAATAACAGTTCATGCGATAATATTTCATAAAGCTTTTGTAAATCATGCTTGAGTTATGCATAATCATTTTGTTTCAAGAAAAGCCCACCGCTAGTCCAACGCTAGTAAGTCAAGTGAGCAGGGTGTGGTTGTTCTCCTCACCGACCACGCACGGTCAAACCCTTCATAAGAAAATAACATTTCTTAGATTCTTTCTATCGATCGATGGTCGTTTATAAATTACGACTTAAGTTCCCAATTAGGGTTTCTTTATGATTTCATGTGATGGTTTTAAGATAATTCTTATTATCTTACATTCCCAATTCCCAACTATATTACTTCATCGCTCATAGGTGAACTTTGACTTATGAATCACATACTCCGAGTCTATCCTCGACTCTTCACCTTAGTGCTCTTTTAAACGTTATTACGTTATAGATTGTTAGTATTCAAGTTGTGATTGGTAATTTAGATTATCTCAAGCCACCAACTAGACTTAACAATTATAGTTACGCCCTAGTAGGTTATGCTTGACGACTTATCGTATTCGCACGACAATTAAAAGATGAGTCTTAATTTATGATTCAAGTGAGCACATGCGTTAATATAACTAAGTACTTAAGAATAAATGAAGTACTTCGGGAATATTAACTCGATGTTTGAGACATAAGGATCGACATCTTATGTTCGAATCTTCGCTACTCATTACGACATTGCTTATTTAATTTACTCGTCGGAGATTACATATGTCGATAATCGTTATTCGTTAGCGAGTTATGTTAACGCCCAACTAATTATCGTATTGAGTTGTCGTTATTGAATATTAACGTTGTAGCTCGATCTTTGGTTTTTCTAACTTAGGAACTCACGTTTGAGTATCCTTTTATTAATGAAAAAACCCTAATTTGTGTCTAACTTCGATCCTCGTTTATTCCGTCTTAAGTTATCGAAATTGGTCGATTTCTTTTGGGTTCTCGTACATATAGTATTATGTTGTTTACGTTTGGGGTTTTGGTTTGTCGGTTCAATATAAACATAAACATTCAACATCAACAAAACCATACACAACATAAACTATACTAAAGCATTAGAAAACCCTAATTTCTAATGTAATACACCATCATTGTGTAAGTGTGCATAAGTGTTCCATTCATTCACCCTAATCACAACCATTTATCCAAAGTTTCATATTACTATCATAGCATCATTCATCATCAAAATTAAACTCATACTTAGCCATTCTATTACGTTTCGATAATTAGCAACAATTAGCATATGCATCCAATAAATTCCAATAAAATCACATTATACTCCTATCATATTATAGAATTTAATTACCAACTCAATATCATCATATAAATTTTTAAACCATGGGTTAAAAGTCTCAAACTTTCGGTCATTTCAAATTAGTAAGCTTTGGTGTTCAATAAATTCCACAAAAATTATATCATGCTTATACTATATACTAAACATGAAATATCACTTCATATCATGCATTAAAATTTTAAAACCATGCTTTTCATCTTTAAATCATTTCGTAATTCCACATTTATATATATACATATTCAATAAATTCCAATCTTGCACAATATGTTTATATATGAAATAAACATGTAATATTAACATTAAATATCAACTAATATTTATAATATGAACCAAATGCTTGAAATTCTTTTTGTCCTCACACATATTTTACATATGTGTTCAATAATTCCCAACAATGCATATTAGGTTCATATTATTTCTAAACATCATATATCCTATTATTTCCAACAAATAAAATCAAATAATGGCTTAAAATACTTAAATATATTCTGCCCATTTTGAAAAAATAGGAGTAGTGTTTCAAAATTTTCAAGATTAATATATGATGTTCATATCATATATTAAACACTATATCTCAACTATTTCTCAACAAAAAAATCAAACAAATACAAGAAAATTCCAAAATATTCTGAAAATTACCATATTTATTATACATGCTTATAATACATTAACAAGCAACAATATCAAATAATATTCATAAAATCATGCTTTATCACATATAAAAGAAATAAAGCATAAATCGAAAAAATCAAACATGCTCCAAAAATTATGAAATTTTGACAGTAGCCTTAGAACATTATTCTAAGAATTTTTCATTCATGGCTTGAGAGCATTTGAGGGCTCTAAAGTCACGAAAAAAAATGAGGAGCAAACTAGGGTTTTTAAACCCAAAAATTCAAAATAAAAATTTCACTCCATTAGGATGGAAGAGGATGATGAATAATACCTTCCTATGGTCTTAGAAATATTATTTGAGTGTGGGAGGGGTTTGGAAGGAGGATTAAAGGCTCCAAAGTGTGAAGAACAATGGAGAGAATTTGAAAATGAGAGAGAATTTTGGTTCCCAAGTGAGAGGCTGTAATGGCACGAAAATGCTGCTGTGTTACAGCCTAATGGGCTGTCCTTAGCTCATTTGGGGTGGTCTTGGTGGTAGTTGGGAGGTGGATTGGTCAAATTACCCGTTTTGGCATGTTAATACCGACTCTTTAAGTTTTAACGCGCTTTCGATTGATTTCTCGGAACCTTAAGGTTTTATTTTATTAAATAGCCTCCAAATGACTTATTTCAATGATTATAAAAATTTCATGAAGTTTGGACGTCGTCCGATAAGTCAATTTTGAGTTATCGCGGAAAAACGGCGTTTGGCGATTAAATTATGCTCATTCAAAAATTCTATTGAATTTTTGAGCTTTCAACATTTATTTGAATTTTATAAATCATAATTTATTGATTTAGACCCTTGGTTCGAGTTTCGGGTCGTTCGGATCAATTTAGGTTTTCCGTATATATTACCCGCGTTGGTTAAGTTCTTCAGGAATTTCTTTCAGAAATTGATTCTTATAATTTCTAAATTCATAATAATTTATTCCTTCATGATTTAGATTTTTATCACAATTTATTATGATTAGCACGGACTGGAAGTTGTTAGGCTGCTCAGAATAGTGCTTTTAAGATCGAAGGCAAGTATGCCCGAAAATTCTCATTCTTCGCTTCTCACATGTTTTCGTGTGAGGATTCTAGAAATGAAATCCTTTTGTTGAGATTCATTCTCGATCTTTCATTCTATGTTCAGCTACTCGGAAAACCCTAATCCGGTGGGACTAGTTACCGCTGATTTCTTTAGTTTTCGATCTCGAATCGATTCTAATTGCTTCATTGGTTTCCTTAAACTTAATTAAGGTCTAATACCACAAATAATTGGTCTAAGCATCACCAATTAAAGTTTTAAATTTTTCGGTTATTACATACCATCCCTTTAAAATAAATTTCGTCCCGAAATTTGCTAACCTTGAAAAAGATCTGAGTATTTCTCTTTCATAGCTGATTCTAGCTCCCAGGTTGCTTCTTCTTGTCCATGGTGTCTCCATAGAACTTTCACTAACGGTATCTCTTTGTTCCTTTGCCTTTGGATACGTCGGTCCAAGATTTCCGTAGGCAGTTCTACATAACTCATATTGTCATCGAGGAAAATATCTGTCGGTGGTATCACATGGCTGGGATCATGTATATACTTCCTTAGTTGTGAAACGTGGAACACATTGTGCACGTTTCCAAAACTTGGCGGCAATGCAAGTCTGTAAGCCGCTGGTCCTATTCTTTCCAGAATCTCATAGGGTCCTATGAAACGTGGTCGCAGCTTCCCTTTTATTCCGAATCTCACGATTCCCTTAGATGGAGAAATTTTCAAGAAGACCTTGTCTCCCTCTTCAAAATGTAGCTCTGTACGACGTTTGTCGGCGTACGACTTCTGTCGGTCATGGGCCTCCTTGATCCGTTGGCGGATCTGTCGCACGATCTCAATCATCTCTCCCACAGAGTCAGGTCCTAATACTCTTCTTTCTCCCGCTTCATCCCAGTAAAGTGGTGATCGATATTTCCTTCCATAAAGCGCTTCATAAGGGGCCATTCCAATAGTCGCTTGGTAGTTGTTATTGTAGGCGAATTCCACAAGTGGTAACACTTGTTCCCAACTTTCTCCTCTATCGAGGACAACGGTTCTCAGCATGTCTTCCAACGTTTGAATGGTCCTCTCGGACCGCCCGTCCGTCTGTGGGTGGAACGCGATCGAAATTTAGTCGAGTTCCCGTTTTTTTGTAAACTCATCCAAAATCGACGAATTTCGAATCTCTATCGACGTGATAGTCTTTGGAACTCCATGTAGCGTGTGATCTCTCGAACGCATACAACCGTTTCTAGTCTATCGACCCATGTGTTATTGGAATGGGTAGAAATGCGCTCTGGTCAATCAATCAATGATGACCCAAATAGCGGTATTTCCTCTTTGTGATTAGGGTAGCCCGGTAACAAAGTCTATGGCTATATCATCCCATTTCCATTCCGGTATGTCTAGCGGTTGTAAGGTTCCATACGGTCGTTGGTGGAGTGCTTTCACTTGTTGGCACGCAAAAAACGTTCTACAAATGAAGCCACATTTCGCTTCATCCCATCCTACCAAAATTTCTCTTTGAGGTCTTGGTACATTTTGTCTTTGCGAGGTGTGCGGTATAAGAAGTCTCATGGGCTTCCTTCATGATTTCGCTCTTGAGCTCTTCGTCTTCTGGAACACACACTCTCCCGTCATACAACATAACGTTATCTGTTGCTTCTGTGAAATTCTTGTGGTTATTGTCCTTGATCTTAGCTCGTATTTCCTCTAGCTTTTTGCTCTTCCTCTGAGCTTCTAAGATTCGGACTCTTAAGTCTGGGATTGCAATCAATGTTGCAATCTGACCCTCATCGCCGAGACGGGTCTATGACTTCGATGTTAATCCTCTAAAATTCCTACATAAGTATTTCCTCATGAGTGAGGAGACATCCAAACTTGGGTGGGATTTGCGACTCAAAGCATCGGCTACAACATTAGCCATGCTTGGCTGGTAATTGATACCACAGTCGTAATCTTTCACTAGTTCTAACCATCTACGCTGTCTCATGTTAAGATCTTTCTGCTCAAAGAAATATTTCAGGCTCTTATGGTCAGTATAGATCTCACATCTAACTCCATAAAGGTGATGCCTCCAGATCTTTAAGGCATGTACGACCGTTGCTAATTCCAGGTCGTGCGTAGGATAGTTCAACTCATGTAGGCGTAATTGCCTTGAAGCATAAGCAATAACCTTGCCTTCTTGCATCAGCACACAACCTAGTCCATTCTTTAAAGCATCCGTGTAGATTGTGTATTCTTTATCCGCCGAATGCTCGCTAGTACAGTGTTGTCGTCAATAACCCTTTCGCCTCGAAACTAGCCTCACACTCGGCTGTCCATGTGTACTTTATTCCTTTCCTGAACAATTGGGTCATGGGTCGGGCTATCGTTGAAAATCCTTCGATAAATCTCCGATAGTAGCCGGCAAGTCCTAAGAAACTCCGAATTTCATTCGGGTTCTTTGGTGACTCCCATTCTCGAACTGTATCAATCTTCGAGGGGTCTACTTTGATTCCCTCGGCGGACACAATGTGACCTGAGAATGTCACTTTGCCTAACCAAAACTCACAATTGCTAAACCTCGCGAAGAGTTGCTCTTGCCTCAACGTTTGTAGCACAGTTCTCAAGTGCTCTTTGTGTTCTTGGTTATTCTTGGAGTATATCAGGATATCGCCTATGAACACTAAGACGAATTTGTCTAAGTATGGGTGAAACACCCTGTTCATAATATCCATAAATACTGTCGGGGTATTCGTAAGTCCAAATGGCATAACGATGAATTCGAAATGACCATACCTTGTACGGAAAACCGTTTTAGGTACATCCTCTGGTCTAATCCTCAATTGGTGATATCCCGACTTTAGACCTATCTTTGAAAAGACTCATGCTCCTTTAAGCTGATCAAACAGATCGTCAATTCGAGGCAATGGATACTTATTCTTAAGAGTTATCTTGTTTAAATCTCGATAGTCTATGCACATCCTCAGTGTACCATCCTTCTTTGTCACGAAAAGGACAGGTGCTCCCCATGGAGACACACTGGGTCTAATGAATCCTAACTCCAAGAGTTCTTGCAGTTGGATCTTCAATTCCTCAAGCTCCTTTGGTGTCATCCCGGTATGGAGCTTTTGACATAGGGGCGGAACTTGGTTCGAGGTCGATCGTGAACCGAACTGTCGGTTTGGCGGTAATCTCGGTAGTTAAATGCGGAAAAACGCGTCGAATACTCTTTCACGATCGGACGCCTTCTATCCTCCTCTCATTTTGATCTTCTTCACGGAGGTAGACGAGGTAAGCATGGTTCTCGGTCTTATTCAGCAACGTCCTTGCTTGTAGTACGGATATAATTGGGACTCTTCTTCTCATGCTGATCCCGTGAAAGTCTATAGGTTTCTCTCCGGAGTGTTGGAAAGAAATTTTCCTTTCATTACACAGGATGGTCGCACTATGTTCGGTTAACCAATCCATTCCTAGGATTATGTCCACATCCGTCATAGGTATGACATGAAAGTTATCTGTCAAGACCTTAAGTGAGCCTAGTCCAAATTCTAGGTTCGAGCATATGTGGGTTATCGTTCTTATGCCTCCTACTGGAGAAGAAATTATCATGATTTGTTCAGCGCGTTTGGGATCTAATCCTAAGTTCTCTACGCATGCTTCAACAATAAAAGAATGTGAGGTGCCAGTATCAAACAGTAGGATAACAGGCAATTGGAGTAGTATTTCCATACCTGCTAAGTTTCCTTGGCGGCTCCTACGAGAATTTCCTTTCCTGGTTGAGGCGTAAGCCCTAGTTTGCTGGGGCGGTTGCTATTGTTGATGATGTTGTTGTCATTGTTGCGGTTCTTCTTGCCTTTGTTCTTATTGTTGAGTTGATGCATCTTGTCATTGCGGTTGTTGTTATTGTTATTGGAGTTGGCCCCAGCCGCCTCCTCGCGAGCCTCCTCGAGCTCCCCTCGAGCAACCTCCAGCGCCCAAGCCCTCTTCTTCAGGGCGGCCTTAGCAGCAACCTTCGCGGCCTTGGCTTCCGCCCTCACGGTGACCACGGCGGCATCAGCATCCGCCTGTGCAGCCGCAAGCTCCCGCGACAGTGCCTCACACCGAGCTGAGCTCTCGGTGATATACCCGGTGGCACGTTGCAGGTCCCCAGCAGCACGTTGCAGGTCCCCGATCACCGAGCTCGCATCCTAAAAACAATACAGGTTAGCATACATCACCGAGCAGATAAAGCCAAACGTGGAAGATATTTATACCTTGGTGAGGGCTACGTCCGAGCTGGAGCCCGGCACCTCATACTCGATGCGTGCCTGAGTCTGTTCCTCCGATGTCGGGCTCGACCTCGGCTGAGGTCCCGTCATCAGTTGGCTGATATTGTCAACCTTCTTCGGGGGCTTGGTAGGTCCAGCCCGCCTCGCCTTCTTCTTCGGAGGCGCCTTGCTCGGCGAAGACGAGCCCTTCTCTTGCGGCATCAGCTTCATTGCACAACGGAAGAAAATTGCGTTAACACCACGAGGTCGGACTTACAAGGCATAAAGGAGAAGAATGTTCCCTCACCCAGCTCGACCCCCGACCCTAAAGCCTTTGACCTATATATGCTCAGTCCCGCCTCATTCAGATTATCCTTGGTGAAGTTGACGGAAAATTCACCGAGTGTATTGAGCAGGTCCTCCATATAACCCAGGGGTTTCAACTTCAAATCCTTCATTTTTCCTAACCCCCACTCATATCTCGGATACCCCTCCGCCCTCAGAAAGAAGAATTTATTCTGCCATCGCGACACCTTCGAGGGGGCAGTCACTCTAAACGGCTGCCGAGGCGAAAAATAGTACACACCTCGTGTGTTCTTGACGCTGAAAAAACGCATCAAGACCTCAAAGGAGAACTCCTCGGCAACGCCATAACAGGCGAGCCCCATCCCTACCACCGACCTAATGGAATTTGGGGAAAACTGGCATATAGGGATTTGAAAATACTCCTGAATGTTCAAGAAGATGTTGGCTAAGGAAACCTAAGCCCACCTTCATCAGCATCTACATATCTTGTTATAAAACCCTCCGGAGGGCGGTAGCTCATCACTAGGTCGCGAGACACCACCAAGCATCCGTCGGAATATGACATTACCTCCCTATTCTAATCACGTCGTCAATGGTCAGAGATGATACGGCATCCCTAACCTTATACTTATCCCAGACCGAAGGAATCAACGGAACCCTAGCGCTGATGCCTAAAGATCTACCCACAAGGTTATGACACATATAATCATTTATCTCTATCTCGCTATCAGGGTAAAAAGAAGAATGGGAAGAACCAGACGTAGAAGGAGAAGTCGAAGCCATACTTACTTTTTCAGGGCGTGAGAAATTTCTCCGTCAACGAGTTATGGAAGAATTCTGTAAACACCGAAGATTTTCTCTGAGGCAAATGAAGAAGGAAATGAACAGTTTCCTTATACGGGCTTATTTATAGTACAGGGAGGCGCCTAAACCTGCCGTTTCAACTTCCCACGTGGCTAATTGTGATTTGATGTGGAGTACACGCGCACACGTGATTCGAGTGCCTACCAACCGTCCGCGCTGTATGACGTGATCAAGGACGCTACCGACACAACCGGTCTAATCGCAATCATCACTCGACTTGGGCCCGGCCGCCTCCCAAGCGACTTCGCTGCCCATCCGGATATCGCGATCCAGATCGGACTTCGGTATCATCCAGAAGGATATATCTATCCACCTCGAACCTCGGTAGTATCCATCCGGATGTCGCTATCCGTGTCGGACCTCTACATCCTACCGCAGATATCTCGATCCCGTGATGATTTAATCGATTCGGTCCTCGACAAGCGGCGCATGCCCGCAACCATGCATTATCAAACTCGATTCGGACCCCATCTCGCCTCCAGATGCATGGCCGCCGCCACTCGACATTCTCTCGACGGACATCGCCATCCAACTGAGCGACCCGGTTCGAACGTGGCAAACAGTCGATTCGTCGAACGGCAAACCGTCTACCTCGATTCGGATCCAGCGAACCGATCAAACCACGACATCAAAGAAATCGAAAACCTCGACAACAACCTCACCGAAGAACATCCCACCGGCAAAGCGCATTCTTCACTTCACCTCGGCATGGTTGTTCCTCGACTATTCGGGGGGGGCTATGATGGGCTATGGCCCAACCACTCAGGCCCACTGACAGACCCAAACGAGCTGGGCCTGACATTAATAACGACCCACGCGGTTAAGCCAAAGGCCCAGCCTCCAAACCCTAAACAGCCTCCAAACCCTAATCAGCCTCTACCCTACACGGAAGGCTAAGAGTCCCTACAGGCGAGAGGAAGGGTCCCTACAGGCGAGAGGAAGAGTCCCTACATGCGAGAGGAAGAGTCCCTACATGGGAGGGGATCAGATCCCGCCTTAGGGATCCTCAGATATGTATAAATAGGAGTTAGATCGAAGGTAGAAGGGTTAGCAACTTATTGAATACTAAGAGCTTTTAGCTGCACTCACTGTAATCAAATCATAGTGAAAGTATTGAGGAATCACTCCTCCGTGGACGTAGATCTTATTCTCGATCGAACCACGTAAAAGTCTTGGTGTTCTTTACTGCTTTACACAAATCTCGTATATTAACATACACTAGATTTATCAAAAGGGGATTTAGAAATTGAATATAATAAAATAAATAAAATGTGAGTGCGCGTGTGTGCAGAGAATGAGTGTTGGTTTTTGTTGTGATGTTTGAGAATGGCTAAAGGAAAGCGATGGCAAATGGCGATGTTCGTTGTTGTTGTCGGCTGGATTTCACTTTATCAGGTGGATCTGCTACTTTCTTTTTGCAAGGAGATGTTTTCTTCCGTCGTACCAGTTGGCCACGATGATGGAGGACTACTTGCCCTCAAAGCTGTGCAGAAACTTCGGTCATCAGCAAATCCTGTGAATGTAAGTCAGTTAAATATAAATGTTCTTTTGTACAAAATAATACAGAACTTCAAATTAAGAATTAATTATGCTATATTTTTCAGTTAGAGATAAAGGGGGTCACATTGCTGAATGTAAGTTTGTCGAGAGAACTAGTCCCCGCCGTTGCAAGAATACTGTTATGCACTTCTCTAGGAAAAGAGCACATGATGCTTCCTCTTCTACGAACAGAAATCACTCAAGTAGTGAATCGGCGAGCTTGGTATGATGCGACTAAACTAACCACTGAAGTCTTGAGCCTATATAAGGTACTATTTTCTGCACCTGAGGGTGATATTTTCTACCAATAGGCTCATCATGATTTGATGATAATGACAATGTTATTTTTTACAACTGATACTGATTTATTTGATGAAAATGTTTTCAAATTCTTCACTAGTTGCTTTACTTGAAATATCGTGTATGGCCTTCTTCATTCTATGTTAAGTTTAGGTTCCCATTAAAGTTTGCTCACTGAAACAAGCTTATATGTCTGTAACGATTCTGCTTTTTTTACTAAATAGAATATTGACCATGTCTATCAGTTCTTACTTTTTTACTGCTGTGGGTGATGTCAGGCCCCATTACATGTGGAAGGTTGGGATGAGGCCCTTCACGAAACCAGTAAACTATCATACAAAACAGTCTTACAACCAGACTGCAGTGTTGATGCTCAACGCAGTTGATTCTTTGCCAGTTTTAGTTATTGCAGGGGCAGAAGATGCCCTGGTCCCTGTAAAGTCTGTTCAGACTTTGGCTTCAAAACTATTAAATTCTGTGATTTCCTCGCTTTTCAATCCTTTCTTGTTTGTCAATCCTCTCTCTCTCTCTCTCTCTCTCTCTTGATTTCATCTATATGCAGAGGATGGTGGCGATATCTGGTTGTGGCCATCTTCCACACGAGGAATGTCCGAAGGGTTGCTCGCGGCCATATCTCCATTCATTAGTAAGCTTTTAGTAAGACCAGAATTGCAAAGGCAATAGGTTGGTTGGTCATAATTTATGTAGTTGTTTGTTAGTTATGCTTTCATCCCCACATTTGTTGTGAATTTTCTCTAGGAGGAAGAAGCCCAAGTTCTGCTCTCCTTTTTGGTGTGCTTTTTAGCTGGCAGTTGAAATTTCTTTTTTAGCGTCTTTCCTCTTTCTCATTCTCTTTCTTTCTTTAATTGGATTTATTTTTTGTTGAAAGTTTGATTTATTACAATGTGAAAATATGAGTTTTGTAAGACTTGAATGAATGGAGAAGAGTAATGTAATGATGAATGGGCTCGAGATTATTTGAAACTAATAAACTAGATTTCCGAAGTCTTCCGAATTTGTCAATATTTCAAATGATGGGTCTCACTGCGTAGGTGCTGTGTGCGGGGGGGAATATATCAGGTAAGCAAATTAAAACTTTTTCTGTTGACAAGAATGGTGGTCGGTTATCAGTTAGCAAATCTACTGTTAAATCAGCAAGTTAGTTGGACTGATAACTGATGTACGTGCAGAATGAGGTGGTTACAGATTTGTCTTATGTAAAATTGATACTCAGGTTTAGACACTTAGTCAAATATTGATTAGTCAGTATTCAGTTTATAACTCTTCAATATTGAAATCATATTGATGGAGGGTTTCAAAACTATATTGTGTTGCATGTGTTGATGATGACATTTCAATAACAGGTAATATAAGACAGTACAGAAAGTAAATAACATGTTTTTACGTGATTTGCGAGATCAACTCCTATATCCAAGGACTGATTGCTTAGTCAATCCACTAGCTCAAGATTATGTCTTGTTTACGTGTATAAGAATAAACCTAGATATTGAGGTTACTTTATAGTATCCCTTCGAACATGACGTTATTCCTATGCTTCGATGGTGCTAGGAAACATTATCTGCTTTTAGGATACAATTGACTTAACCTCTATCTTACGGGTGCTAGAAATCAAGCTTTCAGCAATTAACACTTCGTTACTTACTTGCTCAAACTTCTATTAAACTGTGGGGGTTTCTGTAGATGGGTTTTCCAACTTGTGATCTGAGTTATTACAGATGATAAACTCATTATGCCTAGGCTAAAGATATATAAGGTAAATATCATAGATGTAAGGAATTGTATATGAAATCTTGAGTTGATAAATATATTTGAGCTCTGGAGATATGTTGATACTTGAGGAACTTCTTTCTTCGAAATCGTTGTTTGATTATCTTGAGCTTTGGCTTGATAGATTTTGGAAATTCAATTGTGCAGTGTTTCAGTAACATGTAAAGGTTGGATTCTACACATATATATATAGAAAGAGATAAGAATAGAGTCGGAGGAACCACCATTCATGTTCTTTCATTTGTCGTTTGAATTCTTACCGTTGAGAATCCTCGTACGTCTTCTGACAAGTATCGCATCATTGTACATTGTACCTCTACAACTCTAAAAATATGGTATGGCGTGTCAGGATCTTCTGAAGATACATTACTACATGGGTCGAGTCAAACACTTAAGATTTAATATTTTTCATATTTCTTCAGTTGAGTAGATCCTGTGTTTCTTCATCATGTACTTCGGGTTTGGTCAGTCGAGTTTACTTCAGCATATTCTCAACAGTTTGAACTTCCTCTTTTATCAGCTTTAATCAATCTAAGTCAGTATAATGCTTTCAATCAGACGTAGATAAGTAGTCAACTTTGACCTTTCATCTTGATAGCTTTGACTTTGTATCGTTGGTTTGATTCCGGATCTTCAGCTTTGACTATGGACTGGCAGTTTTGACTCGTGGATCTCAGCTTTGACTCCTGGTACTCAGCTTTGACTGTTGGTATCCAGCTTTAACTATTGGTACCCAATTTTGACTTGACGTGGAAGGATGAGAAAGAGTTTTGCTGTCGGAAAGAAGAACATGCATATGACAAAATATACTCATGCATATAACAAAACATAAATATGTGTGTTGACCATGAAACACAAATATGTATATGACAGAACACAATCATGCATATAGCAATGCATAAACGTGAATGTTGGTTACGAAACACAAAAATGTATACGATTTAATATACTCATACATGTAACAAATTATACTTATGCATATAACAAAATATAAATATGCATGTTAGCTAATGAGTGCCTAGAGTGCGCTGGGGGAAGCGCAAGCGTACTTTGGGTGTGTGTTTGCAACATACTTCAAAATAGAAACTTATATGTGTTTATGTTTCATTACATGCATGTTTGTGTTTATTTATATGTACATGTCTATTCAACAATATGTATGATTTGTTTTTTTTTTGTATCACATGACGAATCAAATTATGAATCTATTTTATTGTAGCGAAATCAGCAAAAATAAGCTTGAAAATCCGAAAAAATCCCCACCATAAAATCTATCAAGTCGAAGATTATATACTCCCTCCGTTTTGGCTTTGTTGGCTCCTTTCTTTTATACGTAGATTGAGAAAAATTATATTTTGTGTGTAAAGTAGTATGTGACATGAAATTTGAGATATTTTTTAGTTTAAATTGTTTCCTTTTTTGGAACGGACCAACAACAGTGGGATAGTCCAAAAAGAAAAACGAACCAACAATAATGAAATTGAGGGAGTACTACCTAAAGCTTGAATATCATATGATACCTTCTATCAAAACTAAAATTCAATTTATTTATACATTTGTCTAACCAACTAAATTGACTTTGAGTCCAAACATTCTTGTTTAGATATCTTTTTATATTTCTACGTTAGTTCTATTGATTAAAGAACACAAATTAATTAATTTGGTTAAAATAATTTATAAAAAACATAATGATTATGTATCTCATAAATTAATAATTCACACTCAATTTATAAGTGCAGCGTTTTTTATTAAAATACAATCAAGAGCACGATTATTACTTTCCTATTAAAAAGGTAGTATATATCAATACAGCTAACATAATTTAACTGCTACAAAATCATAAAGTTTCGATTGTATAACATGAAAAATCAAAGTCAGAAGAAACACCATCTCCGCCCTGTATTCATATAGCTCCATCCCAATAAATAGCGATGTCAATAGATCGGATTTTATTAAATTCAAATTTATATCCAAATTTTTTTGCTTGAATCCGAATTTGATCCAAATTCATTAAGTCCAAAAAAATTAGATCTAGATCCAAATCTATAATATACGTAGGATCCAAGATCTAGACGTGGATCCATATGTTTTCTCTTCTAAAATAAATCTTAAATCAACTATAATTCATAATAACATCCTAATAATCTAAATACACTATAATAATTATTTAAAATTTCTACAATCATTCTTGTATAAGAATTCCATTAATTTGAAATTCTACCATTAGCAAATTCAAATGAAATTCACCCAATTTTTGTTTGCCTCTATAAATAAGATTACATAAGTGCTCAAATCACACTCAAATTACAAACATAAAAAAGTGATGGTGAGAAAAGATCATTCGGATGCAAAGAAGAACTCGATAGTACAATTCCTCCTCAAAATAGCCAAAATGGGAAGCCATTAAAAGGTAAGATGAAAGAAGCAGTCTTTAAATTCTCCAGCTCGAGAAGGACGGGTACTCGATTGTAACACCCCACTTTTTATTTGATTTAATTTGCTTTAAATTTTAAATAATTTACATTGGATTTGTGAATATTTGTCATGCTCGATTTTGTGTTGGACTTGAGTGAATCTATAGTTGCGCCTCTAGCTAGAAAACGAACTTCAAAATTTATTTTAGGGCCTTCAAACATTACTTTACAAAGATATATATAAAAAATATAAGGACTAAGTAATAAAATAGGTTTTGGGCTTATATAATTGTCAAATTATATTATTTATGCTTAAATTGGGCTTTGTAAAATATTATTTTGTTGAGCCTAAGTTCTATTTTATATTTATCTAGGATTAAGATTTAATTAACAAGAGTTCCAATAGAAATAGGATTCTTATTAGGGTTATATATATATACGCACTCACACACACACACACTGTCACGACCCGATTACTTAATTAAGTAATTAACTAAGTAATCAGGCTATGACTGGATTAGAATAAGAACATATTAACTTCTAATTTAAAATGTGTCCAAGAATCAAATGAGTTTAATTAAATAATTGACAACCAACATAAAGATCGAGGTTAATATTTAAAGATTTCATATACATCTTCAACATACAAAAGAGGTTATCAAAAGTCAACGTCAAGATCATATGAGTTTGACAACGGAAGGATGGATGAATGTAATGTATGAAGACATGACATTCAGGGCATAATAATAATTACAACAAAAGAACCCTAGCTCAGCATCCTCTTCCATCGTCATCTCCGAGCTCAATCTGCATAAAGAAAAAATGCAGAGCGTGAGTACCAACAAGTACTCAGTAGGTTATCGTCAAACATTAAACTTAAATGACTTACCGAACTTTCTCATCGTAAGAATTTAAATAAATAACACCTGAATAGATTTTCAGTGACAATAAATTTTATGCAATTGTAACAAAGCAATCTCATGTAATATTGTGTTATGCTGGTATTATCTTCCTGTGTTGGTCCCGAAGGTTACCAATCACAGTCCTGCCCTATCTACGTTATTCGGTAATAAGAAGTAGGTCTCTTTCTCAATACCTTGACCGGTCTAAACAATCATAAACTTTCGGTCATTGCCGATATATTTATAAACTTCACGGTCATTGTCGGTCTATGCAATTATAACTTCCCGGTCATTAACAAAATTCTTCCGTAGATAGGTAACATGAACTTATTCTCAATAATAACATGATCTTATGCTCAACAAACAATATGAATTTATGTTCAACAAATAACACAAACTTATGCTCAATAAGTTATACGATCTCATGCTCAACATATAACATGATATTATTTTCAATAAATAACATGATTTTATTCACACAATAATGTGCAAGATATAAATGAAATTTTCAATATCCAACACACATTAAAGAGAAGAAAACCTACCTAGACGTCGTCACTCTATGATGTCCTCCTTCTCGTCCTTTAAGATGCCCTTGTCTTTACTCGATCCTAGTAAATAAAATAATTATCGAATTTAGCAACATTCTTATTCACTTGAGCATATTACATCTTATTCTTGATTTTATCAAATTCTAAATTTCATCAATGCATAACATTTAAATCTTAACTTAAGGTAATCAAGTAAGCTAGCTAATCTCACTATACACTTATAATAAACCAATTCTAACGAAATTTTGGCAGAGTAAGGTTTATAAAATGAATCGTCATTTCAATCCAAATCAACCCAAACTCATTCAAACTTCACCAATTCATCACCATATGCTTAAATATACACTTAACAACTTAAAACAAGTTCAAACTCATCCATTTACACCATAACCATACTATGCCCTTCAACCATATATATAGGTAAATAATTAAACTTTTCAATCTACAACCAATTTAATTCCAACAACTCACATTCATACTTATTTATCATTAATGATCATCAATCCATAATCAATTCCAATCTTAATCAAACTCATCATATAAATCTATCAACGTATACTAAACTTTAATATTTCAACTTTCACATTTGAAGCCCATAAAATCATATAAATTCAACTTAAGCATTATTTATATCATATATCTCAAAAATCATATCAAATACATCAAATAAAATCAAGAATTTAAAGTTCATCCAACCTCATATTTTCGAAATTTTGAGATCAAGCATACTTCCAATTTCTTCCAATTTCTTTTATCAAATCATGTTTATTCTCACTTAATTACACATATCTAAACTCAATTTAATCAAATCATAACAAATAATTAACATGCAAAATTAGGGTTTATGCATGCTTACTTTAATTTCCCAACTTCATGAATTTAAAGAATTTAAACCATAGATTATGTTATTTAAGCATCATAAGCATAAATAAATCAATAACCATAACAAAAATTAAACAAATCAAACTTAAATTCAAACATGAAATTTTCGAACACCACCATACATGAGAAGATCATGTTCTTCAATTTAAACCACAAAAACTTGGATTAAACAAGGTATTTACCTTCTTTGGAATGATTTCTCACTTAATTCTACACTTATCTTTGAATTAAAGTGAAGAAGAAAAATTGAGGTGTGTGTGATGTGTGTGCCGAAAATGGAGTGAAATGAGGGAGGTTGAGGATGATCTTTAATACATATGGTTCTAGAAGTTGTATATATATAGATTTATTCATTTGTTTATTCATTTTCTTTTGTATTATTTTCGAAGTTGCATAATTATTTTTCTAAAATTACTAATGTTGAACATTAATATTCTTTAATAGTAAAAACTCAATTTTCTCACTAATATAAAGATCCAAAATAATTAAATCCATTATTGGAACACATATCATACAAATATAGATTTAATTCTTTCATATGCAAAAATTCAAATAATTATTCTTTAAATTCATATATTTCAAAAATTATAGAAAATAATTTCTTTATCATTAGATATAAATAAAATAAATTTATTTGAGTCATTTAATAGCTTAAACACTATTTTATTTCATTTTATAAATAAATCTCACATAAATAATAATTAATGCATTTCTTTAGAACATTTTCTATTTAATGAAATTTTTCATCCAAACACACAATATTAACCATATATTTCATATTTTATCATAATAAAACTTGTTTCTAAATAATCTCTACTTTTGCTAAATTCTATTTCTTCGATTAGAAATTTATCGAATTTCTATCGCTTTCTAATTTATTATGCACTTCTTTATAAATTTTTAAGGATGTATTGCCTTTAAGCCCCTAATTAATGCTTAATTAGGCTCTAATTAAGATTAAGAGATTTTCGGGTTATTACACACATACTCCATATGCACACACACACAACACTCACACGAACACAGCACTCAGCACACACAAACACATCACCACAAACACAGCACTCACACGGACACACATATACAAAAATATTTCGTTCCAGTGCTCAATTGACGGAAGCATTTTTTTTTTCATCATTTGATTTCTCTACTAGTTGGTAAGCATTGTCAAACCCAATTTTACAATATTTTATGATTATGGTTTCAAGCTATATATGTATGTATATAGATAAAATGTATATTATATAGGAATTGTTTGAAACTTATGTTTTGGAGGTTAATTATCCTTGAATCGTTTGTGACGTCAATAATGTTTTGGGTTTGACAATTAGATTTGTTAATCAATAAGTTAAGTAACAAATTGGAGTTAATTTTAAATGGTTGAATAAATTTTTGATGATTTGATTGTATTATTAGAGTGGAAATTCAATTATCAAGAAGGATTGTTGATTACAGTTGCTAGTTAATTAAGTTTTAAGCTTATACATATCTAAGTAATTGGGATTTACGTTCCATGTGTTGGGCTAACGGATTAATTGCAATGAGTATTTTTTTTTAATTAATTGGTTATGTTTTATAGAATGATTTTTAACTATTGTACAGTTCTCTTTCGGACTAGGTTTATTATATGACATTTAATCTAATTATTAAACTTGTCTCTATAACTTTAATATATATTTAGTTTTGATTAAGGAAAAATTATTTAAGGTTTCCTAAAAGCCCCTATAAAATTATTGTATTTGATTGGATTAGGTGCGGCGCAATTAGGACCTTCGTCCCAAAATTGATTGATTTTGATTTGTTATGCTAGATAAAACAAGGTGGGTGAAACCTTCTTTAACTTGCAAATATGTGATTTGGAATAAACCATTTATTGTAAAAATGAAATTGATTTGAGAAATATTCTTTTATGTTCAACGTGTATATCGTAGTTTAGATTGTGATACGATATTGATTGCATGCGGTGAGTATGCAAGTGGAAAGCCTTGACGGTGAGTCATTGACCATGTGTATATCCTATGCCGATGAGGGAGGATTTTAAGCCGATGAGGCTGAGCCTTGACATATAGTCATTGGCTACGTGTATATCCTATGCCGGTGAGGCTAAGCCTTAACAGTGAGTCATTGGCTACGTGTATATCCTATGCTGGTGAAGCGGGATTTCTAGGCTGGTGAGGCTGGATATGATATTGAATGCATGCGGTGAGTATGCAAGTGGACATGCCGATGAAGCTGGATATGATTGATTATTACTTTCCTACGATGTATACACGTTTGGACAAAAAAAATGATATTCCTTGTTCCCCATCACTAAGTACGTTTTTGTGCTCATCCTTTTTTTTCTAAAATATTTTCAGGTCAGTGATCGTGGAGCGGCGTGACGGTATGGGTGTGCCTAGTGGTGTTATGTCGCTTTTAGTTCCTTCTAAGACTTGTGCTATTTTATTTAATCTTTTTTCTTTATTATTGTTGTTGGATTTGAGTTATTAGGACTCCAACTTATCTCATACTATTAGGTCTTGCGTAGTTTGTTTTAGGTCGTTGGTTGGCGTCAGTTTTGTTGTACAAAGTTTAAACTTGAGTTTGTTGGACTTATTATTTTGCAAATTTTATTTGAGAGATTTTATATATGTTATCTAAATATTTTATTCAATAGATATAAAAAAAAAAATCACTTTGACATGTAAAAAAAAATCACTTTGACATGTTTTCGCTTTAGCTATTTAAGAAAATATAATATTTTTAAATTATGAATTTAGGGTGTTACATAGATTTTGGGCTGCAGCAAAGAAACAACTAGAAAAATGTGAAGTTATACATCCACAAAGTGAAAAAACAAATGCTCTAAGACAGAAGAAAGTTCATATTGATATTGAAATGATTCAGAGTTTGGATCTATTCAAAATATCATAAATAAGGAAGCTCGCCACTGGTATCAAGTGCAGCAAGAGCACAGTGTGGAGATGGGTAAATAAGGGTATGATCAAAGCTCATACAAGTGCTATTAAGCCTGTTCTAACAGCTCCAAACAAGTTATTGAGGTTGAGGTTTTCACTTGAAGCATTAGAGTTCGGTAGAATTGTAAAAGTACTCAAGTTTAAAAGCATGCACAACACAGTACACATAGATGAGAAATGGTTCTACATCACAAAGACCTCACAAATATTCTACTTGACATTAGGTGAGACAGAGGCCCACAGAACATGCAAGAGCAAAAAAATCATCACAAAGGTGATGTTCATATGTGTTGTCTGCAGACCTATATTTTCAAATTATGGTCCTGGAATTTTTGATGAAAAAATATGCATTTTTTCATTCATAGAGAAAATTCTAGCATAAAGAAACAGTAAAAAGGACTGCGAGCACATTAGAGACAAAGCTAATTCAATCTATCACTAAAAATGTGATCAAAGAATGCTTAATCAATCAAGTATGGAGATGGAATGCATTATGTATGCAATACATTACTCATATGTATGGATTTGAACTAGTGTGCTTAGAATAGATCTTCATGTGTAATTTTTTTTTTAATGTGTAATGAAATTAGTCATTGATAGTTTGTTGATCATTTATTACCAATAGATTTTACCAGCCATAAAGTCAAAGTGTCCTAATCAAGGACGGTGACTCAGAGTTTAGGTCAACAACCACCCAATATGGCTTTGACATTAGGTTAGTTCATCAACTACCCAACTCACCAGACACTAATGTCAATTATTTGAGTTGGTTTAGAGCAATTCAGAGCATACAAACAGAATTATTATACTACAATGTTGACCAATTGGTCAATGTAGTGATCTTATCTTTTGGTGCACTATCACCCATGACATTAAATAAAGTTTTTTTAAGCTTTCTATGGTGCATGATGGAGATAATGAAAATGAGGGGGCATAATTGCTACAAGATTCCTCACATGCAGAAATGATGTCTTTTAAGACAAAATCAACTGCAAATTGACTTGTAAGTGCCAGAAATTTTAATAAAGGAATGCATTACTTACATGCTGAAAAATGGAACTGTGGATGGAATTGAAATGCTAATGAATGGAATGGAGTATGCAAGCAAGGTGAACAAGAGCAATGCAAGGTCAATTTTTTATGCATATTTTGGATGCAAAGCTGTTTTTTTTTTTTTTTTGTTTTTTGAATGTTATGCCTACAAAACATGTATACAAATGTTAGACAACTTGTTTAAGGTGTAAACATCATTTAAACAGCTTCAGAAATCACAATCTCTTATGTTTAGACATATCTCAATATGCACAATTTTTCATGCATAATGTGAAAATCTCATTTTCAACATGAATAACATCACTCATAATTGATAAATCTTCATATCATCATTACAATCACATAAAACTTCCATATCACCATGCATAACACGGAATTTAAAGTCTCAACATGAATACTATTGAAACCCTAATTAACATTCATAACACATAACCCTAATTTTTTCGCATCTCGTCTCAAATACTCACAGATATGATCATCAAAACAAGGTGTGAGCATTTTTTCTTTATCATTTCAACACCAATTTCTCACATCAACCATCAAGTGCTCTCACGTCAAGCACAAGAACATACTATCCACATAAATTAGGGACAGATCTCACTAATGTCAAGAAAGCAAGGACCCAGATCCGCAACATCATCTCTACCACCTCTCTCTGGCCAACAATCCAAGCATCCTCTGTCGATCAATGGTAAGATGGGAACGGAGAAAGGAAATGCCATCTTCGAAATGGATGAGAGCGATTCATCACAAATAGACGTGTCATCGCCGTCGACGACCACCCTATCGCTCAGAATGGCCCAATCCTCTAGAATCTTCCGGTAAAGGCAGTATCTGAGTAACAGTGGTGGATCTAGTATAGGGGTTAGGTTTCAAAGGCCTTAAGGCCGAAAGATGGCTCAGGTTTTCATCATTGCAACTTGGGATGGACGAAGTTCGGGTTTCACATAGGGGATCCGACGCATCTTGAGAGAGAGGCCAACTAGAGAGAGAGAGAGACGGAGAAATGCACCACCTATTGCTCAAGAGAGAGAAGATGAAAGAATGAAAGGGGCATATAGAACTAAGGTTTCTTATATAGGGAATATGCACCGCTAGGAAGAGAAAGGTAACAGGAATGAAAGGCCTTTTATACTACAATAAAGGTTGCCTAATTTGCAACCCTTAATTCTAGTTAGGCCTGATTAACTAGGCTTAATGAAAACCCTAATTCTTCCTACTTTTGGAATAAACCAACAATAACGAAACCACCTAAAATAACATACGAACAAACTTTAACCGAACAGAGAAAGTATGTATTAAATTCACTTACAATTAAAAATAATGTTATATAATATAAATCCACATCGAATCTGGACCAAATCATGATCCCAATCCAGATTTTAAAGAAATGGTCCAAATCTGATCTAAATCTATCGAATCCTATTTTTTGAAAACTCAAATTCTGAAAAATAGATCTAAATTTACAAATCTGGATCGGGTCCAAGATCCATTATCATCATACCAACAAAAAGCAACAAACAATAAAAAAGCAACTCGTAGCAATCAAAATATACGGAATTTACGCATAAGAAAGCTGAAATATGGCTAGTAGTGCAAACACATCGAAACATATGAACTGTGAGTTATCGAACTTAGTATGCTGGTTGATCATAAATTTTCTAAGGACCCTCATGGCCCAGATCAACAATAATGTCACTATCATTAATCTACTTCCAGAGCTTCCTCAACGACATGTTTTTCTCGGTTTCCTTCTTCATGACCTTGGCAACCGCCATCTCGAAGTCCTCCTGAGTAACATGAACCCTTCTCTCTCTCAGAGCAAACATTCCAGCTTCAGTGCAAACAGCCTGCCAAAGTAAACCATAAATTTCATAGTTTATTTAACACTATTGAACTTGTTCTATACAATTATGAGAATGGTTGTCAAAATTAGAGGATTTCGCCACCACAGGAAGCAACAGATAATAGTACTCAATTTTAGGTAGTAACTATAAATCAAGCTGTTACATTATATTTCAAATATTTCTGATTTTTAATCCAAAGACGAGGAGAATCTCCAGCTGAGATAATCACAACCAAACTAGTGCAAACAGAAGCAGAATACATGACCTATACCAAAGAACTTCTATATAAGTTATTAATCCTAAGAGGTAAAAAGCCTTAAGGTAACCAAACATCCAGGCGTACCTTAAGTTCTGCACCAGATGCTCCATTCATCTTCTCAGCAATCTTCTTTAGATCAATCCCTCGCATTAAATTCATTTTCCTTGAATGTATCTTCAAGATATCACACCGAGACTGGAAAAGTTTCCACAAATTAGTATTTGTAAGTCGCATGAAAAATAAGCAAAACCAAAAATATCAATTTAGACTTGCATATCAAAATTTCCGGGGAAAAATTGGAATCCAAAAGGTATAGAGTACTAAGTCAGCTATAAAGATCTATATTAACAAGATTCAGAATGTATGATCTAAACATGCACCGCTAACCTCTTCATTGGGATTTGGGAACTCAATCTTCCTGTCAATTCTTCCAGGCCTAAGAAGAGCTTGGTCCAGAATGTCAATTCTGTTGGTAGCCATCAATACCTGTATAGAGCAGTAGAAAATGACATAATATGGCCATTAAACATGAATCTTAATCAGAACCAAAAGAAAAGGACAAGATTAGGTATAAAATCAGCAAGCACTAAGACACACTTTTATCTTGTTAGAGGCTTCAAAGCCATCAAGCTGATTAAGAAGCTCCAGCATAGTTCGCTGAACCTCACTATCCCCATTTCCACTTCCAGATTCCATACGGGCAGATCCAATGCTATCAATTTCATCCATGAAGATTATGGATGGAGCATGCTCCCTGTCAAAAAAAACATCATCAGTACTGCATCACAGGAAACACATTTAATAAAATATACCAATATGGTTGATGCTGAAAGAAACTAACCTGGCCATGACAAAAAGTTCTCTAACCATCCTAGAGCCTTCTCCAATGTACTTCTGAACTAACTCAGAGCCCGAAACTCGGATAAAAGTGCAGTCAGTATGGTGAGCCACTGCCCTAGCAAGCAGTGTTTTACCAGTTCCAGGAGGACCGTATAGCAACACTCCCTTCAGAAGTCCAAAAATATAAAAAATTAGAAAACACAGGATGTCAAGTAACAATAATTACGATGTTTTGGAAATTACCTTTGGTTGGGCTATTCCTAGACTTTCAAACAATTCTGGATGTTTGATTGGAAGCTCAATCACCTATAACACAAGACAGCAGGATATGAGAGCTGATAGTTTTCTGGTTAAATTAATCATCAAAGATCTCTTTTATATGAACCTACTGCAAATTGCACTAACCATTACAAATATAACTATATACAGAAGGATTAAAAATCATTTCTTCAAGTTAATAAAACTCATATATTCTTTTTGAGGAGGCTCCCCTTTTGTATGTGCCCTCTACATCAAGATCATGCAAGGGCAAGGGTTAAGAAACCATAAACAGAAAACCCCCAAACAATGACCAGATTGTGTAACACACAAAACAAAATGATACTTCAAATAACTTCTTACAATGTAGAAAAAGAAAGGGAATATACCCAAAAAAAAACTATAATTGCTACCTTTTAAACAACATTTACCAGAGAATGACTGGCACACAGTGGTGAATTAGTATTCAGTAAAGATGAAAAACTATCCACATGTACCATAAACAAATAAACCCAGGGTAAGTACCTCTTTGATCTCTTTAATTTGCTGGTCAAGACCACCAATCATGTCATAAGTGGAGTCCGGAACTTTTTCAACTTTCATAAGGTTCACCAACGGATCAACTTTGCTAGGCAGGACCAAGTGGAGCACATAGCTATCATTGCGTAATGCAACCCTTGTTGAAGGTGTAATCTTAGTGATATCAATGCTCTTGTCTATGTCAACTACATACTTGCCCTCAGGATGGACCTAAGCGAAGACGGAACAAAATCAACACAAAATTGCTGTTTAGCAGAAAAGCTGAACCATAAATTTCAGAAAGAATGTTATATTGTGACAGCACATATATCAGGGTGACTGGTTGAGACCTAAGACTGGACAAAATTCAACCACCAAAACAGATAGCTCATGTTCTTTATCTCCCTTTTGAGTGTAAAATGGAGTAATAAGCCATTCTCTTCCCCTATATTTTCAGCCAAGGAGGTTGAATTTAAATCAAATTTACTTCTTGGTGGATCAATCGTTACACTGCCAAACTCAACCACTCAAACACCTAAATTAAATATTAAAAGGTATAACACCCTGAAGTATTACTTTTTAACACCTGTTCTGGTATGCATATTCAGATATAGATATTCATAGACGTGATTCAGTTTATAAATTTTTTATAGCAGTAACAAGGAATAATACAAGGAACACGTTTTAACCTTCATCCCCATTAAAAGTTTCCTGAACCCATTTCTAACAGTAGCTACATTCATGGAACTTGGAAGTGACATACATAGGCGAGACGATGTTCTAGTCATAAGAAAGTATGATATACCAACTCATTTTTTCTAGTGAAAAAATGAAAGCATTAGGCAAGAAGGCATACTAGACCAGAAACACTGGATAAAGGAGGAAGGATGAAATGAGTTTTGTGATATAGGCACCCACAAGAAAATAAAGAAATGTTGTTAATATTAACAACTAACCTTAACAAGGACCTTTGATTTTCCCATAACTTTGACAACTTCACCCACATATGATCCAGGCTCCTGAAGAAGCTGCAACTCTTCCTTTAATGATCTCACTGTCATTAGGGAAGCAAGTAGTTTAATATAGTGATGTCAGGCATGTCTTTTTTTCAAAAATGATGGTTCTTATTTAAGATTTATGTCCACCAAATTTCTGTTCATCGCAGTTCTTGAAAAATAATGTGGCATTTTTTATGAAGATGGAAGCTCCCCAATAATAACATGTATAGATGAGTGATGACAGAATAATGTGGCAAAACATAATCAAAGAAATTACAGAAATAAAACAATGCTTTTAGCAACATTGACCTTAAATGTATGTCTTAAATTACTTCCCCCTCATTGTTGGCTATATCCTTGTCTTCTAATTACTTTGCCCGTTGAACATAAGCAGGCAGTTCACAGACAGTAAAAATTCCTATTACTGTTCTTGTAGAATAAATGTTCCTACTTTTAAATGATAAATAAGCTAATCGACGGATATGAATTCCTCCAAATTAACACATACAGACTGCCCACAACAAAAACCCCAAAATAAACATTCAAATGGATAAAGAGAAAATAAATAAAATACCCATGTGGAAAAAGCTAAAATATTTTTACAACGCAATAATTTCACAATCGAGAGCTCCGTAGAGGAGAATGAAAACGAAACTACTACCAAACCCTAGAGTTTTCAGGAAAGCAATAATTAAAATCACACATCTCAATTGAATCCATAAGCGAATTGAATAGAACCTCGAGCATTAAGGTCATTGCGTTGAGCTTCGAGGCGCTGGAGATCGTGAAATTTCTGACGGACCAACAACTGCAAATCCTGTATACTCTGCTGATAATACTGCCGGAGCCCTTCGCCGCCGCCGGAAGCGGCGCCTTGTTGGTGCTGCCGCTTCGCTTCATCGGCCTGCCGAGCGTCTATCGCCGCCGTGGCCATTGATACGTTGTCGTTCGATGTCTGAGCAGATCGGAGAATAATTGGGTTTTCGTCTTGACAAAAGCTAAAAAGGGTATCAAAATCCTTGAATTTGTAGTCTCTCACAGTACACCGCCTAGTATTTTTCGTTAATATTTATCTATTATATGGGAGTCGGGACAATTGTTTTGCTTAAGTTTTGAGAACCCCCAAGGTTTCATGATATGTCTTATCGGCCCCATAAACGCAGCTCAATTACGTGAACAGCTTGTTTGAATTTGATTTGTTTTTTTTTTTGTATTTTGTTTTTTAATTCATTAGGAACTCGCAGGAGAGTTTAGGGGTGCATGTTTATTTTAGCGAGAAAGAGTTTATAAGATGTTTGAAGAAACATAAGAGATAATATCTCAAATCTTTATAAGTTATTAAATTGTTTGGATAATTGATCTTATAATTTAGAAAAGTCACGAGTTAGAGAGAAAATCATAATTAGAAGATAAAATTATTAGAGGTGAAGTTGATAATGTATGTGTAGGAAATAACTAACTATAATAAGGTTATTTGATAAATTTATGATTCTTATAAGTTTATAAAAAATAAGTTAGGGTTGACCAACTTATTTTTATGGGGCTATAAGTTGTTGGAGCTTATTTTCAGAACATAAGTTGTTTAGGAGCTTATTTTACCAAACGTTTAATGATAATTATATGCTCTCCAAGCGAACATAATTTCGACCAAAGACCCTCTTAGTATCGTTGTACACATTAAATAAATCTGATATTCCTTATACAGTAGTCTGACACAGAACAAATAAATTATATTTGAAAAACTAGATTTAACAAGCTACTATCCATAGACACCTGAGTGAAATTTAAATTTATGACTTTTTATCACATAAATTTAATTAACTATTGGACTATTATAAATGGACTATTTGTTTTTTTTTTTTGTTTCGGAGCAACATGCGGTCGGCATTTGGTACATCTGTATTATAAGATTATGTTTAGTAGAGCACATTATTCCAAATGATCGACCGCCAACTAATTAAATGACCAAAAATGAAAGGAAAAATGAAAAAGTAATTTAGAGATGAGGGCTGTTGGGGAACAACCAACACTTTCTTTTCTCCATCTTTATCCTATCTTTTGTATATTAAATTTAAGGTATATACATATATATATATATATATGTATGTATATATTAAAAATTCATATAACTTAACAATGAAATCAAGATTCGATCGGAAAAATCAAATTTTAGGTCGGGAAAATTCAGATTCCAGTTGATCGAAAACATCGAATAAAATGTAAATAAAGGTGACATATTGAATTAGATTATTTACTTAATTTTTCTTTTAAATTTCAAATAAGGTCTTAGCCTATTGGTCTTGGGTTTAGCCTCAATCTTGTAAATTGAAGGTCTTGGGATCAATATTTTTATTTATGTATATTTAAGCATTTTGTTATAATTTTTATTTATTTTTATTATAATTAATTAAAATTTGATTAAAATATTTTAATTTTTGTATTTTTAAGCATTTTTTTATAAGTCTAATTTATTTTTATTGTTATTAATTATATTTCAATTGAAAATAATATTATGGTTAGATATATTTTATTTTTGCAATTTAAGCATTTTGTTATAATTTAAATTTATTTTTATTACAATAAATTATATTTCAATTAAAAAAAATTATTTTTGTATTTTTAATCATTTTGTTGTAATTTTAATTTATTATTATTATAATTACTTATATTTGTGTTACAAATAATATTATGATTAGATGATTGAAGAGGTTACTGATAAATTATAGTAAAAAAATAGATGTGGTTGACGTGATATGAATATTAGTGACAAGGATGATTAGAGAGAAACATAGTAAATTCATGTTTTTGTGATGACATGGTATCTTTAGTTTCGAAAATGTGAATTAGAGATGTTGTTTATATGTGATATTCATTTAATGAAATTTATGAATTCACTCGAGCTTGAATATGGAAAATATGTTATAATATATCTTCTTTTCTATATATTTCAAACATTATTATTTGCTGGACTATTCAAAAGTGCCAGAAAAATCATCCAACATTAAATAGTTTTATTTTATTTTAAAAATTATTATATAATATATTGGAAAAGGGACTGTAGTTTAGAACATAACAACAGATTCGCCCTATTAATAAGTTGAAGAGAATATCATCCATCATGGATGAATAAATGAATTGATGATTTAAGCATATTAAATATAAAAATAATAAATCTAATCATTAGGCATTATACGCATCAATCGACTTCTTGTAAATTAAGTGAAGTACTGATTTTCTCTCTCATTTGTTTTTTATAGGCCTAAAATTGTTCCCAAAATTATACATAAAATACATATAAAATGATAATGAACAAATGGAGAATTTCTGCTTGTGAAAATTGAGTAAACCAAGCACTTCCTAATATAAGGCTTCTTCTTGCATTATTATAGGTGTGCCTTTTGGCCCTTTTCCCTGTAATTTATTTTTCTTTATCTGAAGTTCTACTGAATTTGACTTATAAATTTGATCATGGTTGGTTGGGATCTGCGCACAAGTTCAACGGATTCATAATCATAAATATTAGGTCTTCCCACCTCCATGCATCACCGTCATTTGTGGGTAGAGCCGATAAAATGAGCTCGGTCAGAAAAGTCCATTCGAAGTACTCGGGATTTGAGCTGATTCGGCTTAAAAATTAAAGACCTGAAAAAAATCGGATCTAAAAAACCAGCCCGAAAAAATCCTTGAGCCTACCGAGCTTCGGGCTAAAAAAGGTCCCCCGATATTCTATTAAATATACATATTTATAATATTATTTAATATATACATATATAATTATTTAATAATATTAATTATATTTTGTATAACTATTTATTTTTTACAATTACAAATATTAATTTATATATTAAAAAATCAGAAAAATGATTTGAAAAAAGCTCCTCCGCCCGAAAACCCACACAAAATTGGTTTGGGCTTCATATTTTTAAGTCCAAAAAATTTCGAATGGATCGGTCCGGCCCGAACATCTTGATCTGTAATAACTTCGCGATTTTTAGTTTATTAAATCGAACACTAATATACCGAATAGACAAAAAAGTGTTGATTGTAATGTCAGAAACCACATTTACTCTCCTTTCTATTTTGAATCAGACAGTTGGGCGTGATATTCGGTGCCAATTGTCAATTTTAGAGCTTCAAATCTAGAATTCTAGAAAAGTAAATGAGTTGTTTGTTGGGAATGTACTTATAGGGTGTTTGATTAACCTTATTTTAGACAACATATAAGCTCAAAGAGCTTAAAAATATAATATCTTAAGAACTTATAAGTTACAAAACTAATTAGATAATTGAGTTTATAAGTTAGAGAAAGAATCGCGAGTTAGAGAAAAAAAATTGACGATAGGTCAAGTAGATAGTATATATGTAGGCAATAACGAATCATATTAATGTTATTTTGGTGGATTCATTATTGCTTATAAGCTTATAAAAAAATAAGTTAAAATTGAGCAACTTATTTTTTGAGAGTTTATAAGGAGCTTATTTTCACAGCTTATAAAATGTTTAGGTAATTATTTTGTTAAACACTCTGAAAGATCTTATAAGCTATTGAAACTCCTAAACAGCTTATAAGTTGGTGATCTGTTTAAATTGGATGAATTTATTGTATCATCAGTGACGAAGTTCTGATTGAGCCAGCTCAATGTCGTCCGATGGAAAGGAGATCTCAAAGCAGTGCATTTGAGTATAGAGCTTTTAGGAGAAATGTAATGCAGTTAGTTTAGGAGTGTGTTCTTGAAATGGAAACTAAAATAAAAAATGTAAGTAATAATATATTAAATGGAGAACATGGAGCAGACTACTATGCTTTTTCAAATGTGAAATTTTGTGCATGACTGTTTTCAATTAATGATTACAATTATATAAAGGTTGTTGGTTTCTGTATAAGAACGTCTTTGGATATGTTCTCTTATTTAAGATAGCCATAGAAAATCATAATTTACCCATATTTCCAATTATTATCTTAAATATTTAATTCACCATACATTGATTAAATTCTTATTAATTTACTCATTTATTATCGAAGTTGAGTTGTGTTTATACTTAGAATTACGAATCCTCGAATTTAAGATATCACACGTCCATTAATTATTTATAGCACTCGGATGATTAAAATAATTAATCTTTTAATTTCTTAAGTAATACCACTCAACCTTATTATTGTACTTGAATTAACTCAACCATGTTTTAGTACAATAAATATTTTTAGCTCTTTAAGGAGACGTCATCATCCTATGCGGATACAATAACTCGATATAAGTAACTAGCATGACATATAAGTATTGTCACCAACCAAGATGCAGAGAATATTGAGTTATCTCATATAACTCACACCCATAACAAGTCAAAGTGATGATCAGTAACTCATACTCACCTGAAACCTTATCGAGGTTTAATCAATGTAAAATCACTGAGATCTGGTTCTTCACAACGGTTAGATAGAAAAATTCATCTCAATCGATCCATTAATACATCAAGACGTATCAACATAGACAATCAACCAAGTCAAGTTACTTCTTATCTATACTTCAGCCTATACCAACAACTCGTCCTCGAGTTATCTCGGTTGTGATCATTTTTATATCTCAACTAGCTTAACTAATCATACAGACTTCTATGATCTTCTACACACTGTATGATTTAACTTTTGTATGAGATAAATGGACAATCAGGGGTGAGCAAGTTACCCGAAAACCGAATAATCGAACCAAACCCAAAAATCAAATTTGGTTCGGTTAATTCGGTTAAAACCTAATTAAAATTCGATAATTCGGTTTTCGATCGGTTCAGAATATTTTTAACCGAATAACCGGAAACCAAATATATATATATATATATATATATAATATTATTTATTTATTTAGAATTACAATTTTAATATATCAATATTCTTAATTTGATTCATTTCTCTCTCCCTATTATATCATTATATAATATGTGTAAAATGTAGTATTATTTATTTATTATATAATACTATTAATTATTTTTTGTAAAATATTTTGTATATATATAATATATAAAGCTGTATTTTTATGTATATAATATCAATGTATAATATTATTTATATATTCATTTGAAAAAAATATTTTTTTTGCTAAAAACAAACTATTATATATATATATATATATAATATTATTTATTTATTTATTTGAAAAATATATATTTTTTGCTAAAAATTCTGTTTAACCGAAATATATTTCGCTTATTTCGATTCGGTTACCGAATATAATTCGGTTCAGTTCTGTTGTTTTTTTGAAAAATTCGGTTAATTCGGTTCGGTTATTTTTTCATCTGAAACCGATCGAATAACCGAATACTCACCCCTAGGGACAATATATGCAATTAAGTAAACAATTTAGATAGGAGTTCAGAATAGTGGTAACATAAAATATTTTATACAAGCTCAACCAATCTGCTTTAAGTATATAAATCCAACATGTAATTCACAAACTAATCTATGGATATGTTCTCTTATTTAAGATACGTAGTTTAGTTCACAAACTAGTCTTATTTGCCAAAAGCATCTTGTGCAGTGATCGTTTGTGTTATTGTTTTAAGTTATTATTCTGGTTTGTTGGATTTATATTTCCTCGATTTGTCCTTCGTGTTTGAAAGGCATGTGACTCCCCCTACACATGTGTGCCTTAGTGTGCATTGCCCATTTAATGACTCTGTATCTCTCTTTCTCTCAGATTCCTCACCAATGTTAAGAAATGGAGAGACTGGAGATTGGATTGGAACCTTTCTAGGGCATAAAGGTGCAGTGTGGAGTTGCCGCCTCGTTAAACAAGGCTTGCGTGTAGGGACTGCATCAATTGATATATCTGTGTATGTATATTTTATCTTTATTCGTTTCCTCCAGCTTTGTTTCCTCAACTGAGAGAAGCCTCCTTGCTTGAGGTTTGTTGAGTGTTTCTGTTAAGTGTTTGATTGCTTTGCTTGTAGATTCCAAATGCACACAAAGGAGAATCTCTATATACCTTTAATTTCTGGCCTGCAGGAATCCCCTACTGTGATCAACTCTTATTACGAAAAAAAGAATTGTGGGATGCCCTGGTGGTGAAGGCGGTAACTTTTTGTTATGTCTATTAAGCAAGAATAAGCATACGAGGCTTCCATATTCTTCTGTGCACGTATTAGATATTAATACTAAATAAATACGTAGAAGTACATTTTTAATACGTATTTTTGTTTTTATTTCTTTTTATAAAATAAAATACGTATTAAATACAGTAAACAATGTTTTCTCAAAGTCAAAATATTTTATGTTTGCAAAATTTACATTTACATATTACTATATATGAGAACAACACAAAATCTTTTTCGATCGCTCGCCACGGCTGGAACAGATTTCATGCCGCCACCTGGGCCCACTCCATGTAGGCAATCGTGTATATATATATATATTATATGTGGTCAAGTTTAGAAGTTACTTTGACCAAGATTTTGAGTGACGTAATGTTTAATTTTGTGAAATTAAACGGCATATGATCGATCTACGTTTCGAGTAGATGATCGTGGTGTATTCACATTCTCAAATTCGATTTCCGGTGAATGAGAAATAGTGGATCAAAGTTGGTCACTTAAACATGGAGTTATGTGCTTAATGGGATAAGCATGGATTAATTAATCCTTATCACACATTGATTAATGTACCTTCATTAATTGTCTATATAAATGGTCCATTGAACACTTAGTATAATTATGTGCACAAATGATGGTTGGAAAGCCCACGCCTGTATACTGTGCCGCCGCCGCCGCATTGTCTGCCTGCGTCGCCCGCGCCCGTGCCGTGCGCCGGCCCAGCCTAGCTCGGCTCGGTTCCATGGTCCGTGGATCTTGGCGATTGGTCTTTGGGTGTTCTTTGGGCTGTTCGTGGGCTTGCTCGTGGGGCTTGTTCCGTGGGCCATTGCCCGTATATTTTGGATCAATGTTTGATCGAGCCCAAAGATGGAGTTGATGCGAGGCCCAACTCGTGTAGCCCAATCCGTTGGGCTGTTGTGCTTGAAGAGGCGTCCGGATCGTCCAATGAACTGGACGCACGCGTTGTCAAAATTCGTCATAAGCGCCGGTAGCGTTCGACATGATGGCTCTACGGAAGCGTGGGTGTAACTCCACGTTGTCTCCAAAACCGTCGCGTAACCCTCTGCACTCAATGGGGATACAACCGTAACACCGACATCAATGCGGGTGTTGACTCCAGCATGCTCCCCATGAAGGGGACGACGCTTATAAATCGGACATGTCTCCCCAGCATAAGCCACCTTGTAACAACCCGAATTTCTGGGTTTAAAAATTTCAAAAGTAAAGAAGGAATAGTACGATAAAAACAAAAACGAAAGTAAACGTCGCTAATCGATGATTTTGAGTAAATCGAATTTTTTCATAAAAATACGAATGAAATAATTTTTAAATAAGAATAAATATGTTTTTAAGTATATTTGGGATATTATTTACACTAAGGAAGAAAAAGAAATATTTTTCCTTATTTTCTAGTGATTTTCGAAAAATATGGAATTAAGTGATTAATTTGTGATTTAATATATGATTATTTGATTTTATGTGATGAGTTGTCATGATTATCTTGTAGTATATGATAAGATAATTATCTTGTATAAATCAAGCATAAAATTCAAAATTCATGAGGTGGATGTGATAAGGTTGGAAAATGACATTTTATGTGATAAGTATGCTATGATATTTTTATAAAATGATAAGATAAGGTCATGATTAATTAAGAGATAATTTTCATCTCTTAGAAATGTGTAGTAATGTGATAAACATCATAAGAGATAAGATTTTGTTTCTAGAAGCCTAATTTTCGAAAATAAGGCTATGATTTTATGTGAAATACCTTATCAAATAATTTATTTAATTGCACAAACTTTAATACTTGATAAATATCATGATTTCTAGATCAATCTTATCTCATAGGAATTTTATAAAATTTCGAAATCATTAAAATAGGGTAAGAATGGAATTTTATAAAATTTAATTCCTAGAAACCCTAGTTTTCGAAAAATTAGGGAAATTACTTAGAAATGTTCCAAAAATTTATTTTATGATATAATATCATTATATTTATGTAATTCATCATGAAAATAATATTAGTTATGAAAAGAATAAAGGTTTGATAATTTATCCTTAATTTCGAATTATTTGCCGATTACTTTACTTTAGTACATAGAAATGAACTTAATTAATTTTCCTAAGATTTATTTTATCATCTAAGATCAATATTATGTCACATAGCTATTAATTGGAGAAAAAAAAATATTTGGCATATTTTATATATAGGGGCCGAAATTATTGATTTTTAGGTGTGAAATGAATATAAATATCTTGCTTTAATTAATGAAGGGTCATAATTATAAAGATAAGATATATTAGGTGTAAAGTAGAGATGGTTATCAAATGAAACAAGTAATCTAAGGTTTTTGTTTGATATAGGCGAAAATTTGGACTTTTAAAGGTAAGAAGATTTAATTTCCAACCTTATGATAATGATGTATAATTATTATAATGATAAGATATTATTAAAGGATAAGATAGAGTATGTGTTCAAATTGAACAAGTAACTATAAGCTTTTGTCTTGTAGTAGTTGAAATATTTGAAAAATAAATGTGAACAAATGTGAACAAATATGAACAAATGTGAACATAAAGGATAAAATTCAAACTTTAGGATAAGGATAAGATATGATATTAATTAATTCTTGTAAATTAGCATAAAATATGATAAAAATAAAATTTGCCTCTTATTTAAACCTAAGTGCCGAAATATGTATATTTATGTAAACATAGGATATTTTTCATATCTTTGTAATATTTAATTATATAAATAAGATGTAGAGATATTATTTATGATAAGATAAGGTGAATCATTAAAATTACAAGTAGATGTATTATTTTATTGAATATAGCCGAAAATTTAGACTTAAATTAGGTTGGAAATAATTTTAAACTCTTTGATAATGACAACTAATCTTGATAAGGTTGAATATTAATTAAATAAACTATAGGATAAGATAATATTTGTCTTATATTACAAGTGGAGGTGGCCGAAAATCAAGGTGATAAGGTATGAGTTGTATTTTTGATTTTTATGCTAAGATATTTTATAAAATCATGATTAAACCACTTTATAAAATCTATAAATAGGAGACCACCCCTCCCATACCTTTATGAACGAAAATACCAAGAAAATAGAGAGAAAAATAGAGAAAAAAATTATAGAAAGTGTTCTCCAAGAGTTCTCTTCAACCTAAGTAGAAAGACGTCGCCGACGTCGATCGAAATCGACTAGAAGGTTAGAAACCTTACTATTCTTATTATTTTATGCAAAAATATTAGAAATTCATATGTGATATATTTTGTTACATGCTTTCGAAAATTATGTGAAATACGTGAAAGTTATGCTATTTGTCGAAGTTATGAATTAAATATGTTTATATGACGTTTATAAGCATATATTATAATTTTAATACAAAATCAAGCATGTATTACAAATACTATGTCATGATCGAAAATAAGGCATAGGTTATATGTTGATGTACATGAAATTTAATTGTTGTTTGGAACATGAAATAATGATAGTTGTTCATGCTCAAAATTTTATGATTTTATGTGGAATTCTTTGGAAAAATATGAAATATTATGAGATGAAAATTTCAAAAATCACAAAGTATGAAATAATGATGTATAAGTTGTATATAATAAATATCATGTCATACTAATGATATATGATGATAAGAATATATTATGTGAATAAATAAAATTTTCAAAAAAAAAAAATATATATATATGGAAATTTTCGAAAATTGAGAAAGTGAAGGATTATGATGTCTCATGATACGTGATATGTGGATCGTATGATATGATATGTGGAAAAGTTGAGACGTAGGGAAAATATGTCTGTAAATACGTAGAATTTGAGTATATATACGTAAGACGAGAAGTAAAGTTAGTACGTGACGACGTTAGATATGAAATTAAGATTCGTACGTTACGCTGAACGATTTGAACTAAGGAAAGAATGAAAGGATAGTACGTACGTTGGTTCGGATCGATGATTCTTGCGAAGCATGATGATATGCTAAAATCTCGTTTCTTATGTTGATAAGGTTTGACTCAAAGGAGAAAGGAAACGGAAAAGTAAAACCCTAAGTGACATAAGAACTTTAAGTTCTCGAGGTGGACTTTCTTATCAAAACCATTTATAAGCTTTCTTGAAAAATCATTTTTGTTGTTACATTCTTGTTTTCTACAAATGATAAAATACGATATTATGCGCCAAAAATGTTTTATGTTTTGTATATGTCCATTCGGGTTGCACAGGGCAAAGGAAAAATATTACAATTCGGATCCTAAATTCGGAGGTGAAGGGAATCTAGCTTAGGGTTGTGTACACTTTATCGCCGGCCATATCGCCGAATCATGGTTGCGATCGGTTTTACATGTCGCCGGTTGCGACTTTCGAATCGCCGGTTGCGATCGGTTTTCTGTATCGCCGGTTGCGATCGATTGCGTCCGGGTGAAGGAGGCCTCCTCCCTGCGTTAATCCATATGCCGACTTGGAATATCGTTATGAGAAAATGCATGCATGAGCGATGTTTTGTGAAAATGATGAAAATGTATTTTGTAAGCCTGAGGCCTTTTTCAAACAAAACCGCGTATTCTTCGTGATGAGGCGATACAATATTTCGTAAAGTATTAAAATGTTTTCGGCATGTGTCCACCGTGTGCATCTTTGTACTCGACCACGCATATTTGTTTTAAAATGCGGGTTGAGCAGGTGATGGAACAGAGCGGAGTTGAGCGGAATCTTTTGTCAAAGTAGTATGAGTATTTTTGGTTCACCTTGAGAATGCATCTCCATATGCATGTCTCACACGTTTAATTTCGCTGCCAAACTCTTGAGACTCTGTTATCTTTTGTTACTATGATCAGCTTTGTAGAAACTGCTGTTTTGTTGAAACCTTGGAACCATCTTATATATATAAGCTATTTTGCTCCATCATGATTCTCGTTTCTGTTTGGAACATCTATAATTCTTCGTAGATGAAATGATGTAATATCCCGCAGTTTTAAACGCTTAATTACGATAATATAAATCGTAATTAGGGTTTTAACCTTGATAATTAAAATCTTAGTTAGTCAACCCTTGACTTTGACCAAGCATAATTGGATAATTTCTGTGTGAGATTCACTGATGCTTAGTGAATTAAGGAATATGATTTTCAATATTCCTTTGAACGTAATTTTCAACGTTGAATAAATTCGACGTTTACGTCCTATAGTATTATTAAGCAGTTAAGCTTAATTTCGAAATTCCTATTATTATAGGAATAAATAAAGTTGTAACAAACTTTATTTTACATTTTAGAGATAATCAAACTATGAGAATTTAGAGGCGTTTCAAACGTCTCGTTTAGAGATAATGCGATAACTTTAGCATATGATCTCGGATTTATAAAATTCAAATTCCTATAATTATATTATTATAAAAAGGCATTATTTATCATTAAATAATGCTAGAAAATTTAAGAATGAGATGTTTCATATTTCGAAATTTTCGAAACAATATATGTATCGAAATTAGGGTTTTTAAGACCTAAATTATATTAAATACTTTTCTATGATTAAAATTATTATCTAAGGCATATAATATGTCACATAAATATGTAGTAGCTATTTTATACAAGAAAATCAAATGTTTGGAATATATGCCTAATTTTCGAAAATGTGAGTTTCTTAAGTACAATTTAATTTTTATTCTTAATCAATTAATGATATATGATAATTATTATATTATTATGACATCATTAAGGATAAAATGAAGTGTATTACAACTTGCACAAGTGTAGGTACACTTGTGCCAAAAGTGGCGACAATTTGGAGGATCTTAGTATGATTTCATGTGATAACATTATCCTACAATTAATGAGTGAACATGAGTTGGATCTTATCCTATATTAGGTGTAAAGTAGTAGTAATTAACAAGTTGAACAAGTAATCCTTGGCTCATTTAATAGGGGCCGAAATTGTTGAAAAATAAGGTTGGAAATTTCTTAGTTTCACACTATATATTAATACCACTTGTGTAGTTGAAAATTTTGACTTTTCAAAGGAGATCTTATCTTATAATATTAGTATAGTATATAGTTGGGAAAAATAATAAAATTATCCTATGAATCTATATAATGGCCGAGAGCTTCATGAAGCTTGGAAAAGAAATAAAATTTCCATTTCATGCTAGTTGGCGTAAGACATCAAATTCATAGCATAAATAACATATTTTAATAAGGTTAAAAAAATATATATATATAAGATGGTATCAAATCAAAACCATCTCCTATGTTATGAGATGGCCGAGAACACCAAAAAATTAAAAGATAAAATTTTCTTTGTGTTATGCAAATGGTGTACATTAATTATGTGATAAGATAACATATCTTGATAAGATTGAGGAGGATAAAATTTTGTCTTCTTCCATACAACTAGATAGCCGAAAATATTGACCTTCCATGCAAGTGTACAAGTGATATTTTATGTGTAATAATTACACACAAGTGGGTAAGCTCTATAAATATAACCTAAGCTCCACAATCTCTCATTTTACACCCCTTAGTTTCGAAAATTTGAGAGAAAGATTGGGAGAGAGTTCTCCAAGTTTGATCCCAAACCTATAGCAAATAAACCTTCGCCGACTAAATCGACTCCGATTAAAAGGTGGGACGTGGACTTGAGCTTTCGACTTAGAAAGGAACGTTATCGAAAAGCTACGTACCAGGTGGGCTTTATTCGAAAACCCTTTTATTTATTTTGCCAAATGCAAAGTATTTATTTACAAGTTTTCAGTTGAAAAATGATGATTACCTGCCCAAAGTGTTTATGTTTTTATGTATGATCCTATCAAGTTGTTGGGCAAGCCAACTATGAGAAACTGATATTGGATCCTAAGCCGGAAGGATTATACCTGGCTAGGATTGATCTGATGTGATGATATTATTTGTGGTGATGGTTGGAATGATGATATTATTATTTGTGGTGATGGTTGGAATGATGAATTGAAATTTGTTGGTTCGCTACCAACGTATGATGATCCTGATGTGATGTCATATTATATGTGGAGTTGGCTGGCTAAGATTAACGTGTACACCAGTTTTTGTGACTGTGAGCCGTTAGTAACATCATCGGCCGGTCATGGATCCTAGTCAGATGCAGAATCCCTGACTATGTGATTGTGAGCCGTTAGCAACATCTTCGGCCGATCACGGCGTCGGTGAAGGAGCCTACTTCTACGCGTGAGATCCGTTATGAACAATTATGTGAAATGTGATATGGATCATAAGGAGAAAATGCTCTACCGAGCGACGTTTTGAGAAATTAGAAAATGTTTTAGTAAGCACAAAGCATTTTCAACTAAAACCCAATGTGTCTTACTTATGGGCGGTGTAATTAAAGAAAATGTTTGGCATGAGCCCACTAGGTGCATTCTTGTACTTAGCCCCGCATATTTGTTTTAAATGTGCGGGTTGAGCGATTGATGTTGGATGTTGAAGTGTTGAGCGGTTGGAGTCTTCACATCGATAAGTATAGCCTTGATTACATATCGTCATATGTGTAATCACATGTCTTTCCGCTGCATAGTGATATAGGTTATGTATCGAGTTGAACCCTTTAGTCAAGAGTCTGAAAAATCCAGTTTCATATGTACGATATATGTGTCACATTAAATAATATGAAGTTTCTGAGAATTTGTCTATTATATGTATATCACGCAGTCCCATAATTAGTGTCCGTTACTGTTGATAATCCCCGTCATTAGTAACAGTTTCTGCTAATCCGTACTTTGGGTTGGCGGGCTGTTACAAATGAGTTGGAAACCTTATTCTTTCATAAATACTTAATTCAAACCCCAAGTCACGATCCGGTAAGGATTTGCCAAACCGGGCTGTGACACACCTACTGTCTAAAGCATTCCAGCATCTTCCAAGAGCACTTTTTGCATACATTGTTCGTGTCCAAGCTCTGTCCTTGCCTCTGTCCAGTTCATCGGAGTTCGTTGGTCTGCGGTGCTGCCACCTACGAGACGCTGCCATTTCATCTTTGGGGATGATACGCCAGAATTGAGAGCACTACCGGGGCGTATTTCGTCTTGCGGAAAGAGGCCTCCTCGAGTCGGCATTAGAATACGGTTTTCAATTTTCTACTGTTTTTTCTTGTTTTAATTCATTGTTAGTTTTGATCATCTCCTTCATTTATGTTGCACGTTGTAATACGCCCGGCAAGTTGTATTGTTCTGTACATAATTTTCCAACACTCCATTGCTCACACCGCCGGCCTGAGTCCTCGCTGCCGCTTGGGTCGACACCTTCACACCAATATCGCTGGGTCAATGTCGTTGAACCTTTTTTCCTTTTGTTCTTCTTTCTTTGATTAATAATGGGTCGAAGAGAGATAAATAGAGGACTACAATTATTGATTCATTGAGATTGCTTTCCATCTTTTATTTGAGAAGCATACAGGTAAGCAGACATACCTCATGAAGCACGAACATGAATACAAATACGAAATATGATATGATTGTTGAAAAAAATCGTACAGTGCAGTACAATACTTACCGGGCGTATTACAACTCAAAACAGAAATGTAGAAGGAGATCAAACTAACAATGAACTAAATCGTATTACAAAAAACAAATGAAACAAAAACCGTAGAATGATGCCGAGTCGAGGAGGCCTCTTTCTGCAAGACGAGATACGCTCCGATAGTGCTCTCGGTTCTGGCGTATCAACCCCAAAGATAAAATGATAGGGTCTCGTGGGTGGCAGCACCGCAGACCAATGAGCTCCGGCGAACTGGACGGAGGCGAGTACAGAGCTTGGACACGAGCTAAGAATGCAGAGAATATGCTAGTATGCAGGTTGACAGTAGGTGGCTTATGCTGGGGAGACATGTCCTATTTATAGGCGTCGTCCCCCTCATGGGGACCATGCTGGAGTCAACACCCGCATTGATATCGGATGTTACGAAGTTATGTCCCCCATTGAGTGCAGAGGGGTTACGCGGCGGTTTCTGGAGACAAGGTGGGAGTTACACCCACATTTCCATAAAGCCATCATGTCGAACGTTGCAAGCGATTCTGACGATTTAACTGACAACGCGGCGTCGTGTTCATTGGACGATCCGGACGTCTCTTCAAGCGCACAACAAGCCTAACGGATTGGGCCACACGAGTTAGCCCCGGACCAACTCCATCTTTGGGCTCGATCAAACATTGATCCAAAATATACGGGCAATGAGCCACGGAACCAGGCCCACGAAACAAGCACACGAATAAGCCCAAAGACTAAGATCCACGATCCACGATCGACGGAACACGAAACCGAAGCCGGGCTGGTTCTGGGGCCAGGCCGGGCCGAGTTGGGTCGGGTCGAGCCAGGTCGAATCGGGCGGGCCGGACCTGGACCTGGGCCCGGGCCCGGCGGCGCGCATGTGGGCTTTTTCAGCCCATCACTTGTGTACATAATTATACTAAGTGTTCAATGAACAACTTATATACACAATTAATGAAGGTTCATTAATCAATGTCGAATAAGGATTAATTAATTCATGCTTATCCCCTTAAGTACATAACTTCATGTTTAAGTGACCAACTTTGATCCATTATTTCTCACTCACCGGAAATCGAATTTGAGAATGTGAATACACCACGATCATCTGCTTGAAACGTAGATCGATCCTATGCCGTTTAATTTCATAAAATTAAACGTTACATCACTCAAAATCTTGGTCAAAGTAGCTTCCTGGCAACTTGACCACATATATAATAAATATATATTTATTCACTGATTTCCAACAATCCCCCACATGAGTGGAAATAGTCATATGCATGTATGCAGACACAGCTCAGTCCTCAAGAGATGTTAAAATATTTGGACATGTGGTTTATAGCCTTAAACCTTCCATAATCAGTACCATCGAGTACACAGGCGGATTAGTGGACACGATGCCTTGAACTATTCCCCCACAACGTGCACTAAGACAGTGGTATTAACACTTTAACACCTTAACCTCATCCGTTCTCACGTTTGATTCCATTTTGGCCATGGACATCCACTTTGGATTCATAAGTGTTCTGTTTGAAGCGGCCCCACTTCGCAATTACATAGGTGATTCTTTACCGAGTATCTTGCCATACTCAACCTCCTCGAGGTATCTTAGGAATCATTAAGAGTCAACGACTCAACCTCACTACTAGGCAAGTTTTTCAACACTCGTTTGCTTTCTAGGGAACAGACTAACTTGAGTGTTTACACACGAACTCTTATAGCTTAGTTTTCCCATTGAACCAAGTTCTTGGGATCTCCAGTCATCATGGTTGGGTTACCACTATGATTGTCCTTAAGATGTGGATTTTAATCTCATTCCTCTAGCAACTTGATCATTTGATCCGGTTCAACCCTTTGGTTAACGGATCGCAGATTATCTATTGACTGACATAGTCAATTCGATATAACCCCACTTGAGATCAAATGCCTCACGCTATTATGTCGCCGACGATATGTCGAGACTTACCATTATACAAACCACTTTTCGCCATTTCGGTGGCAGCTTGGCTATCATTGAATCATCACCGGTGGCACATGGTTTAGACCAACATGGAATATCTTCCAAAAATTACGGAGCCACTCGGCTTCCTCACCGACTTTATCCAAAGCTATGAATTACGATTCCATGGTGGATCGGGCTATACATACATTTCGTGGATCTCCAAGAAAGCAGCACATCCCCAATCGTGAACACGCACTCCACTTGTAGAAAGTGAATCTTTCGTGTCGATATCGATTGGCATCACAAGCACCTTCAAGTACTTGGGGATATCTCGTAAAATGTAGCCCATGATTTTGAGTATACTTGAGTACCTCAAAACTCTCACTAAAGCCTTCCAATGCTTCTTGCTTGGATTGCTCGTGTAACGACTCAATTTGTTCACGGCCTTGAAGCTATGTCGGGCCGGGTGTCTTGTTGGATTTAGTATCTTGAAAGCGTTTGGTTGAGCTTGTATCAATGTTTCTATTACCACTATTACAATCTCCTATCCGATTTGAATACTTGATTGCATATATCCGTGTCCCTTATCTCATATATAAGTTAGATCATACGGTGTGTAGAAGATCACGTAAGTCCGTATGATTGGTCGAGCTTAATGAGATATAAAAGTTTCACTGGTGAGACGATTTAAGGACGAGTTGTCGGTTTAAGTTGCAGTATAGATAAGAAGTGACTTGACTTAGTTGCTTGTCTATGCTTTGATACGTCTCGACGTATTGAAGGATCACGGATGAGATGAGTTCTTCTTTCGACCGTCGTGAAGAACCAAGATCTCGGTGACTTACGATGATCTAAACCTCGATAAGGTATTAGGTGAGTATGAGTTCTTGACCATCACTTTGACTTGTTATGAGTGAGGTTATATGTTCTAACCAAGATTCTCCGCATCTTGGGTGGTGGCGATCTTGTATGTCACGCTAGTTATCTCAGACGAGTCACCGTATCCGTTTAGGATGATGGCGCCCCTAAGGAGCTCAAAGGTTTATTGTACTAAACCTGCAGTTGAGTTAGCTCAAGTACAATAATAAGGTTGAGTGGTACTACTTAAGGAAATGAAGTTATTAATCGTTTTAAGCGATGATTGCTATAAATGTTTAATGGACGTTCGATATCTTAATACTGGGATTCGTAATGTCTAAGTGCAAGCCCGACTCAACTTCGGTAATAAAGGGTAAGTCGACATTCTTTCTCTAGTGGCATGATCGAATGTTTATAAATTAATTTATGTTACAATTTGAACATAAGATAATTAATTTATTTGAGGCCCATCTTTATTCCTTGCATTTGATCCACGGTGGCCCATCCAGCCCTTTAGCTAGAGGAAAATCGGCGCTATATGCTCCCATTGGCAAGATTTTATTCTCTTTATCCACAAGGATATTATTATATTTATGGTATATGCATAGATCCTTTCCATATAAGATTATGGTAATAATCCACGAGTGTATGGAAATAATCACGAGAGTATGGAAATAATCCTAAGATTATGGTAATATTCCATATAGGATTATGGTAATATTCCATATAGGATTAAGGTAGTGCATTATAAATATAAGGTATGAGATAAAGTCTAGGTTAATGCTCACATATTGTGAAGAAGATTTTCGGCCATCTCACATATTTGAGAGAGAATTTTCGAGAGCTTGGTGAGAGCATTGGGTGATTTTCCGAAGCATTCTCCATAGATCGTCCTCACTCGACGTTGGAGATTGGGCAACCGGGATACAGTCCAGAAGGTCAAAGCACGAGTCCGATCCGTTCGATCCGTTCATCTCGTTCCATCGACCTCTTCAGATCCAAAGGTAAACACGTGTAAACCCCAACGTGTTGCGATTTAATTATATAGACGCATGCTAGGTTTATAATCAATGTATGGTGAATTAAACACCCAAGATGGATCCTCGGGGCGAGGGTTAACATATGTTTTCCCTACATTGGTATCGAGCACGGGATCGAATCTTGGCTCATTGGATTAATTCACGTTTGATTATTACGTGCGTTTATTTAATTGTGGATCTGTCGTTCATCGTGGCTCGTTTATTATTTTGTCGGATGTTGTTGTTTTCACCACGAGAAAATCCGTGGTTAGATTAGATTTTATTATGTAAATCTTATCTGTAAAAGAAGAACGAAGACGAAAGAACGAAGAAACTAAACGACGGAAAAACAGTATCTCGGCGGTCCTCGGGCGGTATCGCGGCGAGCACTCGCGATCGCGAGGGCGATCGCGAGGGCACGGCGGCGGGCGTGCGTTCGCGACGAGATCCCTGGCGCCACGCGAGCAATCTAGCGGTCGCGAGATGAGGCCGCCAGCAAGCGAGCGCGGCGGCGACGGGCGCGTTCACGCGAAACCCGCGCTTGGCGAGCGCATCATGATCGCGAAGTTTCGCCGCCGGGCGACGACGTCTCGAAGAGCGTTCGGCGCCGGGCGGTAACGCATGTCGCTTTCGTCGGTCGCGGTCGCCTTAGCGATCATGAGGTAGCCCATGAGGACACGCGGAAAGGCGGACGATGAGGCAGGTGCGCGGTGGGCACTTGCTTCAGCGGCCCGGCCAAAGACAGGCCGACCCGACCCGGACCCGTTTTCAGTTTTCGGTCCGTGCCGCACGCGAGGCCCAATTGTTGAATCCGGTCCGTGCGGGCACGCGAGGCCGTTTTGAGTTTAATTGCACTTTGTAAATCTATGTAATAGATTAGATTTAAATGTGCGTGTTTCACGATTGGGCGCGATGAGCGTTTTATTTTATTTTTATCGTTCATATGCATGTCGTGGATGTTTATATTATGCGGTAGCATGCTATGTATGTTTATATTACGTTGACAAACCTTTAAGTGTTTTACGTAATTGGATGCGCATAGTAAGCATGCTAGGTTTATCGCGTTTATCAAGCATATTTTAGAATTACATGAGCATGTTTTACATGTTGAGTTCTATAGAAAAGCATGCTAGGATTACGTGATCTGCATGGACAAACCTTTTGAAGAAAAAAGACTAAGCAAGCAACCCGACATATTAATTTTTCAAATTAAAATGTCAAGACCCCACTTTTTGATCTCTAAACAAAGTGAGGCGACTGTGAGGCGCCCACACGCGTGGCTTGCTTGCACTTGTTTATCATAAGTTTGTTAGATGAGATTTCTAAATAAAACATTTTAAATCTATTGAGAAGTGGGAGTTTCATGTGTGGCGCCCACACGCATGGCTTGCATGTGCGATTTTCATAAGTTCTCTAGAGATAGATATAAAATGAGATAACAAAAGAATTTGAATTGGAAGCGGTATGGTCCGGTGAGTATACCAATTCTAAAATTCATCTTCTTCGTTAAAATTGTGGTCATTGCTTAGACATCACCTCAAGTACAACTTCCCGAAGTCCCTTCTTGCGATAGTGATGTGGTTCAGTAAGGTCAATCATTAATTTCATTTGTCATAAGGATAAGTTGACATGGATTGAAATTAAGCGACTAAATGGTATATTTTAGTGCGGGTCGGGGGTTCATGTAAACGCCACACGCGTGGCTTGCATGTGGAATTCCTGGGCGATTGGAGGTTTCAATTAATATTGTTTTATCAAAGGTTACAATATTATTGTTACGAATTATTTGCGATCGTATGCTTATGTGTTTACATTATCGTTTCGAGATATGTCTCTTACGCCGATTATCAATATGCTCGCACAAAATCCGTTATCCGATCCAAATTTCATCGAGTGGAAGCGAAACATGGAATATGTTCTTATCGTGAAGAACACATGTTTGTTCTCACTACTCCTAAACCCGATGCCCTTATCGGCGATCGACTAATGAGCAATGAGAGTCGGCGAGACTTTGGAATAAGTCGAACAATATGGCTAAATGCTATATGATGACTACGATGTCCAAAGGCTTGCGACTTGACATCGATCGATGGTGACGCGATCGATATTTGGTCAAGTCTCGAGAGTAAGTTTGGGCGATCGGATCGGACGATCCGCCCACACAATGAGAGAAATCTTGGCGTGTAAGATGGAAGAAGGAAGTTCGGTCCATGAACATGTCTCCCATGACTCGTCTCATGGATAGTCTTGATCGGTTGGGAGGAGGTATTGACGGTGACAAGGTCGATATCATTCTCAATACTTTGCCAAGTCTTTTGAGAACTTTCGCGTGAATGCGATCATGAGCAAGACCGAGTTTACACTTAGTCGGTTGCTTAATGATCTCGTTCTGCGGAAGGAGTTATGGGAAAAGGAGCACATGCTCTTGCTAGCACATCTAAGGCCCAAAATTTTCATCGCAAAATGGAAATAGAAAAGGGTACCAAAGGTGGTAGAGGCGAGGAAATAGTGGGAGTAATGGGAGCAAGAACATGGTTGCCACCGGAGGCTTGAAGAAGCGAAGGAGAAGGCAAGTGCTTCAAGTGCGGTGGACTGGCATTGGAAGGCCAAGTGCCCTATGCTCGAGGCTCAGTGCTGTTTGCTTTAAACGGAAACATGTTTAGCGACTTGTTCTACCCATTCTTGGGTAGTAGATCTGGTAATCGATCATGTTTGTTACACCTGCGTGGGTTCTGCGGACAAGGGCTGTTTGATGGCGAGATAACGATCTCCATAGGCAACGCGCGAAAGTCGAAGGCATTGCGGTTGGAGATGTTCTTTATGTTTTGGGACAACAGTTTTAGTTTTGAAAGGCGTTTTATATGTGCGGATTTTCAGTGGAACCTTGTTTTCTGTTTGAAATTATTTACTCATGGATATTACATTATTTTTGATAGTGGTGTTTCTATCATAAGAAATGACGAAGTTATACGTGTTGGCACCTTATATAATTCGCTTTATACTATTTACGCAAAACATAATACCTATAACTATGTTGCATCTTCATCAAACCTTAAAAAGAAAGTTTTCTTAGAAGATGACTCTACTTTTCTCGGCATCTTAGATTAGGTCACATCAATCTAAATAGGATCCAAAGGCGGCTAAGAATGGGCGTTGGGTGATCTCACGGTTACTCCGTTCGATCTGCGAATCACATATAGAAGGTAAGATGTCGACCGGACCCTTCAAAGCGAAGGGTTATAGAGCCAAAGAAATGTTGGAGTTAGTCCATTCGACTGTGTGGACCGATGTCCACACAAGCTCGTGGAGGGTACAGTATTTTGTCACTTTCATTGACGATTACTCAAGAGTGCGGATACATATACCGCTTCACCGCGAAGTCCGAATGCTTTGAGAAATTCAAAGAGTTTAAGGCGGAGTGGAGGCGAAGCTGGGGAAGAGTATCAAGTCATCATGTGATGCGATCGCGGTGGCGAATACCTCGAGAACGAGTTTATGGACTATCTAGTGAAGTGTGGGATTACATCCCAACAAGACTTCACCGGCACACCACAACAAAATGGTGTGTCGGAGCGAAGAAATAGGACACTTTGGAAATGGTTAGATCTATGATGAGTTATGCTACATTGCCTATTTCGTTACGGGGATATGCCTTAGAGGCGGTGACATACTTGCTAAATCTAGTACCGCCCAAGTCGGTCGAAAAGACCCCTTTCGAGTTGTGGTTTGGGCGAAGCCCGGTTTAAGCCACATAAAGATATGGGGCGATCAAACACACGTCTTTGAACAAGAAAGTCGACAAGTTGGAGGCTAGATCGACGCAGGTCATTTATTGGCTATCCTAGAGGGCGAAAGGTGGTTTATTCTATAGTCCTAAGGATCGGAAGATCATTATTAGCACTAATGCCCGATTCTTAGAAGAGGATTATATGAAAATCATAAGTCCAAAGTTGAAATCATTCTTGAGAATTAGAAGATGATCGTATTCCACCACCGATTAGGCGAAAGTGCGAGATGTCGAGTCTAGTGGGAGGATCGACACCGGATACTTCAAGAAATTGAAGTGGGTCTAGTTCCGCTAGAGATACCGACCGTACAAGTGGTACCTACACGCAAGTTGTGCAAGTTAGAGAACCACAAGTTTCTCGCTGCCCACCGTTGCCATTGTGCTGTAGAACCTCGTCGTAGTGGGAGGGTTATTCGTCGACCCGAGCGATTTATGTTCGTGGGTGAATCTTGATTTAGTCCAGCAGACGAACATGCAATAATCGACCCATGGACATACAAGGAGGCGATACAAGATATTGATGCAAGATCATGGCACACCGCTATGGACTTAGAAATGGAGTCCATAACGGCTATGGATGTATATGAAAAGACACTCTACCGGATGGCAAGGAAGCCATAGGTAGTAAGTGGATATCAAGAGGAAGAGATTCCGATGAGAGGTTTCGCTTTTAAAGCCGTGCTTGTGGCGAAAGGGTACACTCAGTTGAGGGCATCGATTTGATGAGACCTTTTCGCGTAGCAATGCTCAAGTCCATCGAATTCTTCTAGCCATAGCAGCCCACTTGAACCTAGAGGTTTGGCAATGGATGTTAAAACCGCTTTTCTAAGCGGTTACCTTGAGGAAGGTAGAGACATCTATATGCGACAACTTTGAAGGTTATGTGGTAAAGGGTGAAGAGCATCTAGTATGGAAGCTTAAGAAGTCCATTTATGGACTTAAGCGAACCTCCCGATCATGGAACTTACGCTTTGACGCGGTGGTAAAGTCCCATGGATTTACCCAATTACCTAGCGAGAGTTGTGTGTATCGGTTAGATGTCAACGGTGATGTGGTATTTCTTGCACTTTATGTAGATGACATCCTTCTAGTTGGCAACAACGTGAAGTCATTATCGAGGCGTAAAGAGTTGGCTATCCGATCGGTTTCAAATGAAAGACTTAGGAGATGCGCGTACATTCTTGGGATCAAGGTTTACCGAGATCGCAAGAAGAAAATATTGAGCTTATCTCGGGCGTCTTACATTGATCTTGTAATTACTCGTTTTAGTATCGCACCGCCAAGAAAGGATTGCTACCTTTCGGACATGGCGTTCCTTTATCTAAGACACGATCACCTATGACCGCAAAGGAGATAGAGGAAATGAGACAAGTTCCTTACGCTTCGCCGTAGGAAGTCTCATGTACGCAATGCTATGCACGAGGCCCGATATACGCTATGCGGTAGCATAGTAGCTAGATATCGATCTAACCTGGACAAGCTCATTGGATTGCGGTAAAGCATATACTCAAGTACCGAAAGGACTCGAGATTATAGGCTAGTTTACCATGCGAGATAGTCTAATGCCTTTGGGTTATCTGACTCGGATTTCCAAGTCGACCGTGATGAGAAAAGTTAACCTCGGCTATGTGTTTACCTTGGGAGGTGGAGCCGTATCTGGCGGAGTGCAAGCGGCGATGCATTGCGGACTCTACCATGGAAGCCGAATATGTAGCCGCGGAGGCTTCTAAGGAGGCAGATGGTTCAAGAACTACCTCATGGATCTAGATGTGGTACTGGTTTGCCCAAGAGTATCATAGTTTCTTGTGATAACTCGGTGCGATGGCAAACTCGAAGGAACCACGGACCCACAAGCGACCAAACACATAGAGAGAGAGTACCATGTCATACGAGAAATCGTTAGACGAGGTGACGTCTTGATTGAAAAGATTGATACGACGGAGAATCTAGCGGATCCATTCACGAAGAGCTGCCGCAAAAAGTCTACGATGGACACGTTAGAGAACTTGGATTGCGCTTGATGGCACCCACTTAGAAAGGAAACTTTTGTATAAGTGGGAGAAGCAAAGTGATGGTTGTTTGTAATAGCTAGTAGAAAGACACATTGTATACTAAAGTTTGCTTTAGTATAAGTGGGAGATTGTTGGTTGTATCTTGAAAGCGGTTTGGTTGAGCTTGTATACAATGTTTCTATTACCACTATTACAATCTCTATCCGATTTGAATACTTGATTGCATATATCGTGTCCCCTTATCTCATATATAAGTTAGATCATACGATGTGTAGAAGATCACGAAGTCCGTATGATTGGTCAAGCTTAATGAGATATAAAAGTTTCACGGTGAGGCGACTTAAGGACGAGTTGTCGGTTTAGGTGCAGATATAGATAAGAAGTGACTTGACTTAGTTGCTTGTCTATGCTTTGATGCGTCTCGGCGTATTGAAGGATCACGATGAGATGAGTTCTTCTTTCCGACCGTCGTGAAGAACCAAGATCTCGGTGACTTACGATGATCTAAACCTCGATAAGGTATTAGGTGAGTATGAGTTCGACCATCACTTTGACTTGTTATGAGTGAGGTTATATGTTCTAACCCAAGATTCTCCGCATCTTGGGTGGTGGCGTCTTGTATGTCACGCTAGTTATCTCAGTGTCAGTCAAGTATCCGTTTAGGATGATGGCGCCCCTTAAGGAGCTCAAAGGTTTATTGTACTAAACCCCGCAGTTGAGTTAGCTCAAGTACAATAATAAGGTTGAGTGGTACTACTTAAGGAAATGAAGTTATTAATCGCTTTAAGCGATCGATTGCTATAAATGTTTAATGGACGTTCGATATCTTAAATACGGGATTCGTAATGTCTAAGTGCAAGCCGACTCAACTTCGGTAATAAAGGGTAAGTCAACATTCTTTCTCTAGTGGCATGATCGAATGTTTATAAATTAATTTATGTTACGGTTGAACATAAGATAATTAATTTATTTGAGGCCCATCTTTATTCCTTGCATTTGATCCTCGGTGGCCCATCCGTGCCCTTTAGCTAGAGGAAAATCGCGCCTATATGCTCCCATTGGCAAGATTTTATTCTCTTTATCCACAAGGATATTATTATATTTATGGTATATGCATAGATCCTTTCCATATAAGATTATGGTAATAATCACGAGTGTATGGAAATAATCACGAGTATAGAAATAATCCTAAGATTATGGTAATATTCCATATAGGATTATGGTAATATTCCATATAAGATTATGGTAATATTCCATATAGGATTAAGGTAGTGCATTATAAATATAAGGTATGAGATAAAGTCTAGGTTAATGCTCACATATTGTGAAGAAGATTTTCGGCCATCTCACATATTTGAGAGAGAATTTTCGAGAGCTTGGTGAGAGCATTGGGTGATTTTCCGAAGCATTCTCCATAGATCGTCCTCACTCGACGTTGGAGATTGGGCAACCGGATCTGACCCCGAAGGTCAAAGCACGAGTCCGATCCGTTCGATCCGTTCATCTCGTTCCATCGACCTCTTCAGATCCAAAGGTAAACACGTGTAAACCCCAACGTGTTGCGATTTAATTATATAGACGCATGCTAGGTTTATAATCAATGTATGGTGAATTAAACACCCAAGATGGATCCTCGGGGTGAGGGTTAACATATGTTTTCCCTACAGGTGCAATTTGTAAGATACATCAAACACCGATGACCTTAGCATAGTCTTCTTGCCCAATGTGTTCACCCCTATTCTTACTCAGTGAACATTGAGCTCCAATGGGGTCTTAGCAGCAAACTATCAAACGCGTTGAATTTCTTAAGCACTTTCTCGACGTAGTGAGATTGTGTCAAGACAATTCCGTCTGATCTTCTTAGAATCTTGATTCCAAGAATCACATCAGCTAATCTCATGTCCTTCATGTCAAAATTTCTATTTAACATGCGCTTTGTGTCATTAATGACTTGAGTATTCTACCCATGACCAACATGTCATCTATATACAGACATACTATAACATAACCATTATCAGAGTTCTTAATGTAGACACATTTGTCACACTCGTTGATCTTGAAACCATTTGCCAACATTACATTGTCAAATTTTAAGTGTCATTGCAACGATGCTTGTTTCAAACCATATAGAGACTTCACAAGTTTGCATACCTTGCCCTCTTGACCAGGTACTACAAACCCTTCGGGTTGCTCTATATATACCTCATCCTCGAGGTCACCATTCAAAAACGCAGTCTTAACGTCCATTTGATAAATCTCAAGATTGTGCAAAGCAGCAATTACGAGAAGCACCCTAATAGACGTAATCCTCGTCACAGGTGAATAAGTATCGAAGAAATCGTACCCTCTCTTTGTTTAAACCCTTTGACAACCAAGCGGACCTTATACTTTTCAATTAATCCATCCGCTTCTACTTTCTTTTAAGGATCCACTTGCATCCTGGTGGCTTACAACCTTCCGCAAATCAACCAAGACCCAAGTGTGGTTTTGCGAATGAATCAATCTCACTGAGCGACCTCTCGCCGAGCATTCCGTCCGCCGAGCATATGCTACTTTGATCGATGTTGGTTCTTCGTCAACATGAACGCAATATAGTCGGGACCAAAACTTTGGCGTTCGACTTCATCGCCACATCTCGCCTCGACCCTCTAGATCGGACTCGATCGCTATGCGATATCGGTTCTTCCTCCAAAGGTTTAGAACTGAAGCTTCACCATCGGCTCTATTGCTAGAACTGACTTCACTTTTATCCTTGTCTTTACAGGGATAAACACTTTCAAAGAATATAGCATTCCTTGACTCAATCGTCGTCCCCACAGTGATATCCGGTACCTCTGACCTGTGGATCATAAAACGATAGGTGGCTGTGCTTTCATGCATACCCAATAAAGATACAATCGACTGTTTTAGGTCCAATTGTAACTTGTTTAGGAAGAGGCACCTCAACCTTCGCCAAACATCCCCACACTTTGAGATATTTGTATGATGGCTTTCTTCCTTTCCACAACTCGTAAGGAGTGACATCCTTACTCTTAAGTGGAATCTTGTTCAGTATGTAGTTGGCTGTCAAAACAGCTCCCCCCCACAAGTTCTGGGGCAACCCTAAACTAATCAACAAAGCATTCATCATCTCCTTAAGTGATCGATTTTACGTTCAAGAACGCTTATTAGACCGAGTTGAATAAGAGTCGTGGTTTGATGTATTATACCACTTTCGCTGCATAATGCCTCAAGCGAGCTACATATTCTCCCCTCTATCACTCGAATGTCTTAATTGACAAATTAGTTAATTCTCGCTTCGTTCTTAAAGTTTTTAAAAGCTTCAATAGCCTCGTCTTTCTTCTTAGAAGGTAAAGATAACAATATCTTGTATAGTCATCAATAAACGTGATGAAGTACTTTTACCACCTCTAGTTTGTACAAACTTTAAATCACACACATCGGTGTGAATAAGTTCTAGAGGTTTAGTGCTCGTTCTCACCGAATGAAGCGGTAACTTAGCCATTCGCTTCCACACAAACCTCACATTTCGTTTGTGTATTAACCATTTAACTTTAGTAAATCTAAATTTACTAATCTTTTATTGCATTTAGATTAACATGTCCTAATTTACAATGCCATAAATCGAGCACCCAATAAGTAAGAGGAAGTAGATGCATTTTCATTCATCACAATTTTGGGTACAGTACAAGACAAATTATTACATTTAGTTTGAAAAGACCCCGGTGAGATAACCCCTACCAAGGAACTTTCCAAACTTAGTCAAGACAAACTTGTCCGACTAAAAACTAGTCTAAAACCCTTATTAACTAGAATAGAGCCCGACACTAAGTTCTTGCGAATGTCTGGGACATGCAGCACATCCTTCAATGTGATCTCAATGCCAGACGATATCTTGAGCACCACACCACCAACTCCGACAACCTCGGACGAAGCTTGGTTCCCCATGTTGAGCTTTCACCCCTCAACATGCTTGTGGTGGAGAAACACATCTTTTCGGCACAGATGTGTGCAGTTGCGCCAATGTCGATGAACCATCCACCTTGATTCTCGACGTGGTTGACTTCTTCGGTCACCACAACAGCCAAGTCATCCTTGTCCCATTTGTTGAAGTCCTTCTCGACAACGCTGGCAACTTGCTTAGCCTTCTTCTTCTTTAGGCGGTCAGCCTTCATCGTGGCCATGCTTGCCACAATTATACAGCCCCGTCAAACTTACGGCAACCACCTTCCATTTGCCTTTTGTCATTGACATTGGGACGAACACGTTTGTTGGAGGACCGCCTCCTCCAGCAGTTGGCCTTCGCGATCGAGCAAGCCTTTCACTTTTAGATCTTGCTTCTTCACGCCAGACTCGATGCTAGTTTGACGATCAAGTCTTCAAGCCGTCATATCCTTTCGCTTATGCTTATGGTAGACCTTGAAGTCTCTCCACCCGGGGGATAGCTTCTCAATCACTGTAGCGACGGCAAAGTCGTCCGAAATAGTGTGCCCTTCGGCTTGAACCTCGTGTACAATGAGTTGAAATTCTTGCACTTGGTCCATTAACGGTCGAGAATCGACCATCTTATAGTCCAAATATTGGCTACAATGAACTTCTTTGCACTGCATCATCACTACGGTACTTCTTTTCTAACGCATCTCTCATACATTTGGATGCCGTTACAACAACATAAACACTATACAAGCTATCTTCTAAACTACCAGTATAAAGTTTTTACAAAGATAGTGGTGTCATGACCCTCTAATCCAAATGATGATTAGAAGGCGGAGCATAGAGCGTTGATTACAAAACAATTGATAAGAATAATCGAAGATTTCAAAGATAACATTTATCGAACTTCAATAAGCAAACCTTATTTACAAGGCAAAAGCAATTTCTGATGTAAAGGCTACAAGTTCCTTTAACGATGAGGTTCGATAATTGCATGTATTCAACTGTCAACATCAACATACAATTAATATTCGTAAATATGCAATGAAAGGATGTGAATGCATATATGACGATATGCACCCATGGTATTTTCTTTCAAAACATATAAATACCAAAAGATTACGACTACTCAACATCTCGCCCATCACCATCACTACTCAATCTGCACATTTAAAACAAATATGCGGTGAGTACAAATAATGCACTCGATGGCTCATGCCAAAATAATTTATTAAGTTTGAATTACTACGCCCCGTCACAAGAACACACGAGGTTTTAATTTGAAATACTCGTGTTTACTAAATATTTTCATCATTTTTCATAAATATCCGTCTCACAGACATTTTCCTCAGTATGTATGATCCATATCCATCATAATAATTCATCAACAATAATTCCTGTTGAGAGGAGGCCTCTCTCACAGACGCCACGACCGCCGAGCACCCTTTCAAAGACACAATACAAATAATCGATGCACAAAATACAGCCATCTCAAGACAGATCTAATTCTCCATCATCCTTGGGGTACTTCCAAGAATACGAATTCAAGCATGTCATAAAGTGGGAGCTACCCAACATTATGCATCAATAATCATGGATTAGATACATACACAAAACATAAACATTTTGGGCAGGTAATTAAATAAATCAGTTCATAAATATTTGCTTGCAATAAAGCATCATACATAATCATTTGATAAGTTCTATCAATACGAGTATAGTAAAGCCCACCTTGACTTTTAAACGTCGATTCTCGGTATGCGTGTTCTTCTCTGGTTGCGTGTGAGCCTTCACGTCCCACCTTTACGCAAAAATTTACGTTTAGCACGTTGGCACGTTTTTTGATATTTTCAAAGTTCATTCAACTTTGATAAATAAAATAATAATTCGACGTTTTAATAAACTTTATACGTAGAAACGACGTATATTTCAATAAAAATAATTCTCGTATTTCGAGAGAGACGTAATATGATCTACAGTCTCCTTTTAACCTTTTTTAGGTTAAATAATTAACGTATAATAACGTTAATCAATAAAATGATTTCAATTATGAAATCTCTTCTCACAATTGAGATATTCAGATAAAAGTAACACGTTTTCACGTATTAGTGTATTTAACGACGTATTTCAGACGTTGATTTCGAAGTCAACTATTTTGACTTTTCGTTATAAAACTTCAATAAAACATATTTTAATAAATAAATCAATATAAATCGATTTTCAATCGATTTCTTTCATAAAGCTTTAATCCTTGATTTTCATGTAAATCGATAAACTTGATTAATATTTCCTTTCAATATTAATCTTTTAATACATTAAGCATTATTTATGCTTTTAACGTTATTTAATATAACGTTTCGTTTTAAACATAATATTCTATGTTTAATAATTCTCAAAAATTCAATTATGTCTAAAATAATTTTTTTGACATATAATAAATTATTATTCTTGACTAAAAAAGAATTAAAATTCCTTATTTAAAACATATAGCTCACGGCTATATCAAATTTTTTCCAAACTTGTTCCAAAAATTCCTCTAAATTCATATAGTGTATTATTTTACACTATGATCATTAATAAGTATTAATATCACTATAGAAAAATTTGGAACTCACCTATATACATAACATAGGCCACGGTTTTTATAAAAATAATTCAAATTTTTTTCAAAAATTCTAATAATTATACACAAGCTTCCAATATTAATATGTAAAATAATTATAACCTATAGTTTAATATAATCAAACTATACATCATAGAACCATCAATTGTAGCTCCCGATTACTATAGGCATATATATATATATATCAAACAATTTTTATAAAATCCTATAAAATTACACTATGCTTATATGCTATCATATAGCACTAATACATCATAATATCATGTAATAACACAATATAAACCATAATTTCCTACACTCTAAGTCTCGGCCATTTTGAAATAAATTAGCTATATAGGTTCAAAAATTCTAATAAATTCCTACATCACCTAATTATACCCTAGATCAACAATATGCTATAATATCAAGCATATAAAAATTATACACCATAGTTCAATGCCATAACATTTTCGGCAGTTTTGGTATTTTTACACAAATGGTTTCAAAAAATTTCTAAATTAATATCATGCACTCCTACAACACTATAGATCAACAATCAACCTTAAATCAACCCTAGCAATTTTGAACATCATCAAATAATTTAAATAAATTGCTTAGCTTAGTAAATAAATAATCTATGCACATATTGATATATGTAACATAATTCCTAAGCATAATAACATGCTAGCATGATTCTTTCACAAATAATACATGCTAGAAAATAATAATTTAAACCGATGGATTATTGAAAACTTAGGTTTTATCGAAGCTTGTTCGATATCTTAGCTCGTTATCGAGTCGATCGGTTATAGGATAGACTAAACTCAAGCAAATGGAGATAAAAAGAAGAAATGTGTTTGGTTTTTCTCTTGGAGGTGCAGCAGAGGGTGAGAAGAAAGAAATGAGTTGTGTGAGTTGTGTTGGAGTGATAAGTGTTTCAAGACACATAATATATACTTAGCCAAAATTAATAAATGAAACAATCACACACACTTGATCTCTCGGCTCTCTCTCACAGAACAAAACAAATGAAATACAATTAGTCAAAGTGTGAGGTCATGAACTCTAAAATATCTCTTACAAATATTAACTCATTTGTAAGCTTTAATAAAGCATTTTTTTGGGAAGCACAAATTAATTGTTTCATGCATGGCACATTGGCCGTCGACTACTGTGGAGGTGGGAGAAGAAATAATTTTCAGATTTTGTTTGATGTAATACTCAAGTGTATTTAATACACTTTATCCCAAAAATAGCAATCAAGTGTATATAAAAATCAAGATCAAAAATTGTGTATCATTTAGTCAAAAATAGACGGCTCCCATGTAAACAAATACTAGTGTATACACAAATTAATTTGTAAGTGTGTATTAATACTACACTTAAGAAATATCACAAATTGGATGATCAAAATAAAATAATAATCCTATGTTAATTCCCATAGGTGTTCACGGCATTTTCACATCTTAATGCCCAAAATATTGATTTTCATGCTATAAGTAGATATATAGCATAATATATATCCTAGATGATAATTTATATCATAGGAAAAATTATTGGAATCAATCCATAGGTGAAAACCCTAATTCTCGATTTGGGTTTTAGAATCTTAAATAATCAAAATATTATTCTAAAATTTTCTAGCATTAATTCAATGCTAAATAATATTCTAATAACATATAATAATCATAGGAATTTAAATATCATAATTCCTTGATCATTAGACTTGATTCTCAAGTCATCTCTAAGCGTTAACGTTTGAAGCGTTTCAAATGTTAAATATCGACTCATCTCAAAATGGTCGAAATAAAGCTGTAATCACTTTATTAAATTATTCCAATAATAATGGAATTAAATTCTAAGCTTAAAAACTTAGAAAATATCACAAGCATTAAAAATATCGACACGTAATCGGCGTAGAAATAATCTTGTTGAAATCGTTACATATTCGATTTCTCGATTCACATTCATCGTGAATAAAACATAGAATTTATTATTCCAAAGATAATCGAAATCATTATTCGATATTTTAATAATTAAATTATCATAATAATACACTAATTCTGAAATTAATATCGTAATTAGGCGTTTAAATAATCGGGTATTACATTCCACCCCATAAAGAAATTTCATCCCAAATTTACATACCTCGTAAAAGATCGGGTATTTTTCTTTCATCGCATCCTCAAGCTCCCACGTGGCTTCTTGTCCATGATGCTTCCACAAACACTTTGACTAGTGGAATCGATTTATTCGTAATTCTTGAACCTTGTGGTCTAGAATAGCCGTAGGTTCTTCATTATAGCTCATATCCGGATTGAGGATCACGTCGTCTTGATGGATCACATGCTTGAATCGTTGCGTGCTTTCCGAGTTGTGATACGTGAAAAACATTGTGTACGTTTCCACGACTTGGCGGAAGAGCCAACCTATAGGAGGCGGGCCTATTCTTTCTAAGATTTTATAAGGTCGATAAAACGGGTCTTAACTTTCCCTTTACTCCGGACCTTATAATCCCTTTAGATGGAGAGACCTTCAAAAGACTTTATCTCCATTTTCAAATGTAGCTCGGACCACCGCGTCATCGGAAGATTTCGCATCTATCTTGAGCTTCTTTTATTCTTTGCCTAATTTGGCGAACGATCTCAATCATTTCGTTTATAGCGTCGAGCCCTAAGATTCTTCTTTCACCCACTTCATCCCAAGAAAGAGGTGATCGGCATTTTCTTCCATATAAGGCTTCATACGGGGCCATATCGATCGTCGCTGATAACTATTATTGTAGCAAATTCGATGAGAGGTAAAACCTCTTCCCATTTTGCACCTCGATCCAACACTACGATTCTCAACATGTCTTGAGTGTTTGGATCGTCCTTTCCGATTGTCCATCGGTTTGAGGGTGAAAAGTCATCTTTGAAATTTAACCGTACTCCAATTCTTTTGCAAGCTAGTCCGAATCTTGAAGTAAACTTTGAATCTCTATCGGATGTGATAGTTTCGGTACTCCATGAAGGCGTACAATTTCTTTTACATACAATTTGGGCTAGCTTATCGGATCCGTGTGTAATCTGAATGGCGTAAAATGTGCACATTTGGTGAGTCATCCACTACTACCCATATAGCGTTGTTCCTTCTTAGACTTTGGTAAACCCGTAACAAAATCCATAGCTATATCTTCCCATTTCCACTCGGGTATTTCCAAAGGCTGTAGCTTTCCATAAGGACGTTGGTGTAATGCTTTTACTTGTTGACAAGCAAGACAACACTCTACAAAGGAGGCTATGTCTCTTTTCATACCTTCCCACCAGAACTTTTTCTTCAAATCTTGGTACATTTTAGTACTGCCTGGATGGGCTGTATAAGGTGTATCATGATCTTCACTCATGATTTCATTCCGAAGATTGTTGTTGTCTGGGATACACAACCTTCCTTCAAATAATAAAGCATTATCTGATAATTCTTGAAAAATTTTCAGTCCTTCCGTCCTTACCTGTGCTCTTGCTTTTTCTAACTTTTCCTCCATCCTTTGTCCTTCAAGGATTCTTTTCCTTAAGTCGGGACGTCAAAGCGAGTGTAGCAATACAACTCGTGATCGTCTCTCGTTGTTCAATCAATTCGATCTTTATTCTTTCAAACTCTTGATGAGTTTTTCTTCATTTGTGAAGAGACATCCCAATTCGTTTGACTCTTACGACTCGAGGCATCGGCTACAACGTTCGCCTTGCCGGGTGATAGTTTATACCACGATCGTAGTCTTTACCAATTCGAGCCATCTCCTTTGTCTCATGTTCAAATCTCCGCTCGAAAAGTATTTCAAACTTTGTGATCGGTAAAGATTTCACATCTTACTCCGTAGAGATGATGTCTTCATATCTTTAGGGCATGCACCTTCTTGCCGCTAGTTCGGATCATGTGTTGGGTAATTCAATTCATGCGTTCTCGGTTGTCGAGATGCATATGCTATCACTTTTCCACTTTGCATTAACACACGCCTAATCCATTTTGGAAGCATCTGTATAGACCACGTATTCTTTATCGCTACGAATCGCTAACACAGGACGATGAGTTAACTTTTCCTCGAGCGCCTGGAAGTGCCTCACATTCATCGATCAAGTGAATTTAATTCCTTTTACGAGTAGTTGAGTTATTGGTCTTGCTATCTTTGAGAATCCTTGATGAATCTCCGATAGTAACTCGCTAATCCCAAGAAACTTCTAATCTCATTTTATGTCTTTGCGATTTCCATTCTCGACCGCTTCTACTTTGGCGGATCAACTTTAATCCCCGGTGACACAATGTGTCCAAGGAACATTACTTCCTTTAGCTAAAATTCACATTTGCTAAACTTAGCAAAAGTTGTTCATCTCTCAAAGTTTAAGATCGTCCGAGGTGTTCCTTGTGTTCGTCTTCATTTTCGAATAGATGAGAATGTCGCCTATGAAGACTAGGATAAATTATCCGGTATGGATGGAACACCTATTCATGAGATCCATGAATCTGCGGGCGCATTGGTTAGTCCAAACGGCACAACTACAAACTCGTAGTGCCCGTGATTCAGTTCGAATGCCGTCTTGGATATATCCTCGGGTCGTACCTTGGTGATGGTATCCCGATTTAAGATCAATCTTTGAAAATACGCTTGCTCCTCGCGGTGGTCGAACGGATCATCAATCCTTGGCAATGGATATTTGTTCTTAAGCGTTAACTTATTTAGTTCCGATAATCGATACACATCCTTAAGGAACCATCTTTCTTTTTGAATAAGACCGGCGCCCCACGGTGAGGCGCTAGGTCCGATAAAACCTAGGTCTAACAGCTCACAATTTGTATTTTCAATTCTTGAGTTCCTTTGGAGCCATTACATGCGGTGCCCTTGGCGTTGAGGCGATCCGGCTCCGGTCGATGGTGAATTCCAACCACTGTCGGGGGTAATCCTGGTAGATTTTCAGGAAAAACATCCGAAAACTCTCGTACAATCTCTACCTCTTCGATCTGTATCTCCGTTTTATCCTCCCCATTTAGATAAATAAGGAATGTCTGACTTCCTTTCTTGTTTATCATTCTTTTTGCCTTTAGCGGATATAATCGAATTTTCTTCCCCCATCTGATTCCCTAAAAGCTTGTAGCTTCTTGCCCAGGAAAAATGGAATGAAATTTTCCTTTCCTTACACAGGATCGTAGCATGATTTTCTGCTAACCAATCCATTCCCAAAATTATATCTACATCACCCATGGGTATTATGTTAAGTTATTTGTCAGAACCTTAAGTGATCCTAAGTTCAACTCTAGGTTCGAGCAAGTATGAGTAACTGTCATAACCCCTCCTATGGGTGAAGATATGTTCATATCCTGGTTTGCTTTCTCAGATCTAAGTTCCAATAGATCTACACATGTTCTTGCTATGAAAGAATGTGATGCACCCGTATCGAACAAAAGTATAACAGGTACGTTGAAAAGTGTTCCCATACCTGCCAGGTTTCCCTGGTTTTGTTCATTTTTCCTCCGGTGCAGAGTATATGCTCTGGCTTGAGCCGGCTGGGGCTGACGGGACGCTTGTCTCTGTTGATTTTGTTGTGGCTCTTTGTTGTTGGCGTTCTTTGCGATTACGCGCCGCTTGATCGTCGTTGTTGTTCTTTGTTGGGGCTGCCGCCACTGTTGTTGCGGTGGTATTGTTTATGATTGAATTTGAAACGGATAGCCCGAGGGGTTGGGCATTGCCGGCTGATTTGGCCTTCCCACCGCCCCCGTCGTATCCGGGTAACTATTTGCGTAATGCCCTTCATTCCGCACTTAAAGCAATTTACCAAATGGCAAACTCCTTTGTAAAACTTTTGGCACTTAGGGCAAGGAGTTGTCCTTGCCTGCTCTTGTGGTCCTCCCGTCGGAGGGGAAAAGACTGGCTTCTTCCATCCCTGCCCTTGCGGTACCGTGTTTCCTTGCCACGGCCGTTTGCTATTCGTATTCTCAAAACTTCCCGGTTGTTATTTCCAAAATTTCCTTCCATTTCTCTTCCCTTTATCCCTCAGATTTGACGATTGAGTTTGAGTTGTTTTCTCTTCTGGCATAGCTGCCTCTATGTCCAAAGCTCGTCCAAGAGCTTCGGTGTAAGTCAGATCTCCATGGCTAGCTAGAGACATTCTTATCTCTGATCTCAAACCAGACCTAAATTTTTCTGCCATCTTCATATCCGTATTCACTTGATCAGGGGCATATCTGGACATATCGCAGAAAATGCGATCGTAATCTGTCACGGACATCTTCTCCTATTTCAGATTATAAAATTCTTGTTCCTTCTTTTTCCGATAACTTTTCGGAACGTATTTCTCATACAGTTCCCCTTTAAATTCTTCCCAAGTGAACTCATTCATCTGATCCTGCAGTAAGATCTTCCGTCGGGCTTCCCACCAAAAGTCGGCAGGTCCTGTCAGTTGAAAGGTAATACAGGACAACCGCTCCTGCGCTGTGCATCGAAGAAAATCAAAGATCCTTTCCATAGCCCTTATTCATTGCTCGGCATTATCCGGGCTTCCTTTCCCATCAAAAGAAGGTGGGTTCTGCCTAAGAAATAATTCCTCGATCCTACGATCGGGTGGAGGTGGTGGTGGTGGTTGTGGTATATTAGCGGGTTACGATGCAGAATTCTTCCTCTGCCTCTACCCCTTCCCCTTCCCCTACCTCTTTGAGCGGGACCTCTTCTTGGCGGCATTACATTGTTTAAACACAACATAATTATTGAAAATCATTTTCAAAAATAACATATATAATATCATCATACAATTCTTTTGTAAAGCAGCTTTAAACCAAGCTATTCATCTTTATCACAATAATCATTTTTGCCGCAAAAGCCCGCTTCGGGGTTATCATATATACATCAGAAAATTTGTGCCTCAAAGAGGACTATTTTGTACAAACAGTAAATACAAAAGGGATAATGTACATAAGATGGCATTTCAAAAGCTTAACCCGTATCAAACAACAAACGGGATTACAAGATAATACAAAGTACAAACGTTCAATTCCCTTTTTAAAACACAAAGCAACCTACATACATACTGGACTATATACATACGGACTAAACTCTAGCTAGGCTAGTCATCAGGTGTATCACTCATCGTCATACTGATCCTCCTCAGGATCCTCCTCATCGTCTGAATCATCATCGGAGTCATCACCATCCGAATCATCGTCCGAGTCGTCATCATCCGAGTCTTCCTCATGGCGGCGTACTCTGGATGGTCCCGCGTCATCATCCCCAACCATAGGAATGTCGCGGATCGGACTGAGGTCATCACGATCATCAGATACTCTCATCCCGGCCGTCTGTCGATGCGGCTCGGTGGCGGTCTTATTTGTCATGGGCGGCAAAATCGGGGCGGTGGGTGTATGGGGTGTCCAATCGACAAAGGAAACACTGGCATCCCCAATGTCCTGGGTCGAGATGCCCTCTCTACCTCTGCAAGCCTACCCTCGTCCTCCAGGAATCTAGGTACTATCGGGTCCACTCGCCGAGGTACCTCCAAGTAAAGCCACTCCGGTGACTCATCATGCCACGTATACTCCCTCGGAGGGAGTCAGTCCCCTCGGTGCTACCCCATAGATCTTGAAGGCGTCGTCAAATGGCTTACAAATCTCGGTAGATCCATTATCGGATCATAGTCACCACCAGACGGTAGATATAATCTCGACACTTCCGTGCATAATCCTCCCAATCTATCGGTAATCGTGTCGGAAGGCGCTCACGCCATCGAAATCGATCACTCCATGCTCGTGCGCCCTCCAATGGCGAAGGTAGTGCGTGAGAAACTCTCGAGATCATCTCCCAACACATCCGGTAACCACGGTACCTATGAATAATCTCACTGGGGTGGCCTCGGTCCTAGCCTCCGTCTAGTAGTGTGTCGAGTCTGGCCATCGCCACGAGACAAGCGAGCAAAAGATAACTAAATAAGATATCCGTTACACGATAAAACTAAACTTAACGATCTATAAAGCAAAAGGATAAAGCGGACAGTCTATAAAGCGGATAAACAATCCAAACACCTCGATAAGCAGATAAATATTATACGGAAGTTGTTCTCATATACAACGCACGTTGTAGCTTTCCTACCATACTAGGAAACTTGCTATCTAGCAAACATAAAAAATCTTATCACATAACTAAATTCTAGTTCTATAAAACTATGAGCTAGTTTCTACTGGCTCTCGTGATTTCTAAAGAAGGAAACAGGGGATTTTCCCATAATAAGAAATGTAGTACAGTCCGTTAGGAGTATGTAGGCGAAAACCATGCGCAATTCGGAGTCCGAATGAAAGAGAACGGATCCAAACCAAAGCACTGCGCATAGCAGTTCGCCTTTGCCGAGGTGAACTGTACTGACTCTCGTGAATTCTGGAGAAGGAATCAGGGGTTCGGTCCTTCATAAGAAATATAGTACAGTGTGTTAGGAGTACGTAGGAGAAAATCGTGTGCAAATCGGAGTCCGAACGAAGGAGAACGGACCAATATAAAATCACTGCACGAAGCAGTTCGCCCTTGCCGAGGTGAACTGTCCGAGGTGAGGTGAGTTTGCCGAAGTGAGCTGAAGAGCTGACGAGGTGAGCTTGCCGAAGTGAGCTGACGAGCTGACGAGGTGAGCTTGCCGAAGTGAGCTGACGAGGTGAGCTCGCCGAGGTGTGACGAGGTGAGCTCGCCGAGGTGAGCTGACGAGGTCAAATGCCTTAGTTTTTATTTTGAGCTCTCCGCCTAGCTCAAATACCTTAGCTTTTATTTTGAGCTCTCCGTCTAGCTCAAATGCCTTAGCTTTTATTTTGAGCTCTCCGTCTAGCTCAAATGCCTTAGCTTTTATTTTGCATGATATTCTGAGGTCGTCATGCTTCCCGAGGTCGGCATTTTGAGGTCGGCACTTCGATTTTTTTATTTTTATTTTTAGCTTTTAACCTTCTAATCCCATAATGGAATGAAGTTCTTCAAATCCATTTTTGCTTTCATTCTCGCAATGGGATGAAATTCGTACATTCGTACTTCTATGTTCTTTCGTAACTCGTGAACATGCTTCTTATTTCGTCTATGTTCCATTTGGGATGACATAAACATTAATCAAAATCAATATTGAGAAATGAGAATAAAATTTCAAATATGACGAACATAGTTCGTTTTAAACATACGCATTTCCTGCGAAAAATTTTCAATCAATCAATCATGGTTATTTACAACCTTTCTCATTTCATTTGTCGATAATGTTCTATCGACAACAAATCAAATTCATAAATCATTTGTCGATAATGTTCTATCGACAACAAATCAAATTCATAAATCTCAAACTTTTCTTTTCAAAGATGAGAAAATAATTTACCTTTTTCCCGGTTGAGCTGGATGTGATGGAGTGTTGAGTGTAGTCAGATGATTTCTAGAAGTCTAGTGACTCAATCTAGACTTAACTTTTGAAAGAAAGTTTAGGGTTCAAGAGCAAACTGTTCTGATACCACTCTGTCACAGCTCCTCTAATCGAAGGATGATTAGAGAAGCTGGAGCATAGAACAAATGATTACAAAACAATTGATAAGAATAATCGAAAGATTTCAAAGATAACATTTATCGAACTTGATAAGCAAACCTTATTTACAAGGCAAAAGCAATTTATGATGTAAAGGCTACAAGTTTCTTTAACGATGGGTTCGATAATTGCATGATTCAATTGTCAACATCAACATACAATTAATATTCAGAAATATGCAGCGGAAAGGATGTGAATGCATATATGACGATATGCACCCAAGGGTATTTTCTTTCAAAACATATAAATACCAAAAGATTCTGACTACTCAACATCTCTGCTCCATCACCATCACCAGCTCAATCTGCACATTTAAAAACAAATATGCAGGGCTGAGTACAAATAATGCACTCAGTGGCTCATGCCAAAATAATTTATCAAGTTTGAATTACTCGCTTCATCACAAGAATAACACGAGGTTTTAATTTGAAATACTCGTGTTTACTAAATATTTTCTGTCATTTTTCCATAAATATCCGTCTGCGCAGACATTTTTCTTGTATGTATGATCCATATCCATCACAATAATTCATCCAACAATAATTCCCGCGCTGGAGAGGAGGCCTCCTCTCACAAACGCCATGACCGGCCGAGCACCCTTTCAGCACACAGTCACAAATAATCAGTGCACAAAATCCGGGCCATCTCAAGACAGGATACGAATTCTCCATCATCCTTGGGGTACTTCCAAGAATACGAATTCAAGCATGTCATAAAGTGGGAACTACCCAACATTATGCATCAATAATCATGGATTGGATACATACACAAAACATAAATATTTTGGGCAGGTAATTAAATAAATTAGTTCATAAATATTTGTTTGCAATAAAGCATCATACATAATCATTTGATAAGTTCTATCAATTTGAGTATAGTAAAGCCCACCTTGACTTTTAAACGTCGATTTTCGGTATACGTGTTCTTCTCTGGTTGCGTGTGAGCCTTCACGTCCCACCTTTACGCAAAAATTTACGTTTAGCACGTTGGCACGTTTTTTGAGATTTACAAAGTTCATTCAACTTTGATAAATAAAATAATAATTCGACGTTTTAATAAACTTTATACGTAGAAACGACGTATATTTCAATAAAAATAATTCTCGTATTTCGAGAGAGACGTAATATGATCTATAGTCTCCTTTTAACCTTTTTTAGGTTAAATAATTAACGTATAATAACGTTATTCAATAAAATAACAATTATGAAATCTCTTCTCACAATTGAGATATTCGGATAAAAGTAATCGTTTTCACGTATTAGTGTATTTAACGACGTATTTAAATGCGTTGATTTGAAAGTCAACCATTTTGACTTTTCGTTATAAAACTTCAATCAAACATATTTTAATAAATAAATCAATATAAATCGATTTTCAATCGATTTCTTTTCATAAAGCTTTAATCCTTGATTTTTCACGCAAATATATAAACTTGATTAATATTTCCTTTCAATATTAATCTTTTAATACATTAAGCATTATTTATGCTTTTAACGTTATTTAATATAACGTTTCGTTTTAAACATAATATTCTATGTTTAATAATTCTCAAAAATTCAATTATGTCTAAAATAATTTTTTTTGACATATAATAAATTATTATTCTTGACTAAAAAGGAATTAAAATTCCTTATTTAAAACATATAGCTCACGGCTATATCAAATTTTTTCCAAACTTGTTCCAAAAATTCCTCTAAATTCATATAGTGTATTATTTTACACTATGATCATTAATAAGTATTAATATCACTATAGAAAAATTTGGAACTCACCTATATACATAACATAGGCCACGGTTTTTATAAAAATAATTCAAAATTTTTCCAAAAATTCTAATAATTATACACAAGCTTCCAATATTAATATGTAACATAATTATAACCTATAGTTTAATATAATCAAACTATACATCATAGAACCATCAATTGTAGCTCCCGATTACTATAGGTATATATATATATATATCAAACAATTTTTATAAAATCCTATAAAATTACACTATGCTTATATGCTATCATATAGCACTAATACATCATAATATCATGTAATAACACAATATAAACCATAATTTCCTACACTCTAAGTCTCGCCATTTTGAAATAAATTAGCTATATAGGTTCAAAATTCTAATAAATTCCTACATCACCTAATTATACCTAGATCAACAATATGCTATAATATCAAGCATATAAAAATTATACACCATAGTTCAATGCCATAACATTTTCGGCAGTTTTGGTATTTTTACACAAATGGTTTCAAAAAATTTCTAAATTAATATCATGCACTCCTACAAAACTATAGATCAACAATCCAACCTTAAATCAACCCTAGCAATTTTCGAACATCATCAAATAATTTAAATAAATTTCTTAGCTTAGTAAATAAATAATCTATGCACATATTGATATATGTAACATAATTCCTAAGCATAATAACATGCTAGCATGATTCTTTCACAAATAATACATGCTAGAAAATAATAATTTAAACCGATGGATTATTGAAAAACTTAGGTTTTATCGAAGCTTGTTCGATATCTTAGCTCGTTATCGGAGTCGATCGGTTATAGGATAGACTAAACTCAAGCAAATGGAGATAAAAAGAGAAGAAATGTGTTTGGTTTTTCTCTGGAGGTGCTGACGGAGGTGAGAGAAGAAAGAAATGAGTTGTGTGAGTTGTGTTGGAGTGATAAGTGTTTCAAGACACATAATATATACTTAGCCAAAATTAATAAATGAAACAATCACACACACTTGATCTCTCGGCTCTCTCTCACAGAACAAAACAAATGAAATACAATTAGTCAAAGTGTGAGGTCATGAACTCTAAAATATCTCTTACAAATATTAACTCATTTGTAAGCTTTAATAAAGCATTTTTTTGGGAAGCACAAATTAATTGTTTCATGCATGGCACATTGGCCGTCGACTACTGTGGAGGTGGGAGAAGAAATAATTTTCAGATTTTGTTTGATGTAATACTCAAGTGTATTTAATACACTTTATCCCAAAATAACAATAAGTGTATATAAAAATCAAGATAAAAATTGTGTATCATTTAGTCAAAATAGGCGGCTCCCATGTAAACAAATACTAGTGTATACACAAATTAATTTGTAAGTGTGTATTAATACTACACTTAAGAAATATCACAAATTGGATGATCAAAATAAAATAATAATCCTATGTTAATTCCCATAGGTGTTCACGGCATTTTCACATCTTAATGCCCAAAATATTGATTTTCATGCTATAAGTAGATATATAGCATAATATATATCCTAGATGATAATTTATATCATAGGAAAAATTATTGGAATCAATCCATAGGTAGAAAACCCTAATTCTCGATTTAGGGTTTTCGAGAATCTTAAATAATCAAAAATATTATTCTAAAATTTTCTAGCATTAATTCAATGCTAAATAATATTCTAATAACATATAATAATCATAGGAATTTAAATATCATAATTCCTTGATCATTAGACTTGATTCTCAAGTCATCTCTAAACGTTAACGTTTGAAACGTTTCAAAATGTTAAATATCGACTCATCTCAAAATGGTCGAAATAAAGCTGTAATCACTTTATTAAATTATTCCAATAATAATGGAATTAAATTCTAAGCTTAAAAACTTAGAAAATATCACGAGCATTAAAAATATCGATACGTAATCGACGTAGAAATAATACTGTTGAAATCGTTACATATTCGTATTTCTCGATTCACATTCATCCGTGAATAAAACATAGAATTTATTATTCCAAAGATAATCGAAATCATTATTCGATATTTTAATAATCAAATTATCATAATAATACACTAATTCTGAAATTAATATCGTAATTAGGCGTTTAAATAATCGGGTATTACAAGTCGCCCGGTCGCCGATTGTCATATCTCGCTCGGACGTGAAAGTCATCACTTGACCCCGGGCGGGCTCATCTTCCATCGAAGTTGGCGAAGCCCAACATCGTGGGTAGAACAACATCTTTTGCTGCCATCTCTTGAAGTCGGATCCTCCAAACTTCGACGGCTTCTCGGCGGACGACATCATCCTTGCGGTATGAACAGGCGCCGAGATCGATCCATAACCGGATCCACCAGCACCACTTGAATTATGCTGGAACACGGAACTCGTATGAGAACCACCAGTGTTAGATCCCATGGATCCAACAGTCGACCCACTGAAAAGTGCAGTCGTCGAGCCAATGGAGCCACTGAAAGTGGAACCAAACGTTGAACCACTAAAAGTGGAACCAACAGTCGACCCAAAGGGTCCAATGGTTGACCCCGAGGCATCAAACCAAACATGACCGTAGTTATTGTGCCAGAATTGGCAGCAGCCAAGCAAAGGTTTAAGTTTTGAAAGTTTTAAGTTATTTAAAGTCTAACTCCTTGTGGCAAGTCTTATCTCGTCTTGCGATTGTTGGAAAAAATCGTACAGTGCAGTACAATACTTGTCGGGCGTATTACAACTCAAAACAGAATGTAGAAGGAGATCAAACTAACAATGAACTAAACTGTATTATAAAAAACAAATGTAAAAAAATCGTAGAATGATGCCGAGTCGAGGAGGCCTCTTTTCGCAGGACGAGATACGCCCCGATAGTGCTCTCGGTTCTGGCGTATCGTCTCCAAAGATAAAACAGCAGCGTCTCGTGGGTGGCAGCACCGCAGACCAACGAGCTCTGAAGAACTGGACGGAGGCGAGGACAGAGCTTGGATACGAGTTAAGAATGCAGAGAATATGCTGGTATACAGTTTGACAGTAGATGGCTTATGCTGGGGAGACATGTCCTATTTATAGGCGTCGACCCCCTCATGGGGAGCATGCTTGAGTCAACACCGCATTGATGTCGGGTGTTACGGGTTATGTCCCCATTGAGTGCGAGAGGGTTACGTGGCGGTTTCGGAGACAAGGTGGGAGTTACACCCACGTTTCCCAGAGCCATCATGTCGAACGTTAAGCGATTCACGGTGAATCGGACAACGCGTGCGTCCGGGTTCATTGGACGATATCGAGCGTCTCTTCAAGTGCACAACAGCCCAACGGATTAGGCCACACGAGTTGGGCCCGGACCAACTCCGTCTTTGGGCTCGATCAAACATTATCTAAAATATACGGGCAATGGGCCACGGAATCAGCCCACGAAACAAGCCCACGAATAAGCCCCCAAGATCCACGATCCACGGGCGGAGGGCGGGTTTGGGTCATGCGGCGTGTGGGCTTTTCCACCCATCACTTGTGCACATAATTATACTAAGTGTTCAATGAACCATTTATATACACAATTAATGAAGGTTCATTAATCAATATGGGATAAGGATTAATTAATCCATGCTTATCCCTTTAGGTACATAACTTCATGTTTAAGTGACCAACTTTGATCCATTATTTCTTACTCACCGGAAATCGGATTTGAGAATGTGAATACACCACGATCGTCTACTCGAAACATAGATCGATCCTATGCCATTTAATTTCAAATTAAACGTTACGTCACTCAAAATCTTTGTTAAAATAGCTTCCTGGCAACTTGACCACATATATAATAAATATATATTTATTCATTGATTTCCAACAATGATACGAAAATATGTCCATCTTCCAAAAGTCAAAATATGGATACATTGAAAATACATTTATATTTTTATTATATTTTTACCTTATTAATAATAATATTGTGAAAATTATATAAACACATTCATATCAAAACAAAGAAAATAAATAGTTAATTAAGACTTAAAAATCCTAAATACAACCAAATTCCCAAAGACCCAACACCAACAATAAATGTTTAATTAAAACTTAAAAGTCTTAAATATAGCCCAATAGCAAGGCCCAACACCAATAGTCACTTAATAACAGCAAAACCTAAATATGAGTAGAAATGGGAACGTATGAAGTCCATGGGCAGCGGCGGCGACCCAGGCCGATGACCCCAGCGGTGTACTAGGACAATCAGCGACCCGAGCGGCGATGGCAAGTGCACAATGGCGGCGAGGATGATTTACGATGGTATGATTGTTGCGAGGATGATGTGCATAGATTATGTCATTATAATGTATTTTACTTTCAAAGAAACGTTTTTTGGGCATATTTTTTTCATAATATTAAATACGTCTTTTCCACATACGTGCCCTCCCAGACGTATTTGTGTTTCATGGTACATACCAAATCAAAATAAAAGCAAAACAATGTCCAACTATGTGTGTGTTATACAATCAATGAAAATTGAGAATATTTTGGATTTGACACCCTCATGATTTTCATAATATTACTATGAATAAAATTATAAAATATTATAAAAAATACTCTCTCCGTCCACTATATTTGTTCATTTAATTCTATTTCGATACGTCCACAAAATTCGTTCACTTTCTTTTTATAGATGTAGACTTCACCTAAAAGTCAACACTTTTTCCTATACTCAACCCACTTATTTACAAAAGAACCATCCATAGCCCATCTTTTCTACATACATACCATATTTTATTATATGAGTTTCATTCTCCACTCACTTTACACTCGTTGTATTTTATTAAAACTCGTGTTAGTAAAAACTAAGTCCATATATTATGGACGGAGGGAGTTTTGAACGTATTCATATTTTGATTTTCGGAAGATGGATTTATTTTCTTATCTTATTTCGTATTCCTATTCGTATTTCAACTTATGTGTTTTGACATTATGATTCATTTACCTCTGTTGTGGATTGATAATCTTTCTCTGCTCAAAACTCAACAGAGGATGAACATGATGTTGTTTGGTTTTGGCTAGAGAGGGCAAGCCACATGAATGCCCAGAATGCTCACAGTATTTTACGGTAAGTATGGATAGCTTCAATAAATAACGCATATTGTTCAAGATGTAAGGATTGTGCTTTAAATTTGGCTATGATTACTTTGGAGTCCTTTGAATGTCATAACACCTAATTCAAGCATACTTGATAGTTCTGCAGTAACCTATGAAGCACAGATACATAAAGCAGGGCACCGTCCCCATCCTGGGGACGTATTCGGGACGAATGCGCTGAAAAACGTCAAAAAATACATATTTTTACGTATTTGTTATTTATTTTACAAATAAGTTCAAATACGTCAAAAAATACGTGTGCTGAGTGGTCAAATACGTTTAGGCAAAGTTAAAAACATTCAAAACCTATCCATTCGCCCAAACTTGAAGAACCCTAATCTCCATTAGGGTTGTAAATGGGTCAAACTAACTATTCGGAACTCGACTCGATAAAAGTTCGTTTGAGTTTGTTTAGTGAAGCTCGTTAGCTAAACAAACCAAGCTTGATAGTATTCGGCTCGTTAACTCGTGAACATGTTGCAAATGAATGAGTTAGAATGAGGGATAGGAAGCTACCAGCTTTTTTGTTGTATACATGCCCTGTTTTCTAGTGTTCACACGATCCTACATGGGTGGTGTTGATAACATCAACTTACCCGAGCATTACGTGTCTTCTTCAGACATCGCTCATAAAAAATTTCAATGTTGTCAAATGTGAATATTTTTGGAATGTTATTTTCTTGATTTGTGATGTAAATTCTTCACGCATTCCAATTCAATTCATTAAACCAAATCAATCATAATTAAGATTTTTTAAAATGTATTTTCTTAATTCATAGTGAGAATAGTTTGTGCATTTTCCAGAGAAAGCTAGTTGTTCCATACATAAATTAGTTTCTTGTGCATCTTCTTCTTGCCCGTGCTTACTTTATTCTCTGCCAAGTGTTCTGATAGAATCTTACATTTGCTTCATTTCGACAAGCCAAGTCCTGCGTAGTCTTTATGCGTAGATTGTTATACAGAACACGAATACTACCTTTCTATGAAGCACCAATAAGCCTGGGAAGGCAGCGTATGTGAAAAAAACGTATTTAATATGACACGAAAAAAATATGTCCAAAATACGCATTTAATATGTATTTGTTTTATTAATTTTTTATTTTATTTTTTAAATTAAAATACATTTAAAATATGATCAATATACGTTTCCTTGAAGCCAAAATATATTAATCTTTCTCGGCATCTACTGATTAAAAGATATCTCAAGAAAAAAAATCAACAAAACTTAAGAACTTATGGCCAAATATGTTTCCTAGGCCGTGCGACTTACATGGGTCGACGCCTCCGCAATCGTAGGCGCCTAGGTCGTTGGTAGGGGTGGGTCGGTACGGTATACCGAAAATTTTTCGTCATACCGTATACCGTACCGAAAATTAAGGTATGAAAAATTTCATACCGATATCGTACCGAACTATTCGGCATACCGAAAGTCGGTATACCGAAGATTACGGTATGCTAAAATTTTATACTGTTACCGTATCGACTTTTACGTTATAACGATTTCGTATAGAAATTACCGAAAATTATTGAAATTACCGAAATTATCAAAATTACCAAAATTATCAAAAATTACTTAATTATAATTATGGTGTATAAATATGAATATGTGACTCGTACTTTTATATTTATATATACTTTATTATAATTAACTATATATCGTTATTCTAATTTAAAAAAAAACAACAACTAGTAAATCATGTTATTGCTTCTCTAGTTTTATAATTAACTATAACGATATTATATTGTTCTAATCTAGTGTCATTAACGAACTATGTTGATATTATAATATACATGAAAATATATATTAAGGTTTGATTAAAATATAAAATACATATATAGTTATTGAAAGTTTAAAGTATATATCGAACATAAGTATTTTTCAATACGTATAATAATATCGACTATACAATGTATGAATTTAAATTAGTTATATAAATTATACCTAACTTATTTACCGATTATAATGATAGATATAGAAATATAACTATATAACTCGTACTTATACATTTAATTTTATAATATTGTATGTTGATATAATAGTTTCAAATAATAACTAGTAGATCATGTAATTATTTTTGAGTTTACCCAATTGGTATCTCATTGCATTAATTCTTATTTTTTATTTTACATCAAAATATACATAAAAGTATATATTAATATTTGATTTAAAAAAATCATAGACCGTTATTAAAAGTTTAAAATGTATGTAAAACATAAGTTATTTTCATTATTTAATAGTAATATAGACTATACTATAAATTGAATATACTATTTAACATAATCTATTATATAATTTATATTATTCCATTTATTTATTTTTCAAAATCTATTTAAAAGATATAATTATTTTAAACCCATCGTAAATTAGTTATATAACATAGATGTGACTTAGTTTATAATTATAATTTTACTAAGCATAAAAGTTCTTATTCATTTTAATCATACATAATAACATATTTTATAATTTATCAATAATTATGAATAAATATATATTTTTAAAGTTAATACTAATTATATATAATAAAAAGTATTATATTTTGGTACGATATACCGGTATATCGTACTGAAATTCATATCGAAAAATTCGGCATGTACCGCGGTATCGGTATATACCGACATACCGGTATCCGACATTCCGGTATATACCGAAATTTTTGGTATATATCGCGGTACGGTATATATATCGATATACCATGGTATCGGAAAAATTGATACCGTTACCGTACCGAAAATTAACGGTACGGTATCATACCGTACCGAAAATTATGGTATACCAAAAATTCGGTATTTTTCAGTACGATAAGTTCGGTATACTGATTTTTCGATATTTTTCCCACCCTAGTCGCTGGTGCTAGGGTCGCCACTGCCTGAGTTACCCAAGCAACTTACCTAGCTCGCCGCCATGTGGGTTAACATCTCGGCAGTAGCCGCCGCGTAGGTCGTTGGTGCTAGGGTCATCGGTTCCAAGGTCGCCGCCACCACCTGAGTTGCCACCGCCACCGCCGCCTCCTCCTATGGTTCACACTTCACACTTTTCCACTTCTACTCATATTTAGGGTTTTCTACCATGTTTAGGGTTTTATTACCATTAAATAACTATTGGTATTGGACCTATTTATTGGGCTATATTTAAGAGTTTAAGTATTAATTAATTATTTTTTGTTGATGGTGGGCCTTCGGTTTGGACCGTATTTAAGACTTTTAAGTCTTAATAACTAACTATTTATTTTCTTTTTTTGATATGAATGTGTTTTTTATAATTTTTATAATATTATTATTAATAAAGTATAAAAATAATAAAAATATAAACGTATTTTAATTTTTAGAAGATGGACATATTTTCGTATTTGTATCGTATCATATTTTGCATTCGTATTCGTGCTTCCTAGCTACCTTTAGCACCTCAACATCCATGTTCTGAATGTCTGTTTCCATCAAAATGTTCACAACTTTTCCTTGTTGATAGTTGGAAGTGGTAGGGCGGACCTCCAGACGGACATGGAGACGAAGATGATCATGATCATGATTACGATCACCATCACCATCACTTAAAGATAGTTGGTGATCGATCTTATTTTAGCAGGGTAATAAATGCAGTAAGAACACGAGGATTTACGTGGTTCGATCTATGAATAAGATCTACGTCCACGAGGAGAGAGAGAGTATTCGTGTATTGATAATATGAGGAATGATTACAAGAATTGTAGATGATCCTTTTCCCTTTGATCTAGCCTCTATTTATACACAACTATAATGACCTAGATCTCGAATCCCAGATCTATTCTAAGATAGGATTTGAATCCTATCTCTTCTCTAATTAGGATTCTCTTAGATATGGCCGAATCTTCTGCGTTCCCACTGGTTTTAGGAGTCTTCTTGGGCCGAACTCACATGGACCGAGCTTAATGTCGGGGCCTATTTATATTGGGTCTGATGCTTGGACCTAGTAGTTGGGCCGTATCCTATCATATCCCCTCCAAAAGGCGTAGAAGTGAGGTCGTGATGGGGAGCGGTGGTTGGCGTCGCCTCCGGAATTCGTAGTCTGCGAGGTGGGCAGCGTCTGATCTGCCGAAGTTGAATGTCGCTTGGCCGCCCCGCCGAGGCATTCGCCAAGTCGTATGTCGCTTGGCTTCGTCCTGCTGAGGCGTTCTGCCAAGTCGTATGTCATTGGCTTTGCACGTAGGCGTCGGCCGAGGTCATGTCTTGTTGTTTTTATATCTTACCGGCGTTTGCGAAGTCTTGGTGCTCGACTTCACCGACGGTGTTATGCGAGTCTTTTGGGCTTCACCGACGGCGTTGTGCGAAGTCTTTGCCGGCTTCACTGACGAGGCGTTATGCGAGGTCTTGGCCGGCTTTGACGGCGTTATCAAGTCTTGGTAACTTCACGACGAGGCGTTATGCCGAGGTCTTTGGCTAACTTCACCGAGGCGTTATGCGAGGTCTTTGGCTAACTTTCAAGTCGGCGTTATGCCGAGGTCTTTGCCGGCTTCACCGACGAGGCGTTATGCCGAGGTCTTTGGCTTCACCCGACACGGCGTTACCGAGGTCTTTGGTAACCGCTTCACCGACGAGGCGTTATGTCGAGGTCTTTGGCCGGCTTTCACTTGTCGGCGTTATGCCGAGGTCTTTGGGCTAGCTTTCACCGTTGAGGCGTTATGCCGAGGTCTTTGGTGGCTTCACCGACGACGGCGTTATGCGAAGTCTTTGGGCCGGCTTCACTGACGAGGCGTTATGCAAGTCTTACGTCGCTGGTCTTTACCTTGTCAGTCGCATTTTACTTGGCATCACCTTGCCGGGCGTTATGCGAAGTCGCATGTTTCTTGGCTTCACCTTGTCGAGGCGTTATGCGAAGTCGCATGTTGTTGCTTCACCGGCAGGCGTTCGCGAAGTCGAATGTCGCCGGCCCATTGGCAGTCGAATACTCATCGCCTTGCAAGTCGAATATGTAACCGTGCGGCGAAGGCTCGGGATGCGGTGAAGAAGGGGCGGGGCTCGGCGGTGGTCGAGGCGGCAAAGGCGAGGTGGCGAAGGCCGAGGCGAAGTCGACTGTGGAGGGCGGTGAGGGCTGTGGAAGGGCGAGGTGGTGGCGGCGAATGCCGAGGTGAGGTCGGCTGGAGGCCGAGATGAGGCGGGCAGGAGGCGAGGCATGTGGAAGGCCGAGGCGGAGGCGGAGGCGGAGGCGGCGGAAGGCGAGGCGAGGCTCAAGGCGAAGCCGGTGAGGCCGACCTCGATAAAGCAGTGGGGTTCCTTTTTGGCAAGAAGTATTGCTAGGGTGGTCCTCTTCCCAAGTGAGCGGAGGTATATGTTCCTTTTGGCAAGAAATATTGCTAGGGTGGTCCTCTTCCCAAGTGAGCGGAGGTATAGGTTCCTTTTGGCAAGAAATATTGCTAGGGGTGGGTGAGCGGGTATTGCTAGGGGTGGTCCTCTTCCCGAAATGAATGGAGGTATAGGTTCCTTTTGGCAAGTTTTATCGCTCGGGGTGGTCCTCCCGAAATAAACGGAGGTATAGGTTCCTTATTTGCAAGTTTTATCGCTAGGGGTGGTCCGCTCACGCGTTTGAGTTCGTCCTCGTATTAAGCGAAGGTGATACGTCCTCCGTCGGTATTTCTTCCTCCTTGGAGGTATAGTTAAATCCTCGAAGAGGGTATAGTTAGATCCTCCGAAGAGGTATTGTTCATCCTCCGTGAGGGTATTGTTCATCCTCCGTAGAGGGTATTGTATATTGGGGAGATGTAGTATGCATAAGTGACAAATGAAATATGCAAGACTCGACTCAAATACGTAAAGAAAAGATTTCATTAATGAAAACGACGTAACAAAAGTACCTCAACTCAGAAGGACAGGTCGCCTACTTGGAATTGTCGAATTTGTACACTGGTTATAATCCGAGCTACTTTGTACCGAGCTTCTCTAATATAGGCGAGGTCTCCCTTCTCTTCGATTTCTACCGGGATTACTGCCTCGGTTTCCTCGATCATCCTCTTTCTTCTTTCTGTCAGAGGGTTCCACCTTGTCGACCGTGCTTTCTCTTGTCCGCCGTGCGCCATGGCGAACCGATGCGCTATGCGCCACGGCTCCGACGCGGTCGCGGGCTCGTGTGACGATCTCCTTGTATAGGGCCCCAGGTAAGATGCCGTTTTGGAAAGCCGAGATGATGAGGAGGTCGTCTACATCCTCGACTTTTAGGCTCTCCTTATTGAACCTCGTCATGAAGTCGCTAACGGACTCGTCTCGGCTTTGCCTCACGGTGAGGAGGTGTGCCGACGACGTTTTTGACTCAGCCTTCTGGAAGAACCTTCGATGGAAGGCGGCCATCGGGTCGCGGTAGGAACCAATGCTTCCGGGAGGTAGACTGTCGAACCACCGACGGGCGTTGTCGACTAGTAACTCCGGGAAGAGTTTGCACATGTGAATTGTGCCGAGGCGTTGGTTGATCATATTATACTGGAACTGCGAGAGGAAGTTATGCGGGTCCCTTAGTCCGTCATAGGGGGCGATGCTCGGCACCCGATATTTGTCAGGGAGTGGAGTGTCGAGTATTTCGTTTGAGAACGGGGTGACTATATTCCCGTACCCGTCGAAGCCGCCCTCCGGAGAGTGGGGCGGAGTTCGTCGACCGAACTCGTTTTGATGGCCAGGACCGACCTCGCGGCGGTCACGACGTCCTTTCCCGCGCTGTTCGTCCCTTGCGCGGTTGGTTTGGGCCCCAAATCGTGCGGTATGGCGCCCATGACTTGGATCTTTGGGGATCCACCTCGTTGCGGTGCCTAGTGTTTAGACGAGGCTTGGCGTTCCTTTCTTGGGATGCGGCCGACCTTGTGCTCACCGAGGTATTGAGAAAGCTCTCCTTGTTTTCTCAGAAACCCCTCGACGGCGTCGTCGAGGTTTATCTATGAGCTGGAGGTTCTTCTTGGTTCTTTGTTGCGACCTCCTCGCTATGGTATTCGCATCTTCATGCGGGATGGGATGGCCTTGCTCGTCGAGATTTTGGACATGCCGTTCGGGGTCGGTTCTCGGCCGGCTCTTCCCAAGCCGAGCTCTGCGCGTCTGCCGCCGTTGTTGCGGTGGCGACCTTTGGATGTATAATTTCGGTATTCATCGTTGTGATCGATTCCACAGTAAACAAAGTTGATCGAAAACATAGAATTTCATTTCCACAGACGGCGCGGTGATCGATCTTATTTTAGCGGGGTAATAAATGCAGAAGAACACGAGATTTACGTGGTTCGATCTATGAATAAGATCTCGTCCACGGGGAGAGAGTATTCGTGTATTGATAATATGAGGTGATTACAAGAATTGTAGATGATCATTTTCCTTTGATCTAGCCTCTATTTATACACAACTATAATGACCTAGATCTCGAATCCCAGATCTATTCTAAGATATGATTTGAATCCTATCTCTTCTCTAATTAGGATTCTCTTAGATATGGCGAATCTTCTGCGTCCCTTTGGTTTAGGAGTCTTCTTGGGCGAACTCACATGGGCCGAGCTTAATGTCGGGGCCCAATTATATTGGGTCTGATGCTTGGACCTAGTAGTTGGGCCGTATCCTATCAGTTGGCAAATCTGCTGCCAGAATAAGATCTGGTGACAGGATGAGGAGTTTTGTAATATTCTTCAGGCTTTCAAGCTCATTGGTTTTCAGAACGAAATGCTTTCACCATGGCCTTGTTGCTTTGGCAACAATTTTACCTATTTCTCCTCACCTTTTTTGGGATTTAAAATATGGGAAGATGATCCATATAAATTATGGATTACAAACCATCTCGTTGAGGACACAATAATTGTTGAAAGCCTAATTACATTTTGTTCTGCACTTCTACAGATCTTTTAGATGCGATACTTGATTTCCAATTATTTTTTAGGTTATTGACGTATAAATACACCAACTTTGACATCATTTTGGTTTTTTCCACGAATTTTAAAAATTATCACAAAATACATAAACTTAATCACTTTTAGTGATTTTACCATGATTTCAAATTCATACCAAATTATATCTGACTTGGCATCTCGAAAATTTACTATAGACAAAACGGTTGGTGATATAAACATCATCATAGAAAGATGACATAAAACATCGTTGTTCCATCAAAACAAATAAGATTTTTTTTATTTTAATGATTCATCGCGTCAACCCTTATTATAAAAATCAAATCTTCTCGTTTATTTTATCGTCTGGTTCTAGTTGGGATCAAAATAATCGATATCATCTTTCTACGACGTCGTTTTTATCACTGACTATTTTGTCTACGGTAAGTTTTCGAGATATCAAGTCAGATTTAATTTGGCTTGAATTTGAAATCGTGATAAAATCATTAAAGTATTATTATTAGCAAATTGAAGAAGTTGTCTCATCAAGGAATGGAGTTGAGTTCTCTGTTAGTTTAACTTAAGTTCCATAGATTGGTTGAAAAATAATCTAATTGCTAGTTATGCTGCCTAGTCATTTATGTTCTTTATTAATGTACATAAATTCCATAGCGCACTTTGTCCGAATTAGAAGTGATGTTTTTATGCTAAAAGTAAAATGATTAATATTATTGCAACTACACAATGTTTCTGAAAGTTGAATTTTGTTTTCTGTGGAATTGTAGTTGAGGTATTGTGACAGCAAGCAATTGATAAATGTAATATTCAATTACATTATGAAAGCATTAGATTGGAATTGATTCAAAAGTGTCCAAAATCGTTACCAGTAACTGAAAGGGACTGTAGGTTCATTTATTCTCTGGTTGTATAATAACAAGAGATGGTTTAATGGAGAATTTATTTTTCTAATATGCCAATCCTTATTAAACTCTATTCACTATTTACCTACTTTCTCTTATATTCTCCACCTTTTGTTGGTTGGTAAAAACCGTTCAATGTTGAAATTTCTATTGTATTTCTCTTTTTCTTTTTAAATAAAAAATAAATTTATTAGACTTAGTAATTCAGATCTTCTAACTTTTGGTGAACTAATTGGTTCAATAGTTACTGGAAGGTGATGAGTCACACAAATATTTTATAGATTGAAATATCTTACCCAAAATACATTAGTAGCGAAAGGCGAAAGCTAGTAACCCTAAAAGAAATACTTGAAAATCACACTTAAATTTATGCCGCCCATCATAGTAAACTAACCAAAAATATTGAGAGCGGCCCTACTTGATTTGGGTTAGAATTATTAGGCTAAAAGTCCATCCACATCCCATGTTGTAACTATATATATAGGGAGGGTTAACGTGAGAACCATTTTTATTAAGAGAACGTGAGAACAAAAATTAATGAATTCGGTGTAAAACTTAATGAATCCGCTAGGAAAGTTATTGAATCCAAAAAAAAATGAAATTTTCGTCTCTCTTGGGATTCGAACTCTGGGTGAAAATTTTGAATTTTTGGATTCAGTAACTTTCTCAGCAGATTCATTAACTTTCATAGCAAATTCATTTTATTTGTAAAGCATTTTCGTGGTTCTTAGTTCTCACGTTAAAATTAGTTCTTATTTGAACCCCACTATATATATATATATATATATATAGGAATGAGGTAAAATATAAACTAATTTTAAAGTATAAAATAGAAATTATTTTCAATCCTTAATTCATGAAAATTTACGGTGAATTAATCACCTTACTTGATTTATTCAAACGCTTGGGTTCGAGTTCTTTAAGGGGTAAATTTTTATTTATCTGAATTCAGACACTTACACGGTGAATTCAGACGATTTTATGAGTTTGTAGTTTATAGATTAAAGATAGTTTTTACAATAGGGTTAACATGAGAACTATTTTTATCGTGAGAATGTGAGAATAAAAAAATTATGAATTCAGTGAGAAAGTTGATGAATTCGCTTGAAAAGTTACCGAATCCAAAAATACAAAATTTTCGCTCTTCATAGGATTCGAATATTGGGTGAAAATTTCAAATTTTTGGATTCAGTAACTTTTCCAAAGGATTCATCGACTTTCATAGCGAATTCATTTTGTTCACAATGAATTTTCATGGTTCTTAGTTCTCACGTTAAAAATGATTTTCAATTAAACTTCACTTTATATATATATATAGAGAGAGAGAGAGGAGGGATCAAATAGTACCCGAGCCCCAGATAGTATGTAGTACTCAATCTCATCCACTCATCTCATAGATCCTATGGTTGAGATTTTTTCGGACTTTTTAAGCTTAATTTCGCTGATTTTCGCAAAAGTAAGGGTATGTTAGTAATTTGATTTGTTATGTGATTGCGAAAACAAATTATTCATTTAGTTGAACTGAATAATGCATTCAAATGAATAAAAAATGCATACATTTGAACAAAATAATGCATGTCGTTGGAAGCTCGCGCCGTGCAGGCGCTTTCGCGCCCGACGCGAGCACGCTAGCACGCTAGCGTGCGCGCTTTCGTGCTTTCGTGCGTCGCTCCGACGTTCGCTCGCGAGCCCGTTGGTCTGCATTTTTACGTTTTGTTAAATGCATTGACATGTTTTGATCAATGCATGGACGTGCTTTGTTCAATGCATGGACGTGCTTTGTTCAATACATGTTTGTGTTTTGTGGCAAATGTAGTTTTATGTTTTGTTCAATGCATTATCATGTTTTGTTCAATGCAATTTCATATTTTGTTCAATGCATTTTTATGGTTTCGATAGAAAATCTCTCATTCATCCTTCTATGTCAATTCCGTCGTCTCTTTCGCTGATTACCGGTGAATTCGCCGTGAACCACCGCCATAGCCATCATATTTTTCGATTCTTCAATCATCTATCAAATTTATCTTCTATTTTTTCTCAAAATCAATCAATTTTGTTCTCAATTTTTTTTCTTCTTTTTCTTTCTTTCAAAATCTATTGTTTGTTTATATTGTTCATGTTCGTCGGTCTTTGTCGCCGTCGCCGTCGGCATCATCCATTGTCGTTGCCGCCGCCGTCGTCTCGCGCCGCCGTTGCCACCAGGAGGAGAAGAAGAAGGTTGATTTGATTTCTTCCCATTTGCCTTGCAAAATTAAAAGAAAAGAAAGAAAAAAAAGGCGCCACATGTCGACTTGTGATGCTGCTACGTGTTCAAAATGTGTGGTCAGATTGAGTCTACATCTTGTCGGGGACCAAGAGACTACGGGAACCCAACCCTATATATATATATATATATATATATATATATATATATGGAGTGACTCTTGTAAAACCTTCCTTAATGTATAAACTATGAATTCGTCGTTAAAGCGTATGAATTCGCCGTGTAAGTCTTTGAAGTCAGAAAAATAAAAATTCGTCGCTCATGGGATTCGGTAGATCTTCACGAATCAATAGTTGAAAATTGTTCTTAATTTATATTTTAAGATTGGTTTGTATTTGATCCAATATCTATATATATAATATACTAATTAAATAAAGTATGTCATTAAATTTAAATGTGAAAAAAGAGAGTACCCCATATTTTCGCAAGAAAATAAATATTATTGTCCCAAATTTATGTGGACTCTACTTTGGTCTTTGGACGGTAGTGGGGAATAGTGGAGTTGACATACTAAAATATACTCCCCAAAAGGAATGAGGAATTACTTGGAAAAGGCCTATGAGATGCCTTTGTGCGGATGGAATTTTTTTTTTTAAATATATATGTATATCGATATGTATACTTGTACATAATTCTAATGAAAATATAAGAATAGGTTATTAGTAAAAACATTAAATAGCCTATCATATAAAGATAGATGTATATATTGAAGTATCATTTCATTAAACTACTAGCTTTTTACATCTATTGCTAAGCCGTGGCCTAACTGTGTTAGTAAGCTTTATCCCTTGCAAATATTTGTATTCAATTACCTACCCGAAATATGTCTCAATTTATTTGTTTTTATTAAATGATATTTTGTCTATTATATATTTCAATGGCTACATCACAAGCATGAAAATAATCTCGCTGAAATTATAGTCATAAATATATATTTTTTCTATTTTCAATGATAATATTATGAAGATGCAACACTATCAATAGAGAGATGTCCTGTTGATTTTGCAGACAAGTTGTCATGCACTGAAATCCAATATTTGAGCTTTTCTATCAATAGAAACCAAATAAAATTTTTGTACACTTTTTGTCCTTGAAGAATACAAAATCTATAATGAATATTTAGAAAAAAATATGTCAAGTGAAAAGTGGCAAACAAGGGAAGGACACAGAGAAGGAAAGTTGGTTTGGAAATAAAAAGTTTTCAAGCTTTTTTCTATTACTTCCCAGTTTTGATTACAACCATTGAAAATCTAGGCTAACCAACAATCTTTATTAAGATTTTGTACCTCAAAATCCCATATTCTTTTGCATGTTGTAATTAAAAAACAATCTTAATTAGGAAAACAGCAGGCAACCTACATTGTGTGTGTGTGTGTGTGCTGATAGCATGGACAGTTAAACTTAACATTCAAGAAAATGGGCATCTATCAGTCATCAAAAAATATATAAACAAATGATCATAGAGAGATTTTTTCTCTTATTGCCCCAAGTTGAATTATTCCTTTGTTGTTTACAGTAATATTCTTGAAGTTGTTTACAAGAAGTAGTAGGTCTGCTTTATTTCTAGCCACTGCCAAGAAGCACAGATTCTGATTTTTCAAAGGTGTAAATCTTCCCTCCAACCTAATTAACATCTCTTATGCAAACTTTATCGGCAGATGCTACGTGTATGTATGTAACAGTTTTATCTGATCATAGATGAGTAGAAACACTACCATTAAGTCTGTGTTTTTGTCTTCTTCTTTTGTTGTTTTGATTTAATTACTTGATGAAAGATTGCCTTCCATTAGTCTTGTCCTTGCCTCTCCTTGTCATAGATTGATAGATACCCTACCCTACCCTCTCTTTTTCCTTGAGATTTTAGGCAATGGTTCACACATACATTTTAATGTTTTATATATCATTTTCCACCACTATTTGAGTATATAAATAGGGGTGTGGTGGTTCATCTTCATTACATATCACAAGGGAATTCTTGAGAGGTTAAGTTTCATAGCCAAAATGAGCTTTACAAATTCATCAATGGGCTCTGGTTAGTGCAAATTCTCTCTCCCCTCCCTCACTTTCTTACTCCCTCTTAAAAAGTTTCAACTCATACAAGCCTCTATGGCTTGTGGTATTTCAATGAAGTAGTAATTATATAAATGAACTGTTTCAGCTCTAATTTCTTGAGAAAATTCAGGTAGAAGAACATTTGAATTTGGAGGTACATATGTGGTTAAGCCCAGAGGAAAACACCAGGCCACAATAGTTTGGCTTCACGGCCTTGGTGACAACGGGTCCAGGTAAAAATCTCCCAAACCTAGCGTGACATATCACGTGCAATATTTACTATCTATTCACATGTATATTGGTGGTTTAAAACTTCATGATTGGAATTATTATGAATTCTGGATTAGGGATAGTGAGTTTTATTCGGATCGATTCAGAACCGTTCATAATCCATTAAATTTTAAAACAACATTTTCGGTTCTGGTTCTAGACCTGCTTTAGACCTGGACCCTTTAGTCTAATAATTTGATGGTACGGTCCGGTCCGGTTTCGATACTTATTTATTGATTTTGATCCGAGTACTAGTCTATTGACAAGTTTAAGTTTAAGTAGGCTTGTCAATGAGTTGGTTTTACCCATATCGATCCAGAATCACTCATAGCTCATTAAATTCTAAAGTGACAATTTCGGTTTCAGTTTCAGTTCTGGTTCCAGATCCGCTCAGATCCAGACCATTTCAGACCCATAGTTGATGGTCCGGGTTTGGTATCTAATGGGTCGGGTCCAGAATCAGAACCGATACTTATTTATTGATTCTGGTCCGAATAAAACCCGCCCATTAAACATCCATATTTTGGATGGTAAAGATTTAAAAATAGATAAATTGAGGAAGCAAGATATTCTCATTTCTCTACGCTGTCTTCATATATATATATATATATATATATATATATATATATATGAGAAAAGGACACCTTTTTCATGATTTCTTGTCTGAAAATTGGAATATGGTTGTTGTTGTGGTTGTGGTTGATGAGTGGGTATTTTCCCATTGCAAAAACACAATACCTAAGGTCATGCATGCACCAACTCATCCAATCTACACTATTTGAGTTGTACCAAAATAAAAAATAAAAAAATGTTAAAGAGTCCTTAAAGAGGCTAGAATCATAATGTTCCATAGTTGATTTCATGCTTTCCCTCTTTAACTCTTGAATGATTCTTAGCTTAATGTGCCGAACTTGAATCATGATGTACAAGTTCTTCATCGAAGATCATCAAAAATGCAGTCTGAATCCTCTAACACAAACCAAAAAACATGGTTTCCTTCTGTTTTTGAAAGAGAATATACTCCAATTTCACAAGGCAAGTATTACACACAATTTGCTGCTCATTTTGCTCATGTATTTCTTTCTGCAGCTGGTCACAGCTCTTGGAAAGCCTCCCTCTCCCAAATGTAAGCGCGTTTTTCTTGACCAGGGACGGAGCCACGTAGGGACCTGGGGGGCCCATGGGCCCTCCAACTTTTTTTGAAAAAACGTATATATATTTGATATGTAATATAATATCATAAGTGTTGTTCTTAGCCTGATGGTTAGGTTTCTTTACGAATGCGTGGATTACCGAGATCGAATCTCACTGGCCGCATCCTTTCTCTTGTTTTTTTCTTTTTCTTTCTCTCTTTCCTTTTTTCCCTCTTTCTGCTTCTCGTTTATTTCTTTTTTCTTTCCTTATTTTTTGCTTTCTCTCTCTTTCCTTGTTTCTTTCTCTCTCTATCTTTCCTTTTTTTTTTTAAATTCTGTTTCTGGTTTCCTATCTTTCTTTCTTTTTTCCTCTATTTCTTTCTTTCTTTATTTTTCCCTTCTTATTTCTTTCTTTTTGGTTTGTGTTTTCTCCCTCTCTCTATATTCTATTTCTTCTCTTTATTTTGGATCTTTTTTTCTTTTTACTTTCTTATATAATTTGTTTTATGTTGATAAAATAAAATATGAATGCAAGTAATAACACTATGTGAATTAATTATTAACTAAACATGGGTGCTCTCTATAAATATCTAACATTTAATAACTAAATTTATTGTAGTATAATGAGTTATGATTTTTATCTCTCATTTAAGAGATCTTGGTTCGATTCCTTTTAGTTACATATTTTTTTTTTCTTTTTCTTTTTCTATAATTTATTTTATATTGATAAAATAAAAGATATATACAAATAATAAAGTTTTATATGTGAATTAATATTACCAATCAAATTTCTAAAAGGATTATAATAAACTCATTATATTATTAGATTATTATTATTTTATAATTTTATTATCTTTTAAAATTATAATTAATTGAGCCCCCAGAACAAAATTCCTAGCTTCGTCACTGTCCCTGACATAATCCAATCTGTTCCAAGGCTTCACATTTCCTATCCTAACTTCTAGATTTTTAATTTACAATTGCAACATTAATGTGATGCAGATAAAATGGATATGCCCCACAGCTCCAACTCGCCCCGTTGCTGTACTAGGTGGATTTTCTTGCACAGCATGTAAGATCAAATCAATCAGTTAGATCAGCATAAACTGAATTCTAACATGATTCATGTCTGTCAGGGTTTGATATGGGAGAGCTGTCTGAAGAAAGTTCAGATGATTTCGAAGGCTTAGATGCCTCAGCAGTACAGATAGCTAATTTGCTTTCAACTGAGCCTGCTGGCAGTAAGAATCTCTACTGATAAATTCATTCATTTCATAAAATCTAGCTAGTTCTCTTCCTACTTCCAAATTACATCTTGCTAGATATGATCAGCTTCATGCTATTTAGACATCCAAAATCGCGTTTTGCTGACATGATCATCACCACCAAGTTATGTCCATTGGCAGTAAAACTTGGTGTCGGAGGCTTTAGTATGGGAGCTGCGACAGCCCTCTACTCTGCAACTTGCTTTGCTCGTGGGAAATACGAAAATGGCTGCGCTTACCCTATCAGTTTGAGGGCTGTTCTTGGCCTCAGTGGTTGGCTTCCCGGAGCGAGGTTTGTCTTTCTAGAACTCGAGTTTTTTAGTCCTCTTGATCAAGAAAAGAATGATTTTAACTTATTACAAAGATTAGAACTTTGTTCATGAAATAACATGTTTTGTACATGTACAACAATTTGTTTGTCTTGCAAAAATCTTGACCATTTTGCCCTTGCAGGAGCATGAGCAGCAAGATTGGAGGATCGGGCGAGGCAGCTAGACGCGCTGCGTCTCTTCCGATCTTTCTATCTCACGGACTTTGTATGTCGATTTTCTTTAAAAGAATTTATTAAAATTACAAAGAAAAAAGTCTGAACTATATTGATCCTTGTTAGATTTTGGAACAGGTGATGAAGTTGTTCCTTGCAAACATAGCGAGAGATCCTACCAATCTCTTAGCATGTCCGGTTTTGGAAATCTATCATACAAGACATATGAAGGGTATCTAAATATTTATTACACAATTCTTATTCTAACCAGAAGTAATGATCTCAAGGGCTTTTGAGTCATTTTGCATTGATGTTGTAGGATCGGACACTATACGGTGCCTAGGGAGATGGAAGATGTTAGCAACTGGTTGAATACGGCGATGAGGTTTTAGGATTAATTGGTTCGGTACTGTTACTCGACTCGACCTAACTCAAGACTCATAAAAATAGGAAAATAAAAGGGTATTATAGTCGGAAATTTGGCTTGCAATGCATTCAGGTGGTGTTTACTTTGCATGATTAGGTTGAATAGATAAAATTAATCCAACATAATCAAGTGTTTACTTTTAAGGATTAATATTTGAGGATATCCCAAAGCCCAAGATTATTTTAATCCTTTGAATTGTTCTTCACTAATTTTAATCCAACCAATATAGGTAGGATTGAAATAATCATCAAAATAAATGGAGAATTATTTATCCTAATTTTAATCCTTCACTAAACCTTTGTAGTAAACAAAGTTGATAGATAAAATTATCTTATCACATATTTAATCCATCAAATAGTCAATCCTTCAAAATGCTAATCATGCAAAGTAAACACCACCTCAGGGTATTACTTTTATTTGCAGTTTTTTGTTTAGATGTTTAGAATAAAATTTAGTTTATGAACTTCTGCGTTTTTATTAGCTTTGATGCAAATATTTTCGGTATATGATAATTTTTAGTGACTCCCCCAAACAATATATTCTTTATTTTATTCTATTATAATACGATAATCATACATTTAATAATATTATTTAACATATACAGTGTTTGCATCATTTTGACTACTTAATCGTTAAATTATCGTAAAAATTTAAAGAAAAAAGAGAAATTAATTAAATCTTAAAAAATGATAAACATTGGAACAAGAAATTAAATGATCTCGATCTATTTGGAATAATCCAAAACGGCGTAGCTAATAAATAATAATCGTCATTTTGGTCGATAATTTAGATTTGCCATTTATAATGATGTTTTATGTGTTTATATCATCACTTGAACTCTACAAATTTTATACTGTCACCTATCGTTGTCGTTAATGATGGAATAAGTCGTTGTTGGAACTCTCTATATTATTATTATTATTATATCTCCAACAGAACAGGCGGACAGTGACACTAGTTGTAGGTATATAATATTCTAGGTTCGGGTTTGATAATTAAGTATATAGATTGTAGGTATCAAAATGCGAAACTTGTGAACCAAAATATTTCATCGAAATGATATATAATGATGCATGTCATAAAAATTTATAATAAGACGAGTTTATAAACAAATAATGTTTCTAATATATGGTAAATAAAAATGAAAATAATGAATTTCTCTATTAATAAGTTTGCTAGGACCGTGCAAGCTAAATCACTATACAAAAAGTTGAAGATGCTCAAGGACTAAAAACAAAGCACTCAAGCTCCCCAGCTTTTTTGGTACTTTTCTTTTCTTTTATTTTCATCATCGGAAAATTCGAAATTCGAACAAAACAAACATTCTGACGTCCATTTACTACTTAGTTGGATATCCTGCTCTCTGTGATACTGAAGCTGCCTCTCTCTCTCTCTCTCTCTGCATCGGCTGCTGGGAATCGAAGGAGAAAAACCCTGGATATTTCGAGCTTTGGAAATCACATCAGCCACTGAACCCCCAGAAAATAAAAATCGACCATAAATGAGAAAAAAATACAAAGCTTCCATAGTCAAAGAAAGGGATAAAATCCAAAAGGCCAAAAAAGAAAGCAACAAATACAAAAATATCACAATCTCAATCTCGACCAGGTTCACTATGAGTCTGTCTTGAAGAGCCAGGATAACTCCTTGTACCAAATCTTCTAACAGGAGGTATAAAATCCCTACTACGATGAAACCCCGACCCAGACGAGTCACCCTGCTCACTTTCCCTACGATAACTTGATCTATTTCTTGAACTTCCAGGAGGGATTTCCCTTTCCCTGTAATACCTCGATCTCGATCTTGGAGCGTTTGAATTGTTCACCCTCGAATAACTCGATCTTGCCCTTGAACTCGCAGGCTCATCTGCCCTGTGATAACTCGATCTAATACTTGAAATTGTTCTACCATTTTCTCTGTGATGACTTGATCCCGACCTTAAGTTTAAAGAATCAGACCTCGAAACATTTGCATCATCTTCACTATGAAAAGTTGGTCCCGACCCTGAAACTGGGGCACCGTTTCCCAAATGTAAATTCAATCTTGAACCAGATACAGTCACCCACTGGGGCCGATCTCCTCCGTTTCTCGAGTTGCCAGAATCCATCATGTCATCATCTCCACTTCTTGAGTTGCCGGAATCCATCATGTCATCATCAGGGGAAGACAAGTACGGGCTAAAAAACGGCATCGAGAGGCCACTCAACGTTGATAGATCGTCGTCAATGTCAGAAATACCGCTTGGGAAGTCAAACAAGCTTCCTCCACTCCAGAAATCATCTCCCACCCACTCATCCAAGCTAAGCAATCCGCTTCTTGCATTCCAGATGTCATCTGTAATCAATGCATCCCAGCTACTCCATGCGTCTAAGTCGTACTCAATATCTGACTGGTATACACGTGCATCCTCAATATCTCTCTGCTGCTCCAGCATTGTCCAGTTCGCCTGCCGATTGGGACTGGCCTCTGACGGGCGTCCAGATGGGTGCTCGAGCCTAGCATGCTTCCTCAGCTCCACATAGTTTCCACTGAAGCTACAAGTTTCTAAGGAACAACTTCTCGTCTTGGAATTCAAGAATTTTCTTGCAGGGTATATGACATCCCACCCTGTGACAGTCCCTCGACAGAGGGGGCATACGAGCTCAGATTGATTATCTTCTGATAAAGCATGTAAATTTGCTGCTACAGATGACTTCCGGTACTGATCGAAACAGTTCGAGTGTCGATAGCTTGTGTCACAGATAAAAGGACGACAACCTTTCTCGTGGGAAGAGCAGAGTAACAAGACAGCATTGTGGGGCTGCTCCATACAAATGGGGCATCGGACATCTTCCCATTCTTTTTCATCCCCGACATGAGGGAAAGAGCTTTTACTATTCTTGCAATCCGAAATCTTCGAGCTGCAAGAATAAGGGGACACCATAGAACGGTCAAAAGATGAGGAATTCACCCTCCTATCTTTTGGCATTCTGAGAAATTAAAAAACTACAAGATCTGTTCTTCTGCCAGCTGAAACTGCTTCCTATCCAATTCAAAGGTTTTAGCGTCAGTCAATACCTGTTTATTAAATGAACGCATGAAATATCTTTATATACATATTTCTTAACCAATGGTCCAGTACCAATATGAAACTTGTTTAATATTTTTTGAAATACATATGAAACGAGCTAACCTCCAGAGAACCGTAAACACAGGTAGAAAATTTTCAAAATTGACCAAAAGCAGGTTAATTAGTACCATCGAGATAACTAAAAAACTATGACGTGGTTTCGAAAATTACCATTAATTTATTGAAAGCTATACCGAGATCCAACAAATTAAATCGGTTTTACCTTCAAAACAAGCATACCGTACACGAACCTCGGATTAAAAGCCGTTAAGCCCGAGTGAACATTCAAGCTTCCTGAATTCTCTCTCATCTCCCCGTACGAAGAGTCAAAATCTCAAAATTCACACAAATAACAGAGGTCGACCTCATGAATTCTATTTCAAGGCCAAAAAAGGAAAAAAAAAACACCTAATATGAAAGAAATCAAACAATTATCACAAATCAAGCATTTCAAGCCATAAACCCTACGTGATTGGCCTCCAGCAACAATAACCCAACCAAAATTCTCGAAAATATTCTAAATCTCACAAAATTCACGCAGACATTTAAACGAAACAAATCCATCATATGTAGAAGCACGAAATATTCAGAAATTCGACGTACCCGGCCCCGATCCGACGCTAATTCAGGTAGTGATTTCGCTAGCGGATGTCTCCAGAAGGGCTGAAGATTTCAGAACTGCAACTCCTGCTGGATGAAAACTAAAATATGTATATAGGTAGAAGAAGGGTTATTTATTGCCATATTTGCATCAAATTACTGGAACGCCCTTCTGCTTTTCCAAAACGCCTGTGGCAATTGGGCTGCTTTGATGGATTGTGACATGTCGTCATCGGCAATTTCGATTAAATTCTTTTATTTTGGTTTGGAGAAAAAAATAGAAATTGCAAAAACTTAGGTAAGCATTCTTGCTTTTATGTCCTCATGATCAAATTTACATTTTCTTTGTTTATCAAAAATTTATAATTAATTTTTTTATTTAATCATCAAAATCTTATTTTTTTTTATTTTTAGAAACATCAACTTTATAATTTTTACTCTTAATATATTCATTTATTACAAAAAAAAAACACACGATCCACTTTTTTACTCCTACTATCCATAGTATATTCATCTATTATTTTTATAACTCACCTTTTAATCTCAATATCCATTAATATATTTATTTTTCTCCACTTACTTTATATTCATCATAATTTATTAAAAACACATACCACCAAAAATAATACAAACTTCAATTGACGGATGAAATATTATTTGTGACAAAGTTTCACGAGACAACATTCTTACATGAGAATGTATAAAAGTCACATTTTTGGCATTGGACCATATGCGGGGGACCACATGCTAATTGAAATTTAGGGTGTGGTCTTTGTGCATCCTCATTTAAGAATGTCTTCATAAGAGATCAAATCTTTTTTTTATTTTATTATAATTTATAATTTATAATGTTCAGATATATTTGGATATATGAAATAAGACTTATTTGATGCATCTTGACATTTCCGACAATAGACGGTCCCATTAGATTATAATTTACACATATTATTTTTCTAGCTTTTGGAAATCTACACATTAATTTTTAATGCTTAGGTTTATTTGAATATGTGATATATGCATTGTTTGATACATCTTGGCCCATTTGATAAATGTCCCATTAACAACTTCACACAATTTTTCTAATTTTTATATTAAATTGAAAATATAATTATTTTCATTTCAATGATGTAGGATATCATTGTACCAACATTGTATTTGAAAAGGTCAATCCGTTACATTTAGTAGAGTTCACTCAATTCTTAATTTTTTTTCTATCCATTTAACACTATTTTAAAATAATTATATACATAGCCCTCATTTTATTCCTTATAGCCCCATAGATACAATAAAATAACAAAAATATTAGTAATGTACTATCCAAGACCTACACCGCACTTTAAAAAATTAAAATTAATTTCATCTGAATTGTAGTCCCAAAAATATGAAGCGAGGAAAAACACGCTTCCAGGCACTTCCCCGTTCAAACTACAAAAGATAATCTTTTAAAAATAAAATTAGGAAATATGATTTATAATGCATTACATACCAATACCGACGGGGTGAAGAAGTGATTAAAGTTAGAAACTTGTGTCTAAGGGTTAGGAAATTATATCTTAATTATGTGTTTTGATTAGATTTCAAAACTAGCTGATGATTGTCTTCTGATGTAATATAGTGTTGCTCATATGTTAGGGAGTTAAGCCTTTTTGGTTACAGGTTTCAGCAGAAGAACTACCAGTTTGGATAGGTCTAAGACTGATGGGGTTCAAGCAATACTGAAGCCAGTCGTACTGAAAGAAGTTTCAATACCAGCGCAACTGAAGAAAATCATTGCTATCGTGTACTGAAGACTAAAGACTAATGTACAATGATACTAATGAACAATACTATTGAATAGTGAAGTTGAAGACTGAAGTCAAAAGATTAAAGACTGAAAATTAGAGACTTAAGTTTCACCGCTCCTAAAAACAAAGAAGTTTGATATATGACTAAGTATCATACCAGTAACTGGGAAATCAAAGTTGTTGATAACTACGTCAAAGCTGAAGCGTCATACTGACTCAGGTTGCCAAACTGATAAAAGATGGAGTTCAACTGCTGATAAAAGACGGAGCAGACTCAAGTGATACAACCTGAAGTCAACGTACTTGAAAAACAAGGAGTCAACTCAACTGAAGAAACACAGAGTTATTTATGCCTTGAGTGTTTGACTCGCCACTTGTCGTAACGAATCTGCAGAAGATCCTGACATGCTAGATCTACTTTTCAGAGTTGCAGAGCTACAATGTACGATGACGCAGACCTCGAAAGTGATGTACGAGGATTCAATGATATTATTCATCATCCTCTCTATAAATACGCATAGAATCTAACATTTGAAAGTTACCAAAATTCAGCACAATCAAATATTGTAAAGTACCCATAACACATATCTCAAGAATTAACACTCAACGATTTCAAAGAAGGGAGTTTACAAAGTGTTATCAAAAAATCTTCAAAGCTCAAATATACTCATCAGCTCAAGATTTCAGTATACACTCCTTTAAGCTCTGGGATACATTCTTGTATACCTTAATCCTAGAAATATTGAGTTTGTCGCCTACGACAACTCAACCCTTAGTTCAAAAACCCTCTATTGAAACACCTAAGTTTAAATAGAAGTTGAGCAAGTAAACACGAAGTATTAGTTGTTAAAAGCTTGGTTATCTTGCACATGTAAGCAAGAGTTAGGTCGACTGCACCCGTAAGTAGTCGGAGGTTTCCTAGCACCAGCAAGCGTAGGAAAAACTCCAAGTTAGACGGGATACAAAAAATGTTAAAGTCTGTATCTAGGTTTATATTTGTAGCCATAAATAAGATCAAATCTTAGTTAGTAGATTGACTATGTTATCAGTCTATAGATATATGAGCTTACCTCTCCGAACCACATAAAAACTAAGTATTTTATTTTCAGTTCTTTACTTTTAGTATCGTATTTACTTTGCATGTTATTGAACTGAATATCACCAGCACACGCAACACAACACTTTTTTAAAACACTCTATCGATGTCGGTTTATCTTGAAGAAATAAAGCGGCCGACTAAGCCAAAATTTGACTAAATATTTTCTACCAGCTTAAGTTTCCAATAAAGGCAAAAATGTAACCACCACATTCCGTACCCGCATCAGTCGTGATCAGCATGTTGATCCTAGAGAGATTTCATGCTGATAAGTCCAACCGATAGATATCACTTGACCAACTATCAATTTTACTAGTTCAAATGGAGAATCCATACTGATAAGTAAAACTGATCAGCCAAACTGTTAAACTGAGGTCAAAATCGGTGAACCAAACTGATGGACAAACGGTAACATCAAATTGATATCAGTATCAGTACCACTTGATATAAGTACCATCGACTAGACTGACGAGGTATTTAGGCGACGAGGTGTCGGATCGCTATGTTCGGTGGCGATGCATATCTTGACTCATCATCTCGATAATATCAAACTGATAATGCATATTGATGATCATACTGAAGTCAATGTCTGACTGATGTATTAAACATTTAGAATTTATGTCGATTCATTTATATATCTAATGATTTGAATTAATTTCTCTAAAAGTTAACTCGCATGTACGCAGGATATCATCCTCGCATTTAATGTCATGTCAAAAAAAGCTTGTAAAAAGGAAAAAGTAAATACACTTTTTGTCATACTGAGACACCATGAAGGTCAAACATTTATTTCTCAAACAACGTGCACATGGACAATGAAATTTACACTTATTTATATGTTTTCCATAAATGATCATCACTTTCACATGATCACATATTTGAAACCGCTATTTTTCTACATTTAAATTATCTCAAGCTTCATACTCTGTGATTTTCAAAACTTCCTTACTCTTTCATAAAAATGGCATCCAAATTACAAAAAAAGAAGGTTATACCTTCTAAATCACAAGTAAATTGATTAAGCTTATTGAGATATAAAAATGATCACGGCTAAGACAACTTGAATACAAGTTGTCAGTATAAACTGTAGTAAAGATAAGAACTACCTTGATTTGATTGATTGTTTATGCTAGTACGTGTTGATATATTAATAGATCACAGCGATATGAGTTCTTCTATCTGATCTTCATGAAGAACCTAGATCTCGATGACTTATGTTGATCTAAATCTCGGTAAGGTTCCATGTGAGTATGAGTTACTAAATATTACTTTGACTTGTTATTGATGAGGGTTATATGGGATGACCCAATATTCTTCGTATCTTGGGTGGTGGCAGTGCTTGTATATTATGCTGGTCACCTGTATCGAGTCACCGTATCCATTTAGGATGATGTCGTCCTCTTAAGATGTTCAAAATGTTTATTGTACTAAATCCTAAAGATTGAGTTAGCTTAATTACAATAATAAGGTTGAGTTGTACTACTTAAGAAATTAAAGAGATTAATTATTTTAAGCAGTCAGAGTGCCATAAATAATTAATGGACGTGCAATATCTTAAATACGAGGATTTGTAAATCTAAGTACAACCCGATTCAATTTCGGTAATAAAGGGGTAAGTCAACATGTATTCTCTAGTGAAATGAATAAATGTTTATGAATTAATTTATGTTCGCTGAACATAAGTTAATTAATTCATTTTAGGCTCATCTTTATTCATTATATTTGATCTTTGGACTAGTCTATTAAGGCCTTTTATCTATGGTATTTTCGGCCACCCCCTAGGAATCCCATCGGTTATGATTATTGTATTATTTATTTAATACATCTCGTCGTCTCGATAGATATTATTTGATATTATTATATATCAAGATATAATTATTCTATAAAAGAATTATCTTCAGAAAAGAAGATAATTATTGTATTTTTTATATGTGCCAGAGTTCTATCAACATTAGGATTCTAGGAACAACACTATAAATACATAGTAGAAGAAAATCACATTATTCATCCTCATAAGTGTGATTTTCGAAAATCACAGGCTTATCTTGGGGTGTAAATTTTAGGTGTTCTTTATAGATTACCCTCACTCAGTATTGAAGATCAGGCATCGGGACATAGTCTAGAAGATCAAAGCTAGAGTTAGTCATTGATCTAATTTGCTAAAAATTCACAAGTGAACACGAAAAAATCCCTATGTATTGCAATTATTATATAGGAGTATGTTAGGAATATAATTAATATATGGTGAATTAAACATTCAAGATAGATCATCGAGAGCACGGGTAAATTAAGTTTTTCCTTTAATGAGAAGGCATCAGAGTCAGAGGAGGATGAAGATGTAGGGAAGTTTGATTCTATCCACTTCCCGATGATCTATCTTGGAAGATTAATTCACCATATATTGATTATATACCTAGCATGCATCTATATAATTAATTGCAACACATTGGTGTTTACTCATGTTTACCTGTGAATTTCTTGGATATAAGATCAATGGCAGACTCCAGCTTTGATCTTCTGGACTGTATCCCGGATGTCTATTCTCAATGTTGAGTGAGAGCAATCTATGGAGAATACTATAAAAATTCGTCTCCCACTTTTTCTTTGCAATTTTCAAAAATCACAAATGAATGAATAAGATTCTTCTGATTTTCTCACACCTTATATTTATAATGCATTCATAGAATCTCATTTAAATAAGATCTCAGCATATCTAATAAATATAATCATATCGTTGTTGATAAATCATCTCTAGAATAATTATCCTTTGATATCTAATAATATCAGATAATATCGCTTGATATCTAATGATATCAGATAATATATCTTGATATTTTATAATATCAGATAACATATATCTAGTTACTGGAGAATCAGAACAGAGTCACAGTGGGACTCTATTTAGGTGAGCGGATTTAACAACAGCAACAGGCCTTGATGAGCCAGTCCAGGAATCAAATGCAAGGAATAAAGATGGGCCTGAAATGAATTAATTATCTTATACTCAGCCCATAACATAAATTAATTCATAAATATTTATTCATTCTACTAGAGAATAAATGCTGACTTGCCGCTTTATTATCGAAGTTGAGTCGGGCTTGCACTTAGACTTACGAATCCCCGTATTTAAGATATCGCACGTCGATTAATTATTTATAGCATTCTGATTGCTTAAATAATTAATCCCTTTCATTCCTTAAGTAGTACCACTCAACCTTATTATTGTACTTGAGCTAACTCAACCTACAGGGTTTAGTACAATAAATCTTTTGAGCTCGTTAAAGGGACGTCATCATCCTAAACGGGTACGGTGACTCGATACAGGTAACTAGCATGACATACAAGCACTGCCACCATCCAAGATGAGGAGAATCTTGGGCTATCTCATGTAACCCTCATCCATAACAAGTGAAAGTGATGGTCAGTAACTCATACTCACCTAAAACCTTATCGAGGTTTAGATCAACGTAAAATCACCGAGATCTAGGTTCTTCACGGCGGTCATATAGAAGAACTCATCTCACTGTGATCTATCAATACGTCAAGACGTACCAACATAGACAAGCAACCAAGTCAAGTCACTTCTTCTAATAACTCGAAAAATTTAAAATTTTTATTAGTGATGATTAAACCAATTACTTGGGGTGCTAAGACCTTAAATATGTTTAAGGTGACCAACGAAACGAATTAGAATCGATTCGGAGATCGAAAACTAGAGAAATCAAAAACTAGTAACTAGTCCAACCGGATTAAGATTTCCTGAATAGCCTGAACATAGAATGAAAGATCTAGAATAAATTTCAATAAAAGGATTGCATTTCTAGAATCTTCTCACGAAGACATGTGAGAAGCCAAAGAATTGGAATTTTTGGGCAGACTTGCCCGGTCAGTCTCAAAAGTACTATTCACGAGCCGGATCAAATTTTAGTCTGTGCTAATCATTGAAATTAATTAGAACAATCAAAATTATGAAGGAATATATTATTATGAATTTAGAATTCATAAGAATCAATTTCTGAACGAAATTCCTGAAGAACTTAACCGAACGCAGGAAATATATACCGAAAAAATCCTAAACTGATCCAAACGAACCGAAACTCAAACAAAGGGTAAAAATAAATAAGAAATAATTTATAAGATTCAAATTAATTATGAAAACTCAAGAATTAGATAGAAATTCGAATGAACATAATTTAATCGTCGGACGTTGTTTTTCTGCGATAATTCAGAATTGACTGATCGGATGCAATCCGAACTTCATGAAATTATTATAAACTATGAAATAAGTATTTTTAAGGCTATTTAATAAAATAAAACCTTAAGGTTCCGAGAAATCAATCGAAAGCGTGATAAAACTTAAAGAACCGATATTAACATACCAAATCGGGTAATTTTAACTAGTCTTATCCCAACTACCACAATGGGCACCCCATATAGATTTAAAACAGCTCTTTTTCAGAATTTGAAAATAGCAAACCGTGCCATTTCACTCTTCTCTCTTTGGAACAAAGTTTTCTCTTTGTTTTTCAAATTTCTTCACATTCTCCAAGCTTTAATCCTCAATTTCAATCCATTCCAACTCTCAAAAAGTTTCTAAAACCATAAAAAGGTAGTATTCATCATCCTCTTCCATCCTAATGGATTTGAATTATTTTTAGATTTTTTTTCAATTAAAACCCTAGTTTCGGCTTCTCCCATTTTCATGGCTTTTGAGCCACCAAATGTTCTCAAGCCATGAATTAAATATGATTAGAAATATTTTTTAAGGTTGTGTTTAAAGTTTAGAAATTTTTGGAGCATGTTTGGTATTTTTTTTATTTTTGTTAGAATTCTTTTTATAGAAGATAAAGCATGCTTTTGTGAATGTTAGTTCATATTGTTGTTTGTTAATGTGTTATGAGCATGTATAATAAATATGAGAATTTTTGAAAATTTTCTTATATTTGTTTTGAAGAGGCCGAAACATTTATGGCTTTTTTATTTTGCTTTATTTATTGAAAAATAGTTGAGATATAATGTTTAATATATGATATGAACATCATATATTAATCTTGAAATTATTGAAACACTTCTCCTATTTTTCTTCAAAATGACCAAAACATATATAAATATTTTAAGATTATTTTGATTTTATTTGTTGGAAAATAGTTGAGGTATAGTGTTTAATATATGATATGAACATCATATATTAATCTTGAAATTATTGAAACACTTCTCATATTTTCCAAAGAATACCAAAATATATATGTAATTTTTGAGATTTATTTTGATTTCATTTGTTGAAAAATAGTTGAGAAATAGTGTTAAATATATGATATGAACATCATATATTAATCTTGAAATTATTGAGACATTACCCCTATTTTTTTTAAGAAGACCGATACTATACATATATATTTTAAGATTTATTTGATTTTTATTTGTTGAAAATAATATAATATATGATTTAGAAATAATATGAACCTATTATGCCTTGTTGGGAATTTATTGAACACATATACAATATATGTGTGAGGACAAAAAGAATTTCAAGCATTTAGTTCATATTATAAATATTTAGTTGATGTTTAACGTTAATATTACATGTTTAGTGCATATTATAAACATGTTGTGAAGTGAGTAGAATTTATTGAGTATATATATATATATATATATATATATATATATATATATATATATATATATATATATATATATATATATATATATAATGAGCATGTGTTTTAATTTTAATGTATGATATGAGATGATATTTCATGTTTAGTATATGATATAAGCATGATATGATTTTTTTTGGAATTTATTGAACGCTAATGTTCACTAAATCATTATTACCGAAAACTTTAGGTTATTTTTAACTCATGGTTTAAAATTTTATTTGATGATATTGAGTTGGTAATTAAATTATATAGTATGATAGGAGCATAACATGATTTTATTGGAATTTATTGGATACTTATACTAATTATCGAAAATATAGTAAAATGGTTAAGTATGAGTTTGATTTTAATTGTAAATGATGCTATGATAGTTAATCTACAAGTTTAGAATGAATGGTATGTGGTTATGATAAATGAATGGAACACTCGTGCACACATACACAATGATTGTGTATTTTGTTAGAAATTAGGGTTTTCTAATGCTTTAGTATGGTATATGTTGTGTATGGTATTGTATAATGTTGTATGGTTTATTTATGTTATGCCAACAAACAAAACCTCAAACGTAAACAAAATAGTACTTTATGTACAAGAATCCAAAAGAAATCGATAAATTTCGATAACTTAAGAAGGAATTAATGAGAATCGAAGTTAGATACAAACTAGAGTTTTCTATTAATAATATGATACTTAAAAGTGAGTTCCTAAGTTAAAGAAATCAAAAGCCGACTTACAACGTTAATGCTCAACAATGACAACCTAATACGGTATTAGATTGAGCGTTAAGACTGTTGGATTTGTATACTGAAAGCAGTATGGTTGAGCTTGTATACAATGTTTCCTGTTACCACTATTACAATCTCCTATCCGAATTGAATACTTGATTGCATATATCGTGTCCCTTATCTCATATATAAGTTAGATCATACGTGTGTGTGAAGATCACGAAGTCCGTATGATTGGTCAAGCTTAATGAGATATAAAAATTTTCACGTTGAGACAACTTGAGGACGAGTTGTCGGTATAGGTTGCGGTATAGATAAGTGACTTGACTTGGTTGCTTGTCTATCTTTGATGCGTCTACGATGTATTGAAGGATCACGGTGAGATGAGTTCTTCTATCCGACCGTCGTGAAGAACCAAGATCTTGGTGACTTACGATGATCTAAACCTCGATAAGGTATTAGGTGAGTATGAGTTCTCGACCATCACTTTGACTTGTTATGAGTAAGGGTTATATGTTCTAACCCGATATTCTCGCATCTTGGGTGGTGGCGGTGCTTGTATGTCATGCTAGTTATCGTATCGAGTCACCGTATCCGTTTAGGATGATGGCGTCCCTTAAGGAGCTCAAAAGGTTTATTGTACTAAACCCCGCAGTTGAGTTAGCTCAAGTACAATAATAAGGTTGAGTGGTACTACTTAAGAAATTAAAGATATTAATTATTTTAAGCGATCGAATCTATAAATAATTAATGGACGTGCGATATCTTAAATACGGGATTCGTAATGTCTAAGTGCAAGCCCGACTCAACTTGGTAATAAAGGGTAAGTCGGCATTTATTCTCTAGTGGCATGAATACATGTTTATAAATTAATTTATGTTACGGGTGAACATAAGATAATTAATTTATTTGAGGCCCATCTTTATTCCTTGCATTTGATCCCTGGGCTGGCCCATCCAGGCCCGTGGCTTAAGTGAAAATCGGCGCCCCCTCCTATCTCTAAGGCAAGGATTTGATCCTCTTTATCCATAAGGATATTATTATATTTATGGGATATGCATGGATCCTTTCCTAATATGATTATGGTAATGCATTATAAATATAAGGTAAGAGATAAGATCAAGGCTAATCCTTAATCCTTTTAACCTAATTTTTTCGTGCATCACTATCATTCCATAGTGAGGATTCTCGAAAATTGTGTAGAGAGATTAGGGTGATTTTCTGTAGCATTCTCCATAGATCGTCCTCACTCGACGTTGGAGATTGGACAACCGGGATACTGTCCAGAAGATCAAAGCACGAGTCTCGATCCGTTCATCCCGATCCACCTCGACAGATTCAAAGGTAAACACGAGAAAACCCCTACGTGTTGCAATTAATTATGTAGACGCATGCTAGGAATATAATCAATGTATGGTGAATTAAACATCCAAGATAGATCATCGGGAGAGGGTTAAATCAGATTTCCCTACAAAGACAACTCGATACGAATAGCGATTATATAACTTACATAATCTCCGACGAGTCAAGAGAAACAAACAATGTCGAAAAGTATGTAAGTTAAGATTCAAACATAAGATGTCGATCCTTATGTCTCAAAGGACGAGTTAGTATTTGCAAAGAACTTCGTTATTCTCTAAGTAATTACTTACGTGATATTATGGGACAACTTGAATCATAAGTCAAGACTCCCCTTTATTCGGCGTGTTACTACGACAAACCGTCAAGCATAACCTACTAGGACGTAACTATAATTGTTAAGTCTAGCTAGTAGCTTGAAAATATCCTAACATACAAATCATAACTTGAATACCAACAATCTATAATGCAATAACGTTTAGAAGAACACTAAGGTTAGAGTCGAGGTTAGACTCGGAGAATATGACTCATAAGTTGAGGTTTGTCTATGAAAGATGAAGGAATATAGTTTGAGAATTTAGAATGTATGATAATAGAAATTATCTTAAAGCCATCACAAGAAATCACAAAGAAACTCTAAATTTGGAACGTTAAGTCGTAATTTACAAACGACCCTCCACCAATAGAAGAAATCTAAGAAAAAATATTTTCTTATGAATGGCATGTTCGTACGTAGTTGCCGAGGAAGGACAATCACACCATGCTTCGCTTAGAACTTATAGCTTCAGACTAGCAGGTGGACTCTCTTGAAACAAAATGATATGCATACCTCAAAGCATGATTCACAAAAGCTTTATGAAATATTCTTGCATGAACTGTTATTGACTGCTAAATGTTTATGTTTTGTTATGATCCTATCTGAGGTTGGTATATCTAACGTGGTATGAGAATGTGTTGTTCCACCAACGTTAAAAAAGGGTAACATTCAGATCCGACTTAGTTAAGGACTAACTCGGATTGTGTACACGTGTGACTGTGTGTTAAGGTTATCTACCTCGACCGATCACGGCGACTATATGTAGGTGGCCACCTCCATAGTTCACAAATGAATGAATGAATGAATGAATGAATGAATGATCAGATATGGAACAACGTGGATGAAATAGTCCGGTCGGACACTTTTGAAAAATGATAAAATATTTGATAGACATGAATCTTTTCAACTAAAATCCTCATGCACTATTGTGGACAGTTCAATAACTTTACAAAGAAAAATGTTTTCGGCAATAAGTCCACTGAGTACTTTTGTACTTAGCCCTGCATCTCGTTTTTGATGTGCAGATTGAGCAGTGATTGACGATGAGTGCGAGGTGGTGTAGAGTGGCAGGTGTTTTGTTGCTATAATAGAAAGGTTTCTAGAACCTTGGGCATGTATCGTCATATGCATGTCCACACGTTTATGGCTGTCAAACTCTGATATTTTTTTGGTGTCTTTTGATTATAATTACCATTTACTCTCGTATTGAACTTGAGGTCGTACCTCGTTCCTTGAATTGCGCCTTTATTGGGTTATATTTGGATATAGAATATTTTGACAAGTCCTTCTGTGACTTGGGTTTGTATTGAAACAACTTATTCCTTTCAGTTCATGCGTTTATAAGTAGTTCAATGGTTAATTGTATTGGTTAGTTATGTATATATCCACTGCATTATCATAATAATGACGATCCATTTAATCCATATTTTCTTGAGAAGTCGGGTCGTCACAAAGTGGTATCAGAGCACTTGTTCGCTCTGAACCCTAGAAACCCTTCCCTTGAATCCTAGGTTGAAAGTTGAGTCTAGAAATTGTTGGTGTTTGACTGCCACTGCACTCCATCGTCGTCCTGCTCAACGAGGAAAAAGGTAACTATCTCAACTAAGAGTTATTTGAAATGATGGAAGTATATGAAATGTGAAATGGACTTACAATATTGTTTTGTTTGAAGGTCGAAATATATTTTGAAAAATGAATGTTTTGAAATTGAAAAGTTTCCTTCAAAATAATTGGTCATTAGTTTGAAAGAAAGTTGCAAACTTTAGGGGTTGGTAAGGGAGTAATACGAGGATACTTGATTATCGCAATATATGTCATGATCTGTGTTTACTACTATATGCAAAGCATGCTAGAAGCAGGATGTAAATGAGTATGTTTCCCCATGAGAACATAGACTCTTAAGACGCATGATACCTTTGCGTCGAACATAGTATGAGAACATAAGGTATCCCCGATTGAACGAAATACTAAGGAAGAACGAGAACATAGAAATTTTAAGAATCACAATCCGAACGGATTTGAGGATGAGGACGCGACGAGTCTACAAGGACGAAATGATTGCTTAACTGGAGGTTCGCACTGCTATGAGTCACAACCTCTCTACGCGAAGAAATTTCAAACACCATGCGTGTTGCCTCTATCGTGGAAATAATGAAAAGAATCAAAGTATAACGTTAAGGAAGTATAAAAAGAAAATAACGAATTGTAAGTAAATGATGGGAACGAATATGATCTGAGGTTATAACGCAAATAGAAATAAGGAATCCATAACCCAATAAGATAGGGTGACCACTGTTTAGTCTCATTTTGTGCTTATCCTTGGTATTGTTTTGTATGTTGTTTTCAGTGGTTTGTCCTATTTATGCCATTGGTTTGATTAGTATTTATCGATTCGTACTTACTTGGTTTGTCTTGGTGTTTTGTAGAAAACGGCATAAAATAAGATGAAATGGATCTGCCAAGGATCATGTATAATAGAAGAGCATCTCGATAGGAGTCCATAGGCGCAAACGGATTGCAATTCGGAGTTCGGACGAGAGAACGGAGCGAAACAGCGAAGTCGCGCCCGCGAACGCGGGAGCGCGTCGGCGCTGGGCTCGCCCCAGCGCGCGTTTGCAGCCAAACCGGCGCTCACACGGTGCCCTCCTCAAGCCCAGCGCCCTCCTCAAAGCCCAGCGCCCGCTCCAGCGCTCACCTGCTCCCCACCACGCGCGCGATGCCCCCAGCGCTCGCCTCATCCGCGTCCGGCGCTGCGCGCATGCTGGAAATTCCTCGAGAAATTCGTTGCGTTCGGCGCTGTGTCGTGTCCGGTGTTGCGCAAGTCGTCCAGAGACTTGGCGCGTCCGATGCTGAGTCGTATCCGGCGTTGGGTGCGAAATATTATGCGCTATAAATACAGATTACACGCTGAAAACCCTAGCCACCTCTCATTCATTCTTTCAGTTTTTCTTTTCGTCGTGCGCCTCCTCTCCGAGAACAAATTCTTCTTAGAGTTTATTAAGTATTTCAATTACTTTCCTTTACTATTTGTCATTGAAGATTATTTGTAAGGAATATTGTTATTCGATTCCTACTCATGAACTTTAATTCCATCGTTCGTACTTTTCCGTAAGATTTCTTATCGATTTCTTTCGTATTCTCATATTTTTTTGATGTTGATTTCTAAGCTTTGGTGATGATTAATGTTGGTATCTGTCTATTATTCTTATATTTCATTTAATCTCTTCGAATTATGTCTAGGGTTTGTCATATTGATTCTGTGTTCTACAATCTAGGGTTTAATTCTTGTCTAGATAATTTATTTGCTTTGTCAATTTCCGCCTAGTTAATTCATCTTTTCTTAATAATTCTTCGCCTAGGTAATCTACAGTTTTTAAGTGACGATCAAACATCTCTTCGTGATTAGAATGTTTAGGAATTTAATTGCTTTGTGTGGTAACTTAGTAACGCCCTGCTAAGTTTTTCTTGAGAGACGACTCGGATTAACTTGCTCGTTAGGACGACCTCGTTAGATTGCGAGGGTCTTTATTAGTGATATTTTTAGTCCAACAAATTTTGGCGCCGTTGCCCGGGAAAACTTTAGGCGTTTTCTAATGTTGCCTGTTTTTTCTTTTTTATTCTTCTCATTGCCTTTCTTATTTTGTACCGCTGTTGTTTTTCTTCCCCCGGTGCGTGTGATCCTGTTTTTGTAGTTGGTGTCTGTTAATGCAGGGTTACCAGCAATGCGAATATGGGCAAACAGGCTGTGGGGAGGAAAGGTCGTCGTATTGGGCAACTTCTTCTTATGAAGAAGGAGCCCAGTTCAACTATTCTGAGGGATATCCGTCAAGCTATGGGCATCAAGCCTATGATCCCTACTAGGACCAACCACCTCCACCGCAGTATGATGATCAAGCCTACAATCCCTACTGGGAGCAACCACCTCCGCCGCAGTATCCGTACCCACAACAAACCCCTCCACCTCAATATTCATACCCACAACAACCACCTCCACCTCAGTATTCATACCCGCAGCAGCCGCCTCCACCTCAGTATTCATACCCACAACAACCACCTCCACCTCAGTATTCATACCCGCAGCAGCTGCCTCCGCCTCAGTATCCATATCCACAGTAGCTGCCTCTACCTCCGCTGCAACAGTACCTGCAGCAGCCGCCTCCACCTCATAAACCAGCTTTGGAGGATGTGTTCGCCCAAAGAAGGAAGTTGTTCACTCAAAGAATGGATGCTCAAGACTCCGCACTTGAGCGTTTAGAGACGAAAATGGGACAGCTTAATAGCATGCTTAAGGAGTTTTTGCAGCAACGTGCAGAGAGTGAACTTCTAATTGTTGAGAATGGGGTGGGAGAGACACCAGACGAGCCGCTGCTGCCACAAGAGATGGAAAACAAGAAAGTGACTGAAGTCATACCTTTCCCACACCAACCCGATCAAGCTCAGACGGTCATTATTCTTGAAAGTGACCCAATTGTTGAGAATGGGGTGGAAGAGACACCTGACGAGCCGCTGCAGCCAGAGGAGGTGGAAAATGAGAAAGAGTGGGCACATGAAGTTGATAGCATGTCAAAGCCCACTCTGGAAGTGAAAGAACTACCCCAACACTTGGAGGAGGATGAAGAGAGGACAAAGGTTGAGGTTGCATCCATAATTTGTCAACATCCTAATTCACCAAAGTATTGTGCTTTGGGAGTTGAAATTATCTATTTTTCTTTGGAGAACAGGATGTTCGATTTGAGCTTAAATAATTCATTATTTGCTTCCTTAACTGTCCTTTGTGCTTATATGGTTACTACTGATGCTCTGGCTGAGATGATATTCCTGCAGGTAAAGGACTATGGATAGTCCGTTGTTAACTGGATTACGTCGGGCTCACGACATTAAACTGAGTACTACGTGGGAGTTTATCCACAGTTTTTTCTGTTCTTTTTCTTTCTTTCTCTTTTGTTTGTTTCGTTGTTTCCTTTGATTTCTTTTATGTTTGGTTCTTGTTTTCTTTTGGTTTTGTTTTTTGTTTGTGTTTGTGCTTTCGTCTTTGTTTTGGTTTTGTGTGGTGCAGGTTTAGGTGTTGTTTATTCTTGAGTATTGGGACGTTGTAAGCCGTTTGGTAAAGCCGTGATACTCCAACTCTGCAGCGCACACTCATCTATTATCAGGGAAGTCTCATCCTCTATTGGCCATTTTGTGTTGTTAATGTTTTGAGCACTGGGGACAGTGCTCGAATTCAGTGTGGGGATGATTATTTGGTTTTGTGTGCGTATCTTATTTATTTGTATGCTTGGTAATGTGCCTTTGTGCTTATTTTGATCTCTTGAAATCAAGCTTTGTCTATGCGAGTAACTTAGGATTTTGATTTGTGCAACTGAACTCTGTGGTATTAATCGGACCTTGACGTGATTCCGTTTCTCTTGTTGATATGTGATTAAAGTGCAATGTGAATTGACGAGATTGTGTGGATTGATCTTAAATCGGGGGTTATTGACGTGATTTGTCCGACTAATGCCAGAGGTAGTGTTAACATTGTGGTTACCTATATACTTGTTTCAATTTATATAAAAATACAAAAGAAAAAGATTGAGATTGTTGAAATGGAGGATGTGATTCTGTCCCTCTTTCTCGTAAATTGAGAAATGGATATGGGAAACCACGATAGGAGACTCGAGTTCATCGAGAGTTCACATTTCGAACATTGTCCCAAAATCTGTTAATACTTTCCTTGTGTTCTAAACGGAAACTTGTTGCTAAAGGTGACCACTTTAGTTAATTCACCCCTAGCGGAGAGTTGGGTCTTTGCAAAAATAACTTACTTGTTTATTTGATATTTTCACAATCTTAGATTTGTTTCACGTTAACTTTGATTATGTATTCATCATGTTTGGGGGAATTGCAAAAAGAGGTTTGATTGATTGGACTAATAGTTATGTTGCACGAATTATGTTTCTACTCTTATTAGTATAGACTTTGCTTGAGGACAAGCAAATGGATAAGTGTGGGGGAGTTGTTTAGTCTCATTTTGTGCTTATCCTTGGTATTGTTTTGTATGTTGTTTTCAGTGGTTTTTCCTATTTATGCCGTTGGTTTGATTAGTATTTATCGATTCGTACTTACTTAGTTTGTCTCGATGTTTTGTAGAAAAATGGCATAAAACAGGATGAAATGGATCTGCCAAGGATCATGTATAATTGAAGATCATCTCGATAGGAGTCCATAGGCGCAAACGGATTGCAATTCGGAGTTCGGACGAGAGAAGCGAGCAGCGAAGCAATCGTCGCGACGTGAAGCAGCGAGCACGTCCGGCGCTGGGCTCGCCCCAGCGCGCGTTTGCAGCCAAACCAGCGCTCACACGGCGCCCTCCTCAAGCCCAGCGCCCTCCTCAAAGCCCAGCGCCCGCTCCAGCGCTCACCTGCTTCCCCCCACGCCCGCGATGCCCCCAGCGCTCGCCTCATCCGCGTCCGACGCTGCGCGCGTGCTGGAAATTCCTCCAGAAACTCATCGCGTCCGGCGCTGCGTCGTGTCCGGCGTTGCGCAAGTCTTCCAGAGACTTGGCGCGTCCGACGCTGCGTTGCGTCCGGTGCTGGGTGCAGAATTTTCTGCGCTATAAATACAGATTACACGCTGAAAACCCTAGCCACCTCTCATTCATTCTTTCAGTTTTTCTTTTCGTCGTGCGCCTCCTCTCCGAGAACAAATTCTTCTTAGAGTTTATTAAGTATTTCAATTACTTTCCTTTACTATTTGTCATTGAAGATTATTTGTAAGGAATATTGTTATTCGATTCCTACTCATGAACTTTAATTCCATCGTTCGTACTTTTCCGTAAGATTTCTTATCGCTTTCTTTCGTATTCTCATATTTTTTTGATGTTGATTTCTAAGCTTTGGTGATGATTAATGTTGGTATCTGTCTATTATTCTTATATTTCATTTAATCTCTTCGAATTATGTCTATGGTTTGTCATATTGATTCTGTGTTCTTCAATCTAGGTTAATTCTTGTTTAGATAATTTATTTACTTTGTCAATTTCCGCCTAGTTAATTCGTCTTTCTTTTCTTAATAATTCTTCGCCTACGTAGTCTACAGTTTTTAAGTGACGATCAAACATCTCTTCGTGATTAGAATGTTTAGGAATTTAATTGCTTTCGTGTGGTAACTTAGTAACACCTTGTTAAGTTTTTCTTGAGAGATGACTCGAATTAACTTGCTCGCTAGGACGACCTCCTTAGATTGCGAGGGACTTTATTAGTGATATTTTTAGTCCAACAACCACTTAGCCTTTACCCGAAGGCTAGACATCGATCGTCGCTCTACTCTAAGGAATCATACCGTCTCTTGTGGAGACCAAACCATGAAAGTAATGCCATAAGGATTTAGGAATATAGGTCATAGGATAGTATAGATTGCTATAACCTTCTTTGTACAGATTATCTAATAAATACAATCTTATCTTTAAAGATACACCATATCAAGAATAATATCCTTTGATATCTAACGATATCAGATATAATCTATCTAGATATAGGAGAATCAGAATAGAGTCCCAGTGGGACTCTACTAGGTGAGGGTGAAAATATCCAGCAGTGCAGGTATTGATGGGCCAGCCCAGGGATCAAATGCAAGGAATAAAGACGGGCCTCAAATGAATTAATTATCTTATGTTCAACCCAGAACATAAATTAATTCATAAATATTCATTCATACCTAGAGAATAAATACTGACTTACCCCTTTATTACCGAAGTTGAGTCGGGCTTGCACTTAGACTTCACGAATCCCGTATTTAAGATATCACACGTCCATTAATTATTTATAGCGTTCTGACTGCTTAAAATAATTAGTCTCTTTAATTCCTTAAGTAGTGCCACTCAACCATATTATTGTACTTGAGATAACTCAACCTTGAAGGTTTAATACAATAAACCCTTTTGAGCTCCTTAAGGGGACGTCATCATCTTAAACTGATACGGTTACTCGATACAGGTAACTAGCATGACATACAAACACTGTCACCACCCAAGATACAGAGAATATTGGGTTATCTCATGTAACCCTCACTCATAACAAGTCAAAGTGATGGTCAGCAACTCATATTCACCTAAAACCTTATCGATGTTTAGATCAACGTCAAGTCACCGAGATCTAGGTTCTTCACGACGGTCAGATAGAAGAACTCATCTTACTGTGATCCATCAATACGTCAGAAACGTACCAGCATAGACAAGCAACCAAGTCAAGTAACTTCTTATCTATACCGCATCATATACCGACAATTCGTCATTAATTTGTCTCAGCTGTGATCTTTTTTTTATCTCATTAAGTGTAACCAACCATATATAATTTTGTGATCTTCTACACATTGTATGATCTAACTTGTATATGAGATAAAGTGACATACATGTGCAATCAAGTAAACAATTCAGATAGGAGATTGTAATAGTTGTAATAGGAAACATTGTATACAAGCTCAACCAATCTGCTTCCAATATACAAATCCAACAGAATTGACTTCAATTAACTGACATCTATTAATCAGTAGAAGGTTCAGTCTTGTTTAGAAAAAAAAATTTATCTTAACTGGTGTATCCCCTACATCAGTATGACCTCCAAGGGACCATCAATATCGACCATATATCATCAAAAAATAAAACATGATATTGAATTCGAATTAAAGTAAAAAATAGTCCGATCTTTACCAATATCACAAAAATAAAGTTTCTTTCTTTTCTTCGAATTTACTTTATCAATAAAGTTTAACCCTATCATATAAGTATATAATATTGCAATCTCGATTACCTCCAAAAAGTTACAATCTTGATTCTCAGTGTTTGCCTAGTGCAGTTTATCACTCATTTATTATTTTTTTGATACATAAGAGTAAAGTCTATGCTAAGTTCATGCATAAATAGTTTTAAACATTTCCAATTGTTAACAGAAAAAGTGAATATACGAGAAGATTTCAACACGACATCATTCTGAAACAATATTAACTTCAACAAACACCAAAGAAAGTGTTTTGACACATTCTTGTCCAGATCCCACGCATCGCCGCTCCATATCTTTAGTGCAGCACATATTTAGGCATAAATTAATAAGTAAAAAACATGGTGTATTTTTATCTATAAATTCACCCGTGAATTGTAATAAAATCAGAGCTTCCATACATTTCTAAATCAGTCTTAATTTCCCAAGGAAATCACAGAAACAAACAAAAATGGCAGGCCAAGTTCCCCACAACAACTCATTTTCAGGCCAAGCACAGGTGTAGTATATTTCATTGTAATTTGTTTTATTTTTATAAATTGATCTATTAACTCATGTTTTTACCTATAAATTAAGTTTGAACTCGACCCATTAAGTAAATATTAAGATGGTAATTTTTTTTGTTAAGAAGATAAGATACAAGAATACAAAAACAAAAATGATTAAGCTTTTAGGTAATAAGCTCGAGTTTAATTCAAAAAAGGAAAATAAGTTCAAAATTAAAGCTCGAGCTTAATTCGTTTATTACACTAATATGAGCAACTTTACCTTGGAATTCATTCTAGATGACGAGAGATAGCTTGCACGATCAAGGTGAGAACCAGAATTTCCTTCAAGAGGTACAAATTCTTGTTATCTGTATTTCCCTTTTTTTAATTCCTAACTATATATATATATATATATATATATATATATATATATATATATATGGAAGGGTTAACGTGAGAACCATTTTTATTGTGAGAACGTGAGAACCAAAAAATGATGAATTCACAGTGAAAGTTGATGAATCTGCTGGAAAAGTTACTGAATCCAAAAAAATAAAATTTTCTTCCCTCATGAGATTCGAACCCGGGTGAAAAATTCTGAATTGTTGAATTCATTAAGTTTCTCAACGGATTCATCAACTTTCATAATGAATTCATTTGGTTCTTAGTTTTTAGGATAAGAATAGTTCTCATTTGAACAAACTCTCTCTATATATATATATAATAATTTTATTTTGTTGGTATAAAATAAAGACGGGAACACATGCTAAGAACATGGCGCAAGGCGCGGGTGATGTGGGCAAAGGAGCCGTGCTCGGGGCAGCCAGCCTTGCCCGTGGCATTGCCACGGGAGCAGCCAACGTCGCGACTGGGACAGCCGATGCTATCAAAAATACATTCGGGGGAGCCCCCGACAACCATCATTACAGCAACGCTAGTTTGGACAGCTCTACTCATGCAAGGGCAAATCAATCAGCTCATTCGAACAACCGTAACTAAACCCGGAACCACATGGAAGCAAAGGTCGGCTAAAGCTTACACGAACTCTCTTTTTTTTATTCTTCAAATATCAATAATCCTCGGAATTATTACTGTCTTGCAGTGAACGGAATGAGTAGTTATGCAATAAAGCCGTGAGATATTATGCAATAAAGCCTCCTCCTTAAAAAAATTATGGCTACGCCAGAGACTAAACCATATCTACCCCATCATTCTTAGATGCAATTTTGAATTTATTTTAAAATAAGCCGTTAGTGCATTGTTTCATTTTGATTATCGGATGGTGCTTTTGTCGAATGTGGCTTGAACCATCTTTCGGCCAGTGATATATCTATTTGAAAATTATTATTGGAATTATTCAATTCGTAAGATGTCGAGTGAATTGATATCATCCTCTCATTCTATTCAGCAATCAAAATAACATTGTCATCCTCAAAAGCAGCAGCGGAGTTTCTCAAATTGTGACTTCTAAGTTCTAACGATATGAAATACAAAAAACCCTACATAATTACAGCTATATTTTCAACCAAGACAAATAGCAGGTAGAGAGGGGGCATAAACACTTGCAGGATTTAGCAGAAAAAGGGAAGCTCAGCCCATACACTAGAATAACCTCTCTCACGACAGAGACCCTCTTCGGCTCTGGCTACCACCAACATTTTTTAGGTGGCTTAAGTCCATCGGGTGCAGGTCCCTGTGACCTGAGGAACTACTCCGGTGCCCTTGAGATGGAGACCGAGGAGACGAATTCGAGGGACTCCCTCTCGAGACCTCTGATTCCAGTAGGTTAGCTTCTTCCGCAAGCAGATTTAACTGTTTCAAGAAAAGCCAAACATTACTATTTTGGTGATATCTGAAAATTAGGCAAGACGGGGCAAGAACAGCTCAAAATTACACGAACAAGTTTACCAACACGAGGGTGAAATATAAACTACAAAACTAACAAACTCCACACCTTTAAGGTCAATTAGGACAATGCACCCGGTTACCTGAATTTCATTTTCTCTCAAGTTATCTTGAAGAACAGTCATTGCAGGACTCAAGCTGCAAAAGGTAACATATTAAATGATGGTAAAATGAGCCAAAATAGCGAAGTGGAAAAAGTTTACTGGTTCTTACCAGTATTCAATCATTTTGCACATGGAAGACTTGTACGTGGATGTGTGATGAATGAAAGAGAGGGGGTGAACTTTGCCATCCCTGAACATGCATCAAATAATGGTGGTTAATGATAAGCAAATGAAATGTCAAAGATAGAAAATGGGAGCATGCTAGTCGTTCAATGCCACCTCGTATTTTGTGCCATTGCTTGATTATATGCAGTCTTCTCCTCTTCATAAAGTACCCGTTGGAGATTTGTGAAGGACGACAAAGAAGAATCAAGACTCAGAAGGGATGATGTAGGGAGAACATGAAGAGGAATTTCCTTTCTGATATATTCTGCGCCCCTGCCATCAAACAAAGTATCTTCTAAGATTCAAGACAAACAGATATGATACAACGAAGGCAGCACAAGGAGATAAAAGCAAGCAGTGAGAAAAATGATTTTAGGCAGTAAGAGAAAATAACATCAAGACACTAGAATAAAGATGACTAGACAAAATCGACAGGTATAGTTTTTGGTTGGCAAAGTTTAATGTTTAGCGAACATTCGGTGAACATATTGAAGCCCCAGGTCAAGCAATTAAGTGTAAAACATTTCCAACTTCTTGTTAGATCTAATTCTTGAATGCCAACATAAAATATTACTCTACCATAGATAAAGTTCAATTATCTTAATGCCATAGTCAAAATATTTTACCAATTTAAAAATCGTCATTTGACAATGAGTTTGGGAAATGGAATATTGAAGTGAAAAGAGTTCATACTCACATTACCTCATCTCCAAATTTGACAAATGCATCGCTTCTTGCATACCTTCAGTCATATCCATGGGATCCAAATCATGAATTGCATTGTTCAAGCTGTTAGCATGACTATTGTTTCCTGTTTTAGCATTAGCATTAGCAAAAAAACCTCCCAAACGTGGTGATTTCCCCGAGTCCTAGCAAGACAAGTTCAGTTACTATATATGAGCAATCAAGTAAATATTCAAACCCACTGGTGGAAAAGATTGCCTTTTTCACTTTATAGCATTATCTCAGTATTCATTATACCCTGCATATTCAACTCTAAGGAAACTTATGAAGAACCCGTATCTGAAATTCAACAGATTAACAACTATGAATTATTACTAAACAAGCCATCATAGACTTGAGCAACAGAAATGCACATAATCAACTCTATGTTAATTCAGGCATACCTTAAAAGCCCTACCAGCTGTCTCCGAATCTCCAGTGTCTTCCATAGTTTCTCCTTTGGAAGAGCCGAACACAGCAACTGCATTGTCTGAAGAACTCATGGACGACTCTACATCTATAATAGAACTTTTTTGAACAGGGGTGAGAGAAAGAGGTTTCATCATGTGACCTTGCTTCCCATCCATAGATTGAAATGCAGTAACTTGAATCCTTCCAACCTGTAATGATCTATATCAGCCAAAAAGAAAAACTGATTACGTCACGGTCAATCGTATGATCACTAACCTTTTGAGCATCTTCACTGAAACAGGAAAATATCAAACCAATAAACCCAGAATCCAATAGCTGATACATTGCTTGAGTTCGCACATCTGCAAATATCCCAGCAGAATGGTATCATATTGCATAGCAGATAAGGAAGATTAATAATTATATAAGGATTTTAAGAAAAAAGTAATAGTACAAATTCAGAAGAACCAAAACCACGCCAGGCAAGAAAATTACAAATGGGTTAAGAAAAATGGGGTCCTGGCAAGATTGCTATAGATTTCCTGCTTTCCTTTTTTTAATAGTACAATGTAACATAAGGTAATCAATCTAAACAGTTAACTCAGGTTAAGAAAAATGGGGTCCTGGTAAGATTGCTATAGATTTCCTGCTTTCCTTTTTAATAGTACAATGTAACATAAGGTAATCAATCTAAACTGTTAACTCAGCCCAAATCATCTCCCCAGGAACACTTGGAGTAATTAAAAAACTCACCAACGTGAGATGGTAGGACTGTGATATGAGGATGTGAGTGATACCAGCCAATCACTCTAGTCCTAGTTCCAGTTTCCATTGTCATTCTGTGTTATAAGGTTAACTGGAAAAAGTCAAGAGTAAATCACATGGGCCAAATACTGGCATAATTTGCTATCCAAATTCTCCAACAAGTTCTCTATATATATGCAGCCATCAAGGGTAATATGAAAACTGATGTAGCAGTTTTAAAGATTTTTTCATTCGAAATTTATGCTTGTCTTATTAATAGCTTAAACATGCAAAACTTGTTTAGCAAAACGAAGAGTTAAAGTTAGTCAATACAAAATTTCCCTGTATAAAATATTTCAAAAGTTCAAGACAAAAGATGGGGTAGTTCAGGATCAAAAGCACACAAAAATTCTACCAGGAACCCACTTTATGATCTGTGTTTTGTAAAAAAAAATGACATGAAGCTACAGTAATGGTGTCCATCTGCAGTTATTCTTATCGATTTCCTCCTTTTGCATTTCACTTTGCACTCAATATTTTAACAAGACCCATAAAAGTTCAATAAGATGAAGATGTAGTAAAAAGGATATCTCAGCATGAACTGATGCAGCAGTCAGCTGCTCTGGGTTAGTCTCTACTCTATCCTTCTGTCGATCAGAACGTGGTTGTGGAAGTGCTCCCCAAATCAAAGCAGTTATATTTCCATTCTTTGAACTCTGAAAGAAGAAAAAACATTAGTAGTTGCAAGAAGGAAATCCTTCAAAAAGTGGCTATAGATATATGGCTCACTGAAGTTCATTGATTCACTGGACCACAATAATGCATTCTCATGAAAAAGTACAAACCTTTTCTTGCATATTTAAAGTTTAGTTAATAGCTTGAGCTACATTCCTCACAGTATCACTTACTAAATTAACAAACTTAACGTCCGATTGTTGCAGAAAGCTGCTCTCTTTAAATCACCGGTTCCATCATCACTACAACTAATAGATGTCCGCCATTTTTCTAAAAGTGGAAGAAAAACAAAAAATGGAGATAAGATCATAAACTTAGCTTACTTTATGTATTAATAAAATCAAACTTGAATATAGCAAAATCTAACAATTTTGGCTTGAGAACTTTAATATATGTGATCCTTCAGGTTCAGGTCTGTAAATGTCAGTGCACTTGCTTAATGGTCCTTGGAATAACCTAATTATGGGAGCTTTAAAAGTTTCAGCATAACTGCCCTTGCACATGGAGCTCAAAACAATTTAAGACCCCATTATAGAAAGGAGCCAAAAAATCCTAGGACAAGAATTGTATGGTCCTGCAAGTGAAATACTTCATAAGTTCCTCGTCTATCATAACTTAATCCAGAACTTCCTACAACAATCCAAGCACAATCAAATTTGACCATGGAGAAACTCCTAACATCTTGTTTTTCTTTTTTGGTTGTCAATTCCTCCAAATCAGTAAGGGAATGTTTATTTTTCATGATTAGCATTTTGAAGGATTGACTATTTGATGGATTAAATGTGTGATAAGATAATTTTTATCTATCAATCATTTATTTACTACAAATGATTAATGAATGATTAAAATTGGGATAAATAATTCCCCCTTTATTTTGAGGATTATTTCAATCCTACCTATATTGGTTGGATTAAAATTAGTGAAGAACAATCCAAAAGATTAAAATAATCTCGGACTTTGGGATATCCTCAAATATTAATCCTTAAAAGTAAACACTTGATTAGGTTGGATTAATTTTATCTATCCAACCTAATCATGCAAAGTAAACACCCCTTAAGTGAATCGTCCTTAAATAAATGACAAGCTTTAAATGTGAAAATAACCAATGTAAACGCTCGAGCACAAAATTTCTCTGGACAGGATCCACAAGATCCTCATCCAAACTTCCTGTAAGATTTCACATTTAGCTAGCTCTATCCTAATTTGACTAGTTGAGCAACTATACACCAACTCTTTTTATTTCTTGTTTTTGCAATCAGTGAGTTAGCGAGGGCAAAATCACGGAACCTTTGGGAGGGAAAATCAAAGTAATCGGTAAAACCACAATCTATAAGGACGAAATCCTTTTGAAATAGGATCAAGCCGTGAAATTTACAAAGCTAAATCATAAACAGGGGAACCAAGTAGGAAAACAAAAAAATGAAGCACATGAATGTGCTCAAAATTTCTCAAAACAAATGCCAGCAAGGTTGCAAGTTTGCAACCCGTTAGGTATAAACACCTAAACACCTACAAACGTACAACTCCTTACACCAAAATGGAACAGAACAAAGACGCTAACTTCAAGAAAGCTAAAACCCATAAAAATGGCAAACATAAGGAACAATAATTAAGAAAAAAATGGAATTCACTGAACCTGAATATCACCAAGAAGAAGGCCCATGATCTCCTCAGTCTCAGTGGACAATGCATGGGTCAGACATGTCAACCATACATCCTCCGACATCTTCACGCTCGTTAGAGACATCCCTTCTCTGGCTCGTCCTCTTCTCTCTCCTCTCTCTCTCTCTATATATATGTATCTATATACCGATCGGAATGTTCTCAATCTTTATTTACCTACATATATCTCTCTCAGAACACTTTTCTCCTGAACAATTTTGTGTATTTTCTGCTAAAATGTCTTGAAATTTTCGATATCAAGCTCGTATTGATGTTAGATACGTGTGGGTTGGGTTTGGGTTTGGGTTTAGTTTTGGTTTGGGTTTGGGGAAAATGCGAAAATTTTGTGGGTTCTTGTAGGTGCGCCGTGTGGTGGGTCAGCTTTGATTCACTGCACCCGCGATTCCTGGCCGTTTATTTTAATTTTGCAAACGTTTAGGGAAATAACTTTTAGAATTGAGAAAATCCCATATTTAACCAAATTTATAACTGTTAAATTTAATCAAATTCATAAAAACATATAGAATCTACTCATTTCATACTTCTTCGACCAAATTACCTCTTCATTCATTGCTATCAGTCTCAACATACTTCCGTATAACTCATAAAAATAATCAACCGAGTATCGACTTCGTATCTTTTTTACCGGAATGTTTCCGGGTCGCGTTCCCTCGGGTCGTGGGATTTTTACGGACTTGAGCTATCTTTGGGCTTCTACAAACCACACGATCGCAACTGATTGACTCCTCTCTGATGAACTCCTTCAGTAGCACATAGCACAACCCTTGTTCGTTTCCACCCGAGACATAATATACTTGGCCGATTCTATGGAAGAAAACTACTAAGAAAGATACTGGAATAGTTGGACGAAAATCTAAATTTTTATTGAGGAAATATATAATACTTAATACATATGTGTATCTCCTTTAGGGAATAAACTAACTTGTTTAGCTATCTATGGTAGTCGGATGCACTATGCACATACAAAACTAAAAACTTAAGAAGAAAAGAAAAGCTTGAGAAAATAATAACTCAAGACTTAGAATTACAAAGATTTATTTTTTCTTGTTTTAAAGAAAGATTGGATGATGTTCGATAATTTGAGCTTCCTACTTCTTCTATTTATATAGAGGTTTGATGTCCTCTATCATTGATTGAATAATTATCTCAGATCATCTTATCCATGACTAGCTTGCTTGCATGTTGACGTTGGGTCTATCTCCTGTCGACAATTGACTTATGATGGAGACTGTGAGATTCCCTCTTCTTCACATATCGTTGGGCCATCTACTTTTGATGGTGGTTCTCCTATACACTCCACTATCTCTACCGATACTTTGTTCGTCGTGGGAGAGTGGAGTCAGCACTAATTTCCCACTAACTCATTTTTCATTAGTGGGAATCTCCTTGTTCTTTTACCCACCTATGTCTTTTTCTTTTTGGTGGGTACTCTTCCAGTTTTGAGTCACATGACTCCATTTTTCTTGTTTGTTGAATATCCTAGAGGAACGAAGTGTGATTATTTCTACAGTCATAAGGATCAAAATGTCATTATTAGCACCAACACTTGATTCTTAGAGGAGGATTACATGAAAAACCATAAATCTAAAGTTGAAGTCATTCTTCAAGAAATCGAAGATGATGTTATTCCACCACGAATTCCACCAAAGGTACAAGATATCACGTCTAGTGGCAGGGATCTACATCAGATACTTCAAGAAATTGAAGTGGATCGAGTTCCACTAGTGAAACCGATTGTACGAGTGGCTCCTACCCAGCAAAGTGTGCAAGAAACGGCACCACAAATTATTGCACCTGACATTGTCATAGTGCCAGAAGCACCTCGTCGTAGTGGGAGGGTTGTTCAATAACCCGTTAACATATGTTCGTGGGAGAATCTTCAGATTTGATCCCAGCAGACAAGCATGCTATAGTCGATCCATGGACATACATCGAGACGATACAAGACATAGATCTGGAAGAATGGCACACTGTTATAGACCTAGAGATTATGTTCATAACCGCTTTGGATGTATATAAGAAGACACCTTTACTAGATGGTAAGGAAGCCATAGGTAGTAAGTAGGTATACAAGAGGAAGAGATATTCTGATGTAGAGGTTTCAACTTTTAAAGTCAGACTCGTGGCGAAAGGGTACACACAGAATTCTTCTGGCTATAGTAGCTCACTTGAACCTAGAGGTTTGACAAATAGATATGAAAATCACTTTCTTAAACGGTTACCTTGAGAATGATAGAGACATCTATATGCAGCAACTTGAAGGTTATGTAAAGAAAGATGAGAAACATCTAGTGGGGAAGCTCAAGAAGTCCATTTATGAACTCAAGCAAGTTTCTCGATCATGGAACCTGCGTTTTGACGAGATGGTAAAAACATATGGTTTTACCCAATTGTCAAGTAAGAGTTGTGTGTATCTCTTAGATGTCAATGTTGACATGATATTTCTTGCACTTTACGTAGATGACATCATTTTACTTGACAAGAATGTGAAGCTATTATCAGACGTAAAGTGTTGGTTATCCGATCAGTTTCAGATGAAAGACTTAGGAGATGCAACGTACATTCTTGAGGTCAAGGTTTATCGAGATCACAAGAAGAAAATATTGAGCATTCTCCAGCATCTTACATTGATGCATGGTTACTTGCTTTAGCATGAAAACCGCTAAGAAGGGATTGTTACCCTTCATATATGACGTTTCTTTATCTAAGGAGAAGTCTCCAAAGACTACAAATGAGACAGAGTAAATGAGACACGTTCCTTACGTTTCCATCGTAGGAAGTCTTATGTATGCGGTGCAATGCACGAGGCCCGATATCTCCTATGCAATAGGCATAGTGATAAGATATCATTCTAACCTTGGATAAGCTCATGCGGTAAAACATATACTCAAGTACCTGACAAGGACTCGAGATTATAGGCTAGCTTACCAGGCAGACAATCTAATGCCTTTGGGTTATTCCAACTCGGATTTTCAAGTTGCCCGTGATAAGAAGAAGTCTGCCTTAGGCTATGTGCTCATCTTAGGTACGGAGTGCATTGCAGATGTTTGGTTTTGTTTTGTGCTTTTTATTGGTATTCTTATGCATGTTATTTCCCATGATTTGTTCTATTTATGTCGTCGTTATGATTAGTATTTATCGATTCAGACTTATTTGGTTTGTTTCAATATTTTGTAGGAAAACGGTATTAAATAGGATGAAATGGATCTTCCAAGAGCTGAATTATATTGAATAGCATCTCGATAGGAGTCCGTAGACACAAACGGATCACAATTCGGAGTTCGGACGAGGGAGAACGGATCATTTCTTCAAAGTCACGCATGTGCGCTCTGTGCGTGCTTATTCTTGGAAAACGGTATTAAATAGGATGAAATATATCTGCCAAGAGTTGAATTATATTTAAGATCATCTCTATAGGAGTCCTTAGGCGCAAACGGATCGCAATTTGGAGTTCGAACGAGGGAGAACAGATCATTTCTTCAAAGTCACGCAGGTGCGCTCCGCGCCCCCGCTCGTGCGCCGGCGCTGGCGCCTTCGCGTGCATTCAGCACGCCAAACGCCGGTTCAACAGCGTGCCACAGCGCCATTGTAGGAAAAACTGATTTTAACCCTCTCCCGAGGATCTATCTTGAATGTTTAATTCACCATACATTGATTATATGTCTAGCATGTACCTATATAATTAATTGTAGCACGTAGGAGTTTTCTCGTGTTTACCTGTGAATCTATCGGGGATGAATAGATCGAGACTCGTGCTTTGATCTTCTGGACTGTATCCCGGTTGCCTAATCTCCAATGTCGAGTGAGGACAATCTATGGAGAATGCTATAGTAAATCACCCTCTTTTCTTCTCTCAAGAATTTCGAAAATTCTCACTATTTGGATATAGTAATTTTTGAAAATCTCACTTCAGGATTAACCTTGATTTTCTCTCTCACCTTATATTTATAATGCACTCCCAAATCCTATCTAGATAGGATTTATGCATATCTAATAAATATAATAATATCCTTTAGGATAGAGAGGATCAAGTTAGAGTCCCAGTAGGACTCAGAGAGAGAGGGACGATTTTCCCTTAGCTACAGGCCTGGATGGGCCAGCCCAGGGATCAAATGCAAGGAATAAAGATGGGCCTCAAATAAATTAATTATCTTATGTTCAGCCCAGAACATAAATTAATTCATAAACATTTATTCATGCCACTAGAGAATAAATGCCGACTTACCCTTTATTACCAAAGTTGAGTCGGGCTTGCACTTAGACTTTACGAATCCCGTATTTAAGATATCAGATGTCCATTAATTATTTACGCTGCTCGATCGCTTAAAATAATTAATATCTTTAATTCCTTAAGTAGTACCACTCAACCTTATTATTGTACTTGAGATAACTCAACTGCGGGGTTTAGTACAATAAATATTTTGAGCTCCTTAAGGGACGCCATCATCCTTAACGGATACGGTGACTCGACACGGTAACTAGCATGACATACAAGACGCCACCACCCAAGATGCAGAGAATCTTGGGTTATCTCATGTAACCTCACCCATAGCAAGTCAAAGTGATGGTCGAGAACTCATACTCACCTAATACCTTATCGAGGTTTAGATCAATGTAAGTCTCCGAGATCTAGGTTCTTCACGACGGTCGATAGAAAACTCATCTCATCGTGATCCATCAATACGTCGAGACGCACCGGCATAGACAAGCAACCAAGTCAAGTCACTTCTTATCTACACGCAGCCTATACCGATAACTCATCCTCAAGTTGTCTCGGTGTGATACTTTTATATCTCATTAAGCTTGACCAATCATACGGACTTCGTGATCTACAACACAATCGTATGATCTAACTTATATATGAGATAAAGGGACATATATATATGCAATCAAGTAAACAATTCAGATAGGAGATTGTAATAGTGGTAACAGAAACATTGTATACAAGCTCAACCAAAGCGCTTCCAAAGATACAAATCCAACAATCTCCCACTTATACTAAAGCAAAACTTTTAGTATACAATGTGTCTCTACTAGCTATTACAAACAACACCATCACTTTGCTTCTCCCACTTATACAAAAGTTTCCTTTCTAAGTGGGTGCCATCTATGCAATCCAAGTCCTCGAATATGCTCTTCGTAGACTTTTGCGGCAGCTCTTCGTGAATGGATCAGCTAGGTTATCGGCAGCACCAATCTTCTCAATCAAGACATCCCCTCGTCTAACGATTTCTCCTATGACATGGTACTTTCTCTCTATGTGTTTGGTTGCCTTGTAGGTCCGTGGTTCCTTCGAGTTTGCCACTGCACCTGAGTTATCACAGTAAACTATGATACTCTTGGACAAACCAGGTACCACATCTAGATTCATGAGGTAGTTCTTGAACCATACTGACCTCTTTAGCGACCTCCGGCGGCTACATATTCGCTTCCATGGTGGATTCCACAATGCATCGCCGCTTTGCACTCCGCCAGATACGGCTCCTCCTCCCAAGGTAAACACATAGCCCGAGGTAGACTTCTTCTCATCACGGTCGGCTTGGAAACCAGTCCGAATAACCCAAAGGCATTAGACTATCTGCATGGTAAACCGACTATAATCTCGAGTTCTTTTCGGTACTTGAGTATATGCTTTACCGTAGTCCGTGGTTAGGCGATATCTAGCTACTATGCCTACCGCATAGCGGATATCGGGTCTCGTACATAACATTGCGTACATGAGACTTCCTACGGCGGGGCGTAAGGAACTTGTCTCATTTCTCTATCTCGCTGCGGTCATAGGTGATCGCTCCTTAGATAAAGGAACGCCATGTCCGAAGGTAGCAATCCTTTCTTGGCGGTGCGCATACTAAACGCAGTAATCACAAGTATCAATGTAAGGCGCTGAGATAAGCTCAACATTTTCCTCTTACGATCTCGGTAAACCTTGATCCCAAGAATGTACGCTGCATCTCCTAAGTCTTTCATTTGAAACGATCGGATAACCAACTCTTTCGTGTGATAACAACTTCACATTGTTGCCAAGTAGAAGGATGTGATCTCGTAAAGTGCAAGAAATACCACATCACCGTTGACATCTAAGCGATACACACAACTTTCGCTAGGCAACTGGGTAAATCCATAGGACTTTACCACCGTCAAAGTAAGTTCCGGGATCGTGAAGCTTGCTTAAGTCCATAGATGGACTTCTTAAGCTTCCATACTAGATGCTCTTCACCTTCACCACATAACCTTCTGTTCTTTGCATATAGATGTCTCTACCTTCTTCAAGGTAACCGCTTAGAAAAGCGGTTTTCACATCCATTTGCCAAACCTTAGGTTTAAGTGGGCTGCTATGGCGTAAGAATTACGATGGACTTGAGCATTGCTACTGCGAAAAGGTCTCATCAAAATCGATGCCCTCAACTGAGTGTACCCTTTCGTCATAAGCACGGCTTTAAAAGCGAAACCTCTCCATCTGAATCTCTTTCTCTTGTATACCCACTTACTACCTATGGCTTCCTTGCCATCTGGTAGAGTGTCTTTCGTATACATCCATAGTGTTATGGACTCAATTTCTAAGTCCATAGCGGTGTGCCATGATCTTCCATCGATGTCTTGTATCGCCTCCTTTGTATGTCCATGGGTCAATTATTGCTGCTTTCGTTTCACGGGACTAAATCAAAAGATTCACCCACGAACATAAATCGCTCGGGTTGACGAACAACCTCCCACTGACGAGGCACCACGGCACAATGGCGGCGGTGGGTGCGATAACTTGTGGTTCCCTATCTTGCACAACTTTGGATAGGAGCCACTGTACGGCCGGTATCTCCGGTGGAACTCGACCCACTTCAATTTCTTGAAGTAGTTGGTGTCGATCCTCCCACTGACACGACATCTCGCACCTTTGGCTTGTCGATGGTGGAATCGATCATCTTCTAATTCTTGAAGAATGATTTCAACTTTGGATTTATGGTTTTCATATAATCATCTTCTAAGAATCGGGCATTGGTGCTAATAATGACCTTCTGATCCTTAGGACTATAGAAATAACCACCTTTCGTTCCTATAGGATAGCCAATAAACAGCCTTGCATCAGATCTAGACTCCAACTTGTCAGCCTTCTTGTTCAGCACATGTGCTGGACTGCCCCATATCCTTATGTGGCTTATACTAGGCTTGCGCCCAAACCACAACTCAAAAGGGGTCTTTTCGACTGACTTGGATGATACTAGATTTAGCAAGTATGCCGTTGTTTTTAAGGCATACCCCCAGAACGAAATAGGCAACGTTGCATAACTCATCATTGATCTAACCATTTCTAAAAGAGTTCTATTTCTTCGCTCTGACACACCATTTTGTTGTGGTGTGCCCGGTGTAGTGAGCTGGGAGGTAATCCCACACTGCACCAAATAGTCCATAAACTCATTACTGAGGTATTCACCACCGCGATCAGACCGCAGTGACTTGATACTTTTACCAAGCTTCGTCTCCACTTCCGCCTTAAATTCTTTGAATTTCTCAAAGCATTCAGACTTGCGGTGAAGCAAGTATATGTATCCGTACCTTGAGTAATCTTCAATGAAAGTGACAAAATACTCGTACCCTCCACGAGCTTGTGTTGACATAGGTCCACACAGGTCAGAATGGACTAGCTCCAACACTTCTTTGGCTCTATAACCCTTCGCATTGAAGGGTGCGGTCGACATCTTTCCTTCTATACGGGGATTCGTAGATCGAACGCAGAGTAACTGTGAGATCACCCAACGCTCTATTCTTAGCCAGTCTTTGGATCCTATTTAGATTGATGTGACCTAATCTAAGATGCCAGAGAAATGTGGTGTCATCTTGCGATGAAAACTTTCTCTTTTTAAGGTTTGATGTAGATCTGACATAATTAAAGGTATTATGTTTGGCGTAAATAGTATAAAGCTTAATTATATAAATTGCCACCACAGATAACTTCGTCATTTCTTATGATAGAAACACCACTATCAAAAACAACTGAATATCCATGAATATATAGTTTCGAAACTGAAATAAGGTTTCGCCGAAACTCCGGCACATATAAAACGTCTTTCACTCTTGAGTGCCCTCTCCTCTTGAGCACCCTCTCATCTCATTCCTTTGCACCTTCGCGCGTTCGACTTCGGCCGCGCTCGACGCGCTTTCGCCCGCGTTGCATCGCAAGCCTAGCGCCCGCTCTCATCCACACCACGTCCGCCCAACGCCCGTTCAACTCCGCGCACTCGCCTCCCCTGTGCGCACGCTCTCCTTTGCACGCCCGCTCACTTCGAACCAGCGCTCACTTTTGAGACAGAATCTCTCCATCGTGGCTTTTCGAGCACTGCTCTTCGCCACCTGAGAGAGTAACACGGATCGAGGAGAGCTCAGTGTCAACCGGTGCTCAGCTCAATTTTTACGCTCCGCACCGCGCTCGCTCAGCGTGAACCGACGCTCACTCATTGTGTTATATATATATATATATATATATATATATATATATATATATATATGTATGTGTGCGCGCACGCCAAGTTAGGGTATTTTTTATTCATTCAGTTCATTTTCTTCGCGCAGCCGCTGTTCCTGAACCAAATTTTCTGGAGCTTTCAACCGACGATATGGATAGAATCATAGTATCAATTCTTGTCTTTCATTTCTTCGATTGAATAATTTAGTTTGTAGTTTTATGCTGTTGGATTTATCGATTTATGCTATTGGATCTTCATTCCTTTGATTTATATATTGCTTTGTGATTTCTTGTTTCGTGATATCTGTGCATTCATTTATATATTAGACATAGGATTATTGGTTTCCCCATTGATTCAATTTCTTCCGGCTTTTGATAAATTTACATTTTATGCAATTGATATTGGAATTTAGTAGAGTGTTGAATCGTTCTTCGTTGAATTTCATTGCTTTCTGTTTGATGATATAGTTTAGTTTGTTCTATGTTTTAGCTTCTTGCATTCGTGTTTTCGTAGGTTCTCAACTAGGGATTGACAACTCCTAGTTAGGTTGCTTTCTTTTATATTTTATTTATCGCATTTCAATTCTCGTTTCTTCCGAAACCCCTGTTGGTATTAGAGTGTGTAGAATTTACTGTTTTTATATGCGACATGAACAATAAGCCCTGTTAAGTTTTCCTTGAGAGACGACTTGGGTTAACTTTCCCTCTACAATCACCTCATTCGATTATGCGTCAATTAAGAGAGTACTTTTAGTTGAAACAAATTGTTGAGATTGTTGAAATGGAGGATGGGATTCTGCCCTTCTTTCTCGTTAATTGAGAAATGGGCATGGGAAACCACAATAGGAGACTCGAGTTCATCGAGAGTTCACCTTTCGAACATTGTTCCAAAATCTGTTAATACTTTCTTTGTGTTCTCAAAAGAAACTTGTTGCTGAAGATGACCGCTTTAGTTAATTCACCCCTAGGTGGGTCTGAGCAAAAATCACCTCTTGTTTATTTGACATACCTCACAATATTAGATTTGTTTCACGTTAGCTTTGAATATGTATTCACCAAGTTTCGGGGAAAACAAAAAGGGGTTTGATTGATTGGATTAAGAGTGAAGTTGCATGGGTTATTTTTCTATTCTTATTAGTACAGAATTTGCTTGAGGACAAGCAAATGGATAAGTGTGGGGGAGTTGTTTGGTTTTGTTTTGTGCTTTTTATTGGTATTCTTATGCATGTTGTTTCCCATGATTTGTTCTATTTATGTCGTCGTTTTGATTATTATTTATCGATTCGGACTTATTTGATTTGTTTCAAAATTTTGTAAGAAAACGGTATTAACTAGGATGAAATGGATATGCCAAGAGCTGAATTATATTAAAGAGCATCTCGATATGAGTCCGTAGGTACAAACGGATCGTAATTCGGAGTTCGGACGAGGGAGAACAGATCATTTCTTCTAAGTCGTGCACGTGCGCTCTGCGCGTGCTTATTCTTGGAAAAAGGTATAAAATAGGATGAAATGGTGAAGGGAAAAACTATGTTTAGCCCTCTCCCGAGGATCTATCTTGGATGTTTAATTCACCATACATTGATTATATACCTAGCACACACCTATATAATTAATTGCAACACGTTGGGGTTTTCTCGTGTTTACTTTGGATTGAATTTGTCGATGGGCGGATGAATGGATCGAGACTCGTGCTTTGACCTTCCGGATGTATCCGGTTGCCCAATCTCCAACGTCGAGTGAGGGCGATCTATGGAGAATGCTTCGAAAATCACCCTCAAGCTCTCAAGAATTTTGAAAATCTCTCAAAGGATGAACCTGAATTCTCGAAAATAATGATGATCATTATTAATCATTGACCTAGATTTAATCTCTTACCTCATATTTATAATGCATTACCATAATCCAATATGGAAATAACCATAATCCCATATGGAAATTACCATAATCCTATATAGAAATTACCATAATCCCATATGGAAATTACCATAATCCTTTATGGAAATTACCATAATCCCATATGGAAATTACCATAAACCTTTATGGAAAGGATTATTACCATAATCTTATATGGAAAGGATCTATGCATATCCCATAAATATAATAATATCCTTATAGGATAAAGAGAATCAAATCCTTGCCTTGTAGAGCATAGGGGCACCGATTTTACCTAGCTTACGGGCCTGGATGGGTCAGCCCAGAGATCAAATGCAAGGAATAAAGATGGGCCTCAAATAAATTAATTATCTTATGTTCACCATGAACATAAATTAATTTATAAACATTTATTCATGCCACTAGAGAATAAATCTTGACTTACCCTTTATTACCGAAGTTGAGTCGGGCTTGTACTTAGACATTACGAATCCCGAATTTAAGATATCGAGCGTCCATTAATTATTTATAGCATTCGATCGCTTAAAATAATTAATATCTTTAATTCCTTAAGTAGTACCACACAACCTTATTATTGTACTTGAGCTAACTCAACTGCGAGGATTAGTACAATAAACCCTTTGAGCTCCTTAAGGGGCGTCATCATCCTAGCGGATACGGTGACTCGTCTGACGATAACTAGCATGACATACAAGCACCGCCACCACCCAAGATGTGGAGAATATTGGGTTAGAACATATAACCCTCACCCATAACAAGTCAAAATGATGGACAACAACTCATACTCATCTAATACCTTATCGAGGTTTAGATCATCGTAAGTCACCGAGATCTTGGTTCTTCACGACGGTCGATAGAAGAACTCATCTCATCGTGATCCTTCAATACGTCGAGGCGTGCCGGCATAGACAAGCAACCAAGTCAAGTCACTTCTTATCTATACTGCGAGCTCTATACCGACAACTCGCCTTCAAGTTGTCTCAAAGGTGAAACTTTTTATCTCTTATTGCTTCGACCAATCATACTGAGACTTCGTGATCTTCTACACAATCGTATGATCTAACTTATATATGAGATAAGGGACACGATATATGCAATCAAGTATTCATTTCGGATAGGAGATTGTAATAGTGGTAATGTGAAACATTGTATACAAGCTCAACCAAACCGCTTTGAGTATACAAATCCAACAATCTCCCACTTATACTAAGGCAAACTTTTAGTATACAATGTGTCTATCTACTAGCTATTACAAACAAAACCATCACTTTGCTTCTCCCACTTATACAAAAGTTTTCTTTCTAAGTGGGTGCCATCAAGCGCAATTCAAGTCCCCTAACGTCCCCGACGTAGACTTATTGCGGCAGGCTTTAGTGAATGGATCCGCTAGGTTATCCATCGTATCAATCTTTGCTTCAGCACGTCCCCTCGTCTAACGATTTCTCGTATGACATGGTACTTTCTCTCTATGTGTTTGGTTGCCTTGTGGATCCGTGGTTCCTTTGAGTTTGCCATCGCACCGAGTTATCACATAAACTATGATACTCTTGGGCAAACCGGTACCACACCTAGATCCATGAGGTAGTTCATGAACCATACTGACCTCCTTAGAAGACCTCAAGCGGCTACATATTGAAGCTTCCATGGTAGAGTCCGCAATGCATCGCCGCTTTGCACTCCACGGGATACGGCCCACCTCCCAAGATAAACACATAGTCCGAGGTAGACTTATTCTTATCACGGTCGACTTTGAAATCCAGTGCGAATAACCCAAAGACATTAGATTATCTCGCATAGTAAATTAGCCTATAATCTCGAGTCTTTTCGGGAACTTGAGTATATGCTTCATCGCAATTCAATGAGCTTGTCCGAGGTTAGATCGATATCTCAGCTACTATGCCTACCGCATAGAAGATATCGAGCCTCGTGCATAGCATTGCGTATATGAGACTTCCTACGCGGAAGCGTAAGGAACTTGTCTCATTTCCTCTATCTCCTTTGCGGTCATAGGTGATTGCTCCTTAGATAAAGGAACGCCATGTCCGAAGGTAGCAATCCTTTCTTGGAGGTCTACATACTAAAGCGAGTAATCACAGATCAATGTAAGACGCCCGAGATAAGCTCAACATTTTTTCTTGCGATCTCGGTAAACCTTGATCCCAAGAATGTACGCTGCATCTCCTAAGTCTTTCATTTGAAACCGATCGGATAACCAACTCTTTACGTCGATAACGACAACGTTGTTGCCAACTAGAAGAATGTCATCTACATAAAGTGCAAGAAATACCACATCATCGTTGACGTCTAACCGATACACACAACTCTCGCTAGCAACTGGGTAAATCCATAGGACTTTACCACCTCGTCAAAGCGTAAGTTCCATGATCGGAGGCTCGCTTAAGTCCATAAATGGACTTAAGCTTCCATACTAGATGCTCTTCACCCTTTACCACATAACCTTCGGGTTGTTGCATATAGATGTCTCTACCTTCCTCAAGGTAACCGCTTAGAAAAGCGGTTTTAACATCCATTTGCCAAACCTCTGGGTTCAAGTGGGCTGCTATGGCTAGAAGAATTTCGATGAACTTTAGCATTGCTACGGTGAAAAGGTCTCATCGAAATCGATGCCCTCAATGAGTGTACCCTTTCGCCACAAGCACGGTTTTAAAAGCGAAACCTCTCCATCGGAATCTCTTCCTTTGTATATCCACTTATCGCCTATGGCTTCCTTGCCATCCGGTAGAGGTGTCTTTTCATATACATCCATAGCCGTTATGGACTTTATTTCTAAGTCCATAGCGGTGTGCCATAATCTTGCATCAATGTCTCAGACGCCTCCTTGTATGTCCATGGGTCGATTATTGCTGTTCGCTTCACGGGATTAAATCAAGATTCTCCCACTAACATAAATCGCTCGGGTTGACGAACAACCCTCCCACTACGACGAGGTTCTACAGCACAATGGCAGCGGTGGGTGCGAAACTTGTGGTTCTCATCTTGCACAACTTGTCGGGTAGGTACCACATGCGGTCGGTATCTCCGGTGGAACTCGACCCACTTCAATTTCTTGAAGTATCGGTGTCGATCCTCCCACTAGACTCGACATCTCGCACCTTCGCCTAATCGGTGGCGAATCGATCATCTTCTAATTCTTGAAGAATGATTTCAACTTTGGACTTATGATTCTTCATATAATCCTCTTCTAAGAATCGGGCATTAGTGCTAATAATGACCTTCCGATCCTTGGGACTATAGAATAAACCACCTTCGTTCCTCTAGGATATCCAATAAAAAGACCTTGCGTCGGATCTAGCCTCCAACTTATCGCCTTCTTGCTCAAGACGCAGGCCGGATCGCCCATATCCTTATGTGGCTAAACCGGTCTTGCGCCCAAACCACAACTCGAAATGGGTCTTTTCGTGACTTGGATGGTACTAGATTTAGCAAGTATGCCGCCGTTTCTAAGGCATACCCCGTAATCGAAATAGGCAATGTTGCATAACTCATCATTGATCTAACCATTTCAAAAGAGTCCTATTTCTTCGCTCGACACACCATTTTTTGTGGTGTGCCGGTGTGTGAAGTTGGGAGGTAATCCCATACTTCACTAGATAGTCTATGAACTCGTTCTTGAGGTATTCTCCACCGCGATCGATCGCAGTGACTTGATACTCTTACCAAGCTTCGTCTCCACTTCCGTCTTAAACTCTTTGAATTTTTCAAAGCATTCGGACTTGCGGTGAAGCGGTATACGTATCCGCACCTTGAGTAATCGTCAATGAAAGTGACAAAATACTGCGTACCTCCACGAACTTGTGTGGACATCGGTCCACACAGTCGAATGGACTAACTCTAACATTTCTTTGGCTCTATAACCCTTCGCTTTGAAGGTCCTGGTCGACATCTTACTTTCTATACGAGATTCGCAGATCGGAGCAGAGTAATCGTTAGATTACCCAACGCCCATTCTTAGCAGGTCTTTGGATCCTATTTAGATTGATGTGACCTAATCTAAGATGCAGAGAAATGTGGTGTCATCTTCTAAGAAAACTTTCTCTTTCTAGGGTTTGAATAAGATGCAACATAGTTATAGGTATTATGTTTTGCGAAATAGTATAAAGCGAATTATATAAAGTGCCAACACGATAACTTCGTCATTTCTTATGATAGAAACACCACTATCAAAAATAACGAGAATATCCATGAGTAAATAGTTTCAAAGCAGAAACAAGGTTCCATGAAAATCCGGCACATATAAACGTCTTTTAAAACTAAAGCTGTTTTCTCAAAACATAAAGTAACATCTCCAACCGCAACGGCCTCGACTTTCACCGCGTTGCCCAAGGAGATCGTTATCTCGCCATTACTCAGCTCCATTGTCGCAGGAACCCGCAGGTGTAACAAACATGATCGATGCCGTGTCTACTACCCAAGAATGGGTAGAACAAGTTGCTAAACATGTTTCGTTACTAAAGAAACGGCGTACACTTGAGCCTTGAGCATAGGGCACTTAGCCTTCCAATGCCCGTCTTACCGCACTTGAAGCACTTGCCTTCTCCTTTGGCTTCTTCAAGCCTCCGGTGGCAGCCATGTTCTTGCTCCCATTACTCCCACTATTTCCTTGCCTCTAACACCTTTGGTGCCCATTTTTTTTCCATTTTGCAACGAAAATTTGGGCCCTTAGATGTGCTAGCAAGAGCATGTGCTCCTTTGCCCATAACTCCTTCCGCACCCACGAGATCATTGAGCAACCGACTAAGTGTATACTCGGTCTTGCTCATGATCGCGTTCACGCCGAAAGTTCTCAAAAGACTTGGGCAATGTATTGAGGATGATATCGACCTTGGCCGCCGTTAATACCTCCTCCCAACCGATCAAGACTATCCATGAGATAAGTCGTGTGGGAGACATGTTCATGGACCGAACTTCCTTCTTCCATCTTACACGCCAAGATTTCTCTCATTGTGTGGGCGCAAGATCGTCCGATCCGATCGCCCAAACTTACTCTTGAGACTTGACCAAATATCGATCGCGTCTACCATCGATCGATGTTGCGGCTGCAAGTCTTTGGACATAGTAGTCATCATGTAGCATTAGCCATATTGTTTGACTTATTCCAAAGTCCTTGACTCGTTGCTCATTAGTCGATCGTCGATAAGGGCATCGGGTTTAGGAGTAGTGAGAACAAACATGTGTTCTTCAAATGATAAGAACATATTCCATGTTTCGTTTACACTCGATAAAATTTGGACGGATAACGGATTTTGTGCGAGCATATTGATAATCGATTGTAAGAGACATATCTGAAACGATAATGTAAACACATAAGCATACGATCGCACATAATTCGTAACAATAATATTGTAACCTTTTGATAAAACAATATTAATTGAAACCTCCAATCGCCCAAGGAATCCCACATGCAAGCCACGCATGTGGACGTTTACACATGAACCCCTTGACCAGACTAAAATATACCTTTTAGTCGTTTAATTTCAATCCATGTCAACTTATCCTTTTGACAAATGAAATTAACGATTGGACCTTACTAGACCACATCACTATCACAAGAAGGGACTTCGTGGGAAGTTGTACTTGAGGTGATGTCTAAGCAATGACCACATTTTTAACAGCAGAAAACGAATTCTTAGAATTAGCATACTCACTAGGACCATACCGCTTCCAATTCAAATTCTTTTGTTATCTCATTTTATATCTATCTCTAGAGAACTTATGAAAATCGCACATGCAAGCCACGCGTGTGGACGTTTACACATGAAACTCCCACTTCTCAATAGATTTAAAATGTTTTATTTAGAAATCTCATCTAACAAACTTATGATAAACAGTGCAAGCAAGCACGCGCGTGTGGGCGTTACTCACGGGCGTATCACTTTGTTTAGAGATAAAAAGTGGAGGTCTTGACATTTTAATTTAAAAATTAATTTGTCGGTTTGCTTGCTTAGTCTTTTTGTTCAAAAGGTTTGTCCATGCAGATCACGTAATCTAGCATGCTTTTCTATAGAACTCAACATGTAAAACATGCTCGCAGTAATTCTAAAATATGCTTGAAAACGCGATAAACCTAGTATGCTTACTATGCGCACTGATTACGAAAACACTTAAAGGTTTGTCAACGTAATTTAAACATAAATAGCATGCTACCGCATAATTTAAACATCCACGACATGCAATGAGCGATAAAAATAAAATAAAAGCGTTCATCGTGGCCACTCGTGGAATCTGCACTTTCCCGCCTAATCTATTACATAGAATTGCAAAGTACAGATCTTTATAATCTTGAGCAGGCCTCGCGTGCACGGTCACGGACGGACTCGTCAAAACAGATTCGGTGGAAAACGGATGCAGGCTCGGCCCGAAATCACGCGGCGGCGTCGCGGCGAGCGTGCGCACGCTTGCGTGCCGTCGCCCGCATGCCGTCGCGACCCGTTTTCCCGTCGTCTCGATCTGGATGCTTTCGTCTTCGTTTTACTTTTACGGATAAGATTTACGTAAAAATAAATCTAATCTAACTACGGATTTTCTCATGGTGAAAAATAAAATCCGACAAAATAAAAGCGAGCCACGATGAACAGCAGTATTCAACAATTAATATATTGCGCGTAATAATCAAGCGTGAATTAATCCAACAGAGCCAAGAATCGATCGTGCTCGATACCAATTGAAGGAAAAACTATGTTTAGCCTCTCCCGAGGATCTATCTTGGATGTTTAATTCATCATACATTGATTATATACCTAGCATGCACCTATATAATTAATTGCAACACGTTGGGGTTTTCTCGTGTTTACCTTTGAACTGTCGAGGCGGAATGGATCGAGACTCGTGCTTTGACCTTACGGATGTATCCGGTTGCCCAATCTCCAGCGTCGAGTGAGGACGATCAATGGAGAATGCTTGGAAAATCACCCTCAAGCTCTCAAGAATTTTGAAAATCTCTCAAAGGATGAACCTCAAATTCTCGAAAATAATGATTTTCATTATTAATCATTGACCTAGATTTAATCTCTTACCTCATATTTATAATGCATTACCATAATCCTATATGAAATTACCATAATCCCATATGGAAATTACCATAATCCCATATGGAAATTACCATAAACTTTTATGGAAATGATTATTACCATAATCTTATATGGAAAGGATCTATGCATATCCCATAAATATAATAATATCCTTAGGTGGTGTTTACTTTGCATGATTAGCATTTAAAGGATTGACTATTTGATGGATTAAATGTGTGATAAGAAAATTTTTATCTATCAATCCTTTGTTTACTACAAAGGATTAGTGAAGGATTAAAATTAGGATAAATAATTCTCCATTTATTTTGAGGATTATTTCAATCCTACCTATATTGGTTGGATTAAAATTAGTGAAGAACAATTCAAAGGATTAAAATAATCCCGGGCTTTGGGATATCTTCAAATATTAATCCTTAAAAGTAAACACTTGATTAGGTTGGATTAATTTTATCTATCCAACCTAATCCTACAAAGTAAACACCACCTTATAGGATAAAGAGAATCAAATCCTTGCCTTGTAGAGCATAGGGCAGATTTTGCCTAGCTTACGGGTGCGGATGGGCTAGCCTGAGGATCAAATGCAAGGAATAAAGATGGGCCTCAAATAAATTAATTATCTTATGTTCACCTGTAGACATAAATTAATTTATAAACATTTATTCATGCCACTAGAGAATAAATCTTGACTTACCCATTTATTACGAAGTTGAGTCGGGCTTGTACTTAGACATTACGAATCCCGTATTTAAGATATCGAGCGTCCATTAATTATTTATAGCATTCTGACTGCTTAAAATAATTAATATCTTTAATTCCTTAAGTAGTACCACTCAACCTTATTATTGTACTTGAGCTAACTCAACCTGCAGGGTTTAGTACAATAAACCTTTTGAGCTCCTTAAGGGGACGTCATCATCCTAAACGGATACGGTGACTCGATACAAATAACTAGTATGACATACAAGCACTGCCACCACCCAAGATGCGGAGAATATTGGGTTAGAACATATAACACTCACCCATAACAAGTCAAAGTGATGGTCAGCAACTCATACTCATCTAATACCTTATCGAGGTTTAGATCATCGTAAGTCACCGAGATCTTGGTTCTTCACGACGGTCGATAGAAGAACTCATCTCATTGTGATCCTTCAATACGTCGAGACGCATCAAAGCATAGACAAGCAACCAAGTCAAGTCACTTATCTATACCACGGCTATACCGACAACTCGTCCTTAAGTTGTCTCAGCTGTGAAACTTTTCGTATCTCATTAAGCTTGACCAATCATACAGACTTCTGTGATCTTCTAAGCATTGTATGATCTAACTTATATATGAGATAAGGGGACACAGATATATGCAATCAAGTATTCATTTCAGATAGGAGATTGTAATAGTGGTAACAGGAAACATTGTATACAAGCTCAACCAAAACTTCTTTCAGTATATAAATCCAACAAATGGATCTTCCAAGGGCTGAATTATATTGAAGACCATCTCGATAGGAGTCCGTAGGTGCAAACGGATCATAATTTGGGGTTCGAACGAGGGAGAACGGGTCATTTCTTCAAAGTCACGCACGTGCGCTCCGTGCGTCCGCTCGCGCACCGGTGCTAGCGCCTTCGCGCGCGTTCAGCACGCCGAACGCCGGCTCATGGCCGAACGCCGGTTCAGCAGCGTGCCACAGCGCCATCTCACTCTTGAGCGCCCTCTCCTCTTGACCGCCCTCTCACTCTTGAGCGCCCTCTCATCTCATTCCTTTGCGCGCGCGTTCAGCTTCTCCAGCGCGCGCTCTGTGCTTTCAACCGACGACATGGATAGAATCATAGTATCAATTCCTATCTTTCATTTATTCGATTGACTAATTTAGTTTATAGTTTTATGCTGTTGGAATTATTTTGTTGGATTTATCGATTTATGCTATTGGATCTTCATTCCTTTGATTTATATATTGCTTTGTGATTTCTTGTTTCGTGATATCTGTGGATTCATTTATATATTAGACATAGGATTATTGGTTTCCCCATTCATTCAATTTCTTCTGGCTTTTGATAAATTTACATTTTATGCAATTGATATTGGAATTTAGTAGAGTGTTGAATCGTTCTTCGATGAATTTCATTGCTTTCTGTTTGATGATCTAGTTTAGTTTGTTCTACGTTTTAGCTTCTTGCATTCGTGTTTTCGTAGGTTCTCAACTAGGGATTGACAACTCTTAGTTAGGTTGCTTTCTTTTATATTTTATTTTTCGCATTTCAATTCCCGTTTGTTCCAAAACCCCTGTTGGTATTAGAGTCTGTAGAATTTACTGTTTTTATGTGGGACATGAACAATAAGCCCTGTTAAGTTTTCCTTGAGAGACGACTTGGGTTAACTTTCCCTCTACAATCACCTCATTCGATTATGAGTCAATTAAGAGAGTACTTTTAGTTGAAACAACAGACTCCACCATGGATGCCGAATATGTAGCTGCATCAGAGGCTACTAAAGATATGGTATGGCTCAAGAATTACCTCTTGGATCTAGATGTAGTACCTCGTTTGTGGAAGAGTATCACAGTGTTCTGCGATAAATCTAGTGCAGTAGCAAACTCGAAGGAACCACCCACAAGACGACGAAACACATAGAGAGAAAGCAACACATCAATTCGAGAAATCTTATGATGATGAGACGTACTTATAAAGAAAATTGATCTTGCAGATAATCTAACTGACCCATTCAAAAAATTCTACCGCAAGTAGTCTACAACAAGCATGTTAGAGGATATGGATTGCGTAAGATGGACCCACTTAGTTTAAGAAATTTTTTTGTATAAGTAGGAGAAATAAAGTGATGGTGTTTGTAATAGCTAGTAGGGAGACACATTGTATACTAATAGTTTGTTTTAATATAAGTGAGAGATTGTTTAATTTGTATACTAAAAGCAGATTGACTGAACTTGTATACAATGTTTCCTGTTACCACTATTCTGATCTCCTATCTGAATTGTTTACTTGATTGCATATGTTGTTCCATTATCATATTCAAAAGTTGGATCATACAGTGTGTAGAAGATCACAAAAGTTTGTATGATTGGTTAAACTAGTTGAGATATAAAAAAGATCACAGCTGAGACAACTTGAGGAAGAGTTGTTGGTATATGCTACAATTGTAATACCCCGAATTTCTGGGCTTAAAAATTTCGAAAATAAAGAAAGAACAGTACGATAGAAACGAGTATGAAAGTGAACGTCGGGAATTGTCAATTTTGAATAAATAGAAATTTCTCTTAAAAATTTGAACGAAATAATTTTCAAATATGTTTTTAAGTATGTTTGGGATATTATTTACACTAAGGAAGAAAAAGGAAATATTTAGCTTATTATTTAGTGATTTTCGAAAAAATGGAGAATAAGTGGTTAAATTGTGATTTAATATGTGATCACTTGATTTTATGTGATGAGTTGTCATGTTTATCTTGTATTATATGATAAGATAATTATCTTGTACAAATCAAGCATGAATTTTCGAAATTAATGAGGTGTATATGTGATAAGGTTTGAAAATGACATTTTTAAGATAAGTATGTTATGATATTTTTATATAATGATAAGATAAGGTCATAATTAATTAAGAGATAATGTTTATCTCTTAGAAATGTGATAAATATCATAGGAAATAATATTTTGGATATTAGTTGCATGATTTTGAAATTTGAGTATTATTTTTTGTAAATTTCGAAAACTATGATTTTCATGTGATAATTGTATTAAATAATTTATTTAAATTATATACTTGATAAATATCATGATTCTAGATCAATCTTATCTCCTAGAAAGTATATAAATTTCGAAATTAATAAAATATTGAAAGAATGGAATTTTATAAAATTAGTTCCTAAGAAACCCTAATTTTTGAAAAATTAGGGAAATTGCTTAGAAATGTTCCAAAAATTTATTTTATGATATAATATAATTATATTTATGTAATTAATCATGAAAATAATATTATCTATGAAAAGAATAATAGTTTGATAATTTATCTTTAGTTTCGAATTAGTTGCCGATAACGTTACTTTAGTACATAGAAATGATCTTAAATAATTTTTTATGATTTATTTTATCATCTAAGATTATTATTATGTCATATAGTTATTAATTGGAGAAAAATAAAATATTTGGCACATTATATTAATGAGGGCCGAAATATTTAAATTATAGGTGTGAAATGAATATAAATATCATGCTTTAATTAATGGAGGATCATAATTATAAAGATAAGGTATATTAGGTGTAAAGTAGAGATGGTTATCAAATTAAACAAGTAACCTATGGTTTTAATGATCATGGCCGAAATATTTGACTTTATACTAAGGTTGGAAATATTTTTAAAACTCTTTGAAAATGAAATCTTATCCTGAGTTGAAAACTTTGATTTTCAAAAGTGATATTATTACATGATAATATTATAGTATATGATATGGAAAAAAATAAATTAATCCTAAGGTACTAAAAGTGGCCGAAAATTTATATATATATTACATAAAGTGGTAATTTATTTATTTTATGATAAGTATAAGATACATTAATTAAATAATTAAATAACATAATAAACTATAGAATAAAATAAAATAATTGTATCATAAGCTATGGAGGTGGCCGAAAATTGTAGAAGATAAGGTATGAGTTGTAAATTTTGATTTTACAACTAGAATTGTATAATTTCAAAAAGATAAGATCAAAAATGACTCAATGACAACTCATAGGGTTCGAAAATTAAGTAGATAAATGAGTTGTAATTTTTGACTTTATATTAAGATATTTTATAAAGTAATGATTAAAATCACTTTACAACATCTATAAATAGGAGACCCCCCCCTTATACACCATATAACCAAAAATCACTAAGAAATAGAGAGAAAATAGAGAGAAAAAATAGAGAGTGTTCTCCGAAGTACTCTTCGATCGTAGGTAGAAAAACATCGCCGACGTCGATCGAAATCGACTAGAAGGTTAAAAACCTTACTACTCCTATTATTTTATGCAAAAATATTAGGAATTCATATGTGATATGATTTGTTACATGCTTTCGAAAATTATGTAACGTATGTGAAAATTTATGCTATACTTTTAAGTTGTTAATTAAATACGTTTATATGATAGTTATAAGCATGTATTATGATTTTAAAACAAAGTTAAGCATGTATTAAACATATTATGTTATGACCGAAAATAAGCATAGGTTATATATTGATGTACATGAATTTTAATTATTGTTTTGAACATGAAATAATGATAGTTATTCATGTATAAAATTTTATGATTTTATGTGGAATTTTTGGAAAAATATGGAAAATTATGAGATAATAATTTTTGAAAATAACTAAAGCATGAAATATTGATGTACAAGTCATGTATAATGAATATTATGTCATATTAGTGATATATGATAATAATAATAATATTATGTGAATTAATTAAAATTTTTTTAAAAGGAAATTGAAATTTTCGAAAATATTGACAAAAGAATTTTGATGTCTCATGATATGTGATCATATGATATTATACGTGAAACGTAGAGACTTATAAGTATGTGACTATGAAATACGTAAAATTTAAAAATATATGTAAGCTGAGAAGAAAGGTCAGTACGTAACAACGTTAGATATGAAATTAAGATTCATACGTCACGCTGAATGGTTTGAACTGAGAAGGAATGAAAAGATAGGATATTATATCTTTTCGAGACACAATAAGTATAATAGTGGTTAAGGTATGAAAAAAAGATCCTTGACGTTAAAAGGATTGATGTAGTAACTCTGTTATTTTCGGATCGATGATTATCGAAAAGTATAGCGATGTACTAAACCTCGTTTCTCACGTTGAAAAAGGGTCCTACTCAGAGGAGAAAGAAGACGACAATTAATTACTAGTGACGTAGGAACTTTAAGTTCCCGAGGTGGGCTTTCTTACCAAAACCTTTTATGAGCTTTCTTGGAAAATGATTTTCACAAAAGTATACTTTACTGTTTTTCTGCAAATGATGAAGTACGATATTGTCTGCCAAAAATGTTTTATGTTTTGTATATGTCCATTCGGGTTGCCTGGGGCAACAGGAAAAGTATTACGAATTCGGATCCTAAGCTGGAGGTGAAGGGGGAATCCTAGCTTAGGGTTGTGTACACTTGACCTCACGAATCGCGGTTGCGATCGGTTGTTTCGACCTACGAATGGCGGTTGCGATCGATCGTGCGTCCGGGTGAAGGAGGCTTCCTCGGTAGCGTTAATCCATATACCGACTTGGAATATACGTTGTAGTGATGTGAAAATGCTTGCGCAAGCGATGTTTTGAGAAAATGAAAATGTATTTAGTAAGCACAAGGCCTTTTCAAATAAAACCCTTGTGTCTTACTGTGAAGTAAGCGAGACAATATTTCGTAAAAGTAAAATGTTTTCGGCAATGTGTCCACTGAGTGCAATCTTTGTACTCAGCCCTGCATATTTGTTTTTAAATGTGCAGGTTGAGCTGGTGATGGAACAGAGCGGGAGTTGAGCGGAATCTTTTGCCAAGAAGTATGAAGTATTTTGGTTCGCCTTGAGAATGCATCTTCACATGCATGTCTCACACGTTTTATTCCGCTGCCAAACTCTTGAGACTCTGTTATGTTTTGTTACTATGTAAAAGCTACTGTTTCGCTGAAACCTTCAAACCATCTTATATATATATAAAGCTATTTTGATTCATCGTGATTCTCATTCCTATTTGGAACATCTATATTTCTTCATAGATGAAATGAGTTGGAAACCTTATTCTTTTCATATTCACTTAACCCAAACCCCAAGTCACGGTCCGGCAAGGATAAGCCAAACCGGGCTGTGATAGCAATATAGATAAGAAGTAACTTCACTTGGTTGTTTGTCTATGCTGGTATATATTGACGCATTGATGAATCATAGTGAAATGAGTTCTGTTGGATTTGTATACTAGAAGCAGATTGGTTGAGCTTGTATACAATGTTTTCTGTTACCACTACTACAATCTCCTATCTGAATTATTTACTTGATTGCCTATGTATGTCCATTTATCTCATATATAAGTTAGATCATACAGTGTGTCGAAGATCACAGAAGTCTGTATGGTTGGTTAAGCTTAATGAGATATAAAAAGGATCACAGTTGAGACAACTTGATGATGAGTTGTCGGTATAGGCTGCGGTATAGATAAGAAGTTACTTGACTTGGTTGCTTGTCTATACCGGTACGTCTCTGACGTATTGATGGATCACATTGAGATGAGTTCTTCTATCTGACCACCGTGAAGAACCTAGATCTCGGTGACTTTACGTTGATCTAAACCTCGATAAGGTTTTAGGTGAGTATGAGTCGCTGACCATCATTTTGACTTGTCATGGGTGAGGGTTACATGAGATAACTCAATATTCTCTGCATCTTGGATGGTGGCAGTGCTTATATGTCATGCTAGTTATTTGTATCGAGTCACCTTATCCGTTTGGGATGATGACGTCCCCTTAAGGAGCTCAAAAGATTTATTGTACTAAAACCCTGCAGGTTGAGTTATCTCAAGTACAATAATAAGGTTGAGTGGTACTACTTAAGGAATTAAAGAGATTAATTATTTTAAGCAGTCCGAACGCTATAAATAATTAATGGACGTGTGATTTCTTAAATACGGGGATTCATGAAGTCTAAGTGCAAACCCGACTAAACTTCAAAAATAAAGGGGTAAGTCAGCATTTATTCTCTAGTGACATGAATAAATGTTTATAAATAAATTTATGTTCTCGGCTAAATATAAGATAATTATTTCATTTGAGGCTCATCTTTATTCCTTGAATTTGATCCCTGGGCGGGCCCATCAAGGCCTGGTGCTGCAGAAATTTTGCCCCCCACATAGAAGAGTCCAACTGGGACTCTTTTCTGATTCTCCTATATCTAGATAGATTATATCTGATATCATTAGATATCAAAGGATATTATTCTTGATATGGTGTATCTTTAAAGATAAGATTGTATTTATTAGATATGCAGAGATCATATCCTAATAGGATTCTAGGGATGCATTATAAATACATGGTGAGAGAAATTAGAAATTAACTATTCCATCATAGTGATTTTGAAAACTTCATAGTGTGGAAAAAGGTAAAATTTGTATTATTCTCCATAGATTGCTCTCACTCAGCATTGGAGTTTTGGCAAACGGGATACAATCTATAAGATTAAAGCACGAGTCTTGATCCTCTTCTTTGTCCGACAAATTCGCAAATAAACACGAGAAACAGTAACGTGTGGCAATTAATTATATAGGTGCATGCTAGGTATATAATCAATCTATGATGAATTAAACATCCAAGATAGATCATCGAGAGAGCGTTAAAATCAGATTTCCCTACAATTGATATCAGAGCCAGGTTTAATATCTTGGCTCTGTTGGATTAATTCACGTTTGATTATTATGTATGCAATTAATAAATTGTGGATATATCGTTCATCGTGGCTCGAATTTTTGTTTTGGTTTTTTGTCGGATTTCATTTTTCACCACGAGAAAATCCGTGGTTAGATTAGGATTTTTTTTGTAAATCAAATCTGTAAAAATAAAGAACAAAGAAGAAGAACATGAAAAATGAGATGAGACGACGGAGTTCCATTGCACGACACGCCGAAAACCAGAACGCACGGCGAGGCACGACGTGGCGCAGCATCAGCGTACCGACCCGTCGGCAACTCGCGTGTGGGTCTTAGTGCACGGTTTGGTTGATTGGCGGCAGGTCTCGGTAGTTCAGCGTGGGCCTTGGCAGGAGGTCCGACAGTCCTCGGCAACTTGCGCATCGATTCATCGACAGATAGCACGGACAGGCTGGGCGGACTCTATCGGCAGACGGGGAACGAGGACCCGGGTATCAGCGCACGAGGCATGCATTCGTGGCATAACCTCCGCACGCGATGCGTGCCTCGGTGCTCGATCGATGCGCTGAGCTCTCGATAGGACTTCTCGGTAGATGGGCATGGGACGACGTCGCACGGCTTCGACAACTGGGCGAAGCGTTCTCGGGGCTCGTCGAGATAGTTGGCTGGTCGTGGGAAGACGACGCTCGATGAATGGAAAGGGCTTTTCAGTAGGCTGGGCGACGGCGTAACTCGACAATGTGGGCGGCGGGTGTGCTGCGTGTGGGCTGTACCCTAGCGCACGTGGCCAGCCGCCGACACGGCCTGTTTTGCAACCCAGATCCGATTTTTCGACCCGGATCTAGTTTTTTGACCCGACCTGGCCCGATTCACTGTTCCTGCCTTTTTTTGATTTTTCGGCTCAAATCCAATTTTGACGAGTCCGGTCCGTGCCCGTGCACGCGAGGCCCGTTTCGAGATTTTTTTTGAAAATTTGTACTTTGCAAATTTATGTAATAAATTAGGCAGGGAAGTACAAGATCCACGAGTGGGCCACGTTGAACGAATTTTATTTTATTTTTTATCGTTCAAAGCATGTCGTGGGTGTTTAAATTATACAGTAGCATGCTATGTATGTTTAATTATGTAGATAAACATGTAATATGTTTTCGTGATTGGATGCGTATAGCAAGCATGCTACATTTATCGCGTTTTGGAGCATGTTTTAGAATTCTGTGAGCATGTTCTACATGTTGAGTTCTATAGAAAGCATGCTAGGATTATGTAATCTGCATGGATAAACCTTTTGAAACAAAAAACTAAGTAAGAGACCCGAAATATTAATTTTTAAAATTAAAAATGTCAAGAACTCCACTTTTTGATCTCTAAACAAAGTGGTACGTATTATGAGTAAATGTCCACACGTGTGGCTTGGTTGCACTGTTTATCATAAGTTTGTTAGATGAGATTTCCAAATAAAATATTTTAATCTATTAAGAAGTGGGAGTTTCATGTGTAAACGTCCACACACATGGCTTGCATGTGCAATTTTTTAAAGTTCTCTAGAGATAGATTTAAAATGAGATGACAAAAGAATTTGAGTTGGAAGCGGTATGGTCCGAGTGAGTATGTCAATTCTAAGAATTTATTTTCTGCTGTCAAAATTGTGGTCATTGCTTAGGCATCACCTCAAATACAACTTCTTGCGAAGTTTCTTCTTGCGATAGTGATATGGTCTAGTAAGGTCCAATCATTAATTTCATTTGTTATAATGATAAGTTGACATGGATTGAAATTAAACGACTAAAAGGTATATTTTAGTCTAGTCGAGGGGTTCATGTGTAATCGTCCACACGCGTGGCTTGCATGTGGGATTTATTGGGCGATTGGAGGTTTCAATTAATATTGTTTTATCAAAAGATTACAATATTATTGTTATGAATTATGTGTCATCGTATGCTTATGTGTTTACATTACTTTTCAGATATGTCACTTACACCGATTATCAATATGCTCGTACAAAATCCTCTATCCGGTCCAAATTTTATCAATTGAAAACGAAACATGGAGTATGTTCTTATCGTACAAGAACACATGTTTGTTCTCACTACTCCCAAACCCAATGCCCTTACTGACGCATAGATAAATGAGCAGCGAGAGTCAAGCAGACTTTGGCATAAGTCAAATAATATGCCAAGTGCTATATGATGAATACTATGTCCTAAGGCTTGCAGTTGCAGCATCAGTTGATGGTAGACGCGACTGAAATATGGTCAAGTCTCGAGAGTAAGTTTGGCAGTCGGATCGGACAGTCCGCTTCCACACAATGAGAGAAATCATGGCGTGTAGTATTGAAGAAGAAAGTTCAGTCCATGAACATGTCTCCCACATGACTCATCTCATGGATAGTCTTGATCAGTTGGGAGGAGGTATCGACGGCTAAGCCAAGGTCGATATAATCCTCAACATGCTGCCCAAGTCTTTTGAGAACTTTCGCGTGAACGCGAACATGAGCAAGACCGAGTATACACTTAGTCAGTTGCTCAATGATCTCGTGGCCGCGTAAGGTGTAATGGGAAAATGAGTACATGCCCTTACTAGCACATTTAAGGGCCCCAATTTTCCATTGAAAAGTGGAAGAAGAAAAAAGGGTGCCAAAGATGGTAGAGGCAAGGAAACCAGTGGGAGCAAGAACATGGTTGCCACCAGAGGCTTGAAAAAGCCAAATGAGAGGGACAGGTGCTTCAAGTGCGGCAAGACTGGGCATTGGAAGGCTAAGTGCCCCATGCTCAAGGTTCAAGGTACGTCATTTGCTTTAGTAATGGAAACATGTATAGCGACTTGTTCTACTCGTTCATGGGTAGTAGATACGGGTGTGAATGATCATGTTTGTTACACCTTGCAGCGGTTCCTGCGGACAAGGGAGCTGTTTGATGGCGAGATAACGATCTCGATAGGCAACGCGGTGAAAGTCGAGACCGTTGCAGTCTGAGATGTTACTTTATACTTTGATAGGACAGTGTTGGTATTGAAAGACGTTTTATCTGTGCCGGAGTTTCGGTGAAACCTTATTTCGGTTTCCAAACTATTTATACATGGATATTTTGTTGTTTTTCATAGTGGTGTTTCTATCATAAGAAATGACGAAGTTATCTGTGGTGGCACTTTATATAACTCGCTTTATACTATTTCTACCAAGCATAATACCTTTAATTATGTTGCATCTACATCAAACCTTAAGAAGATGAAGTTTTCATCTCTAGATGACACTACATATCTTTGGCATCTTAGATTAGGTCACATCAATCTAAATAGGATCTAAAGACATGCTAAGATTGGAGCGTTGGGTAATATCACAATTACTCCGTTCCCAGTCTAAGAATTCTATATAGAGGAAAAGATATCGATTAGACCCTTCAAATCGAAGGGGTATAGAGCCAAAGAAGTGTTGGAGCTAGTCTATTCTGACCTGTGTGGACCAATGTCCACACAAGCTCGTGGAGGGTACGAGTATTTTTTCATTTTTATTGACGATTACTCAAGGTACGAATATGTATACCTGCTTCACGGCAAGTCTGAATGCTTTGAGAAATTTAAAGAATTTAAGGCGGACGTGAAGATGAAGCTAGGTAAGAGTACCAAGTCACTGCGGTCTGATCGCGGTGGCGAATACCTCAGTAACGAGTTCATGGACTATTTGGTGCAGTGTGGGATTACATTCCAGCTCACTACACCGGGCACACCACAACAAAATGGTGTGTCAGAGTGAAGAAATATGACTCTCTTAGAGATGGTTAGATCGATAATAAGTCATGCAACATTGCCTATTTTGTTCTGGGGGTATGCCTTAGAAACATCAACATATTTGCTCAATCTAGTACCATCCAAGTCAGTCGATAAGACCCATTTTCGAGTTATGGTTTGGGCATAAGCCTAGTTTAAGTCATATAAGGTTATGTGGTAGTCCAGCACATGTGCTGAACAAGAAGGCTCACAAGTTGGAGGCTAGATCTGATGCAAGGTTGTTTATTGTTTATCCTAGAGGAACGAAAGGTGGTTATTTCTATAGTCCTAAGGATCAGAAAGACGTTATTAGCAGTGACGCCCGATTCTTGGAGGAAGACTACATGAAAAACCACAAATCCAAAGTTGAAATCATACTTCAGGAATCAGAAGATGATCATATTCCACCATCGATTAGGCGAAAAGTACGAGATGTCGTGTCTAGTGGGAGGGATCGACACCAGATACTTCAAGAAATTGAAGTGAGTCGGTTTCCACTAGAGATACCAACCGTACAAGTGGCACCTACCCAGCAAGCTGTGCAACATAGAGAACCACATGTTACTGTATTCACTGTCTCCATTGTGCCAGTAGCGCTTCATCGTAGTGGGAGGGTTGTTCGTCAACCTGAGCGAATTTATGTTCGTGGGCAAATCTTGGTTTAGTCGTGAAGCGAGCGAGTTATAATCGACCCATGGACATACTGAGGTGATACAAGACATAGATGCAAGATCATGGCACACCGCTATGGACTTAGAAATTGAGTCCATAACAGCTATGGATGTATACGAGAAAACACCTCGACCAGATGGCAAGGAAGCCATAGACAGTAATTCGGTATACAAGAGGAAGAGAGATTCAGATGGAGAGGTTTTGACTTTTAAAGCCAGGCTTGTGGTGAAAAGGTACACTCAGATTAAGGGCATCGATCTCGATGTGACCTTTTCGCCTGTAGCAATGCTCAAGTCCATCAGAGTTCTTCTAGCCATAGCAGCTCACCTGAACCTAAAGGTCTGGCAAATGAATGTGAAAACCGCTTTTCTAAACGGTTACCTTGAAGAAGGTAGAGACATCTATATGCAACAACCTGATAAGCCTCATTTTTACTTGATTTATAAGGCTATATTCGTTTCGTTTAAAATTGATAAGTTATCTTTTGAGCTGTTTTTTAATATATTTATGTTTACCTTGAAAGATATTGTGCCGTGTGTATTTCGTGTCATTTTAGCACAGGTTTTGATGTAAAAATGTGAATCACGATAAAGAGGAATTAGCTAGCCCAGTCGCGAGTTCACGCAATGAAGAACTGTTTAAAAACGATGTTAAATAGGATGAAATGGATATGAAAATTATGGATGTAAAAAGTTTACAATGTTAAATAATATCTCGATACGAGTCCATAGGCTCAAACGGATCGCAATTCAGAGTTCGGACGAGAGAGAACGAAGAGAAACAGCGAAGTCACGCACGCAAGAAAACACGCCTCGCGAGACTTGCTCGCGACCCTGTGTCGCGAGACAAACTCGCGAGGAAGCAGGGATGCGCGCCAGTAGGCTTTGTTCGTGACTTTCGCTCGCGACTCTTGCTCGCGATGAAAGGTCGCGAGGTAATGCGGCCTAGGGTTCAATATATGGGCGCAGTCAGAGCAGAGAGAACACACATTACACGAGACATGACATCTTAGGCTTTAGCTTTTCATTCAGAATACATAACACATTTTAGGATTTATTCTTTTGCACGTTTTTTTATTCGAGAATAGATTATTAGCTTTATTTTTCAATTCCTTTCGGTTCTAGTATTCCAGTTATTTTGATTCCAGTTTCGGTTTCAGTTCTTATTTTGATTTATTCTGGATTGAAGTCATTACATTGTTCATCGTGGATTTCTACGGTGTTATTTATTTAATTATGTTAATGTTATCTTTATTTATTTATTGCTTTGGTAATTTAATTATGCGTAGCTAATTTCCATATTGGTCCTAGGGTTTGTATGTCTGACTAGATTTGTATGATTGATCTGTTGATACTGTTTTGCCGTCCCATTCATGATTTATGATTCTTGGCTTTAATTCTCATGTGTTGGTATCTGGCCAATATTGATGCATGCTAGTTATGTGATTGATGTCCTGGCGGAATTAATTGCATAGTCGTTATCTTGAACTCATAATACAGTTTTTACCTTGAGACTTGACGGAGATATGTGAACTGTAGGAGTTAATCTTTGTGTGCTTTTGGTAATTAGCGTACTTCTCTTGAGACCTGACGGAGATAGAGTTTAGGCTAACCTACTACTATAGATTGTCCAGGTGGAAACTATAGTTACATTAGTGATCCTTCATATGAATGTGGATTAAATTGGTATATAGATTAATATATTAATTGTGTGAATCTGGTTAATTTAAGTACATCCTATGGTCAATCTTTTATATATGGTTTTATTCCTTATTTATCTTTGAGTCTAGTTTTTTATTATCTCTCTCTTCATATTTTGTTGCCTGAATAATAATCAAGGTTTTGTGTTGATATTTGCTGTGTTCTCGAGTTGCAGTCCCTGTGGATACGATATATATATAGTTGTTGTTTTACTATCATATTATTTGGTAAGAAATATAGCGATCAAATTTTGGCGCCGTTGCCGGGGACCGTGTAGATTGCATAGTGATAATTTTTTGAATTGTAGTTATTAATTCAGGCTTATAAATTTTAAAAAATAATAATAAAAATAAAAAATATATAGAAAATAAAAAAAATTTTGTTTTATTGTTTGGATTGATCTGGTTGTTGTCTTTCTACGTAGTGCATAATTACAAGATCTCAAAGGAAAGAAATTATTCCATTGGATCTTGAGATTGAAAGATCACATAAGAGAGAGAGTCGAGAAAGAAGACAACAAGCGATGGCGGATAGACACCCTCAAGGCCATGATCGGATGGCCGAGATGGAGGAGATGCTGGCTGCAATGGAACGCCAACTGGCGTTGCAGAATCAGATTGGCCAGATTGGTGAACGAGCACAACCCATACCGCTCAACCACATGTACAGACCACCGACGGATTAGTTCCAAGGTGGAGGATGGGGCCCGAACGTCAACGCGAACAACTTTGAGCTGAAACCTGCCCTCATCAGCATGATACAAGCAGAGCAGTTTGGGGAAGGGGTGACTGAAGACCCCAATGCACACTTGGAAGCGTTCCTGGATATCTGTGATACTATCAAGCAGAACGGAGTGTCAGCTGAAGCCATCCGGATGCGGATGTTTATATTCTCATTGAGGAGCCAAGCGAAAGAATGGTTCAAGGGTTTAGACAGATCAAAAATCACTACATGAGAGCAGTTGTGCGAGAGATTCTTGTCCAAATACTTCCCACCTGCCAAAGCTCAGAAGATCATTGCTGAGATCTCTCATTTTTCACAATTGGGAGATGAATCATTATTTGAAGATTGGGAGAGATTCAGAAACCTGCTCCGGAAGTGTCCACAACATGGGTTTTCACCTGAGCAGCAAGTCACCCAATTTTATAGTGAACTCAATGCTAACACCCGTAGCATTGTAGATGCGTCAGCCGGAGGATGCCTTCTCAATCGAGGAATAGATTAAGCGTTGAGAATAATTGCGGAGATGGCATCCAACAGTTATCAGTGGCCGATGGAGAGACAACCAATAAGAAAAGTTGCCGCTGCAGAGTTTGACAACAGATATGATGATCTGTTAGAAAAATTTAAATCTCTACAGAATGAGTACGAAGCTGAAAGGAAAGGACAGATGACTGTGGCCATAGCGCAGAATATGGAGGAGGTTCACTATGTGAACCAAAGGAGTAATTTCCAAGGAAATCAGAGTGGGAACCCACCCTATCATCCCAATAATAGGAATCACCCCAATTTTTCCTATGTCAATGCGCAGAATGCTCAGCAACCACCATCTGGTTTTGCTGTGAATAATGGGTGTAGGGAAATCTTATTTAACCCTCTCCGGAGGATCTATCATGGATGTTTAATTCACCATACATTGATTATATTCCTAGCATGCGTCTATATAATTAATTGCAACACGTAGGGGTTTTCTCGTGTTTACCTTTGAATCATCGGGGATGAGCAGGATGAGCGGATCGAGACTCGTGCTTTGATCTTGGGATCTGTATCCGGTTGCCCAATCTCCAACGTCGAGTGAGGGCGATCTATGGAGAATGCTACGTAAAATCACCCTAATCTCTCTACACAATTTTCGAGAATCCTCACTATTGAATGATAGTGATGCACGAAAAATTTAGGTTAAAAGGATTAAGGATTAGCCTTGATCTTATCTCTTACCTTATATTTATAATGCATTACCATAATCTTATTAGGAAAGGATCCATGCATATCCCATAAATATAATAATATCCTTATGGATAAAGAGGATTAAATCCTTGCCTTAGAGATAGGAGGGGGCGCCGATTTTCACTTAAGCCACGGGCTGGATGGGCGATCCGAGGATCAAATCAAGGAATAAAGATGGGCCTCAAATAAATTAATTATCTTATGTTCAGCCGAACATAAATTAATTTATAAACATTTATTCATGCCACTAGAGAATAAATCTTGACTTACCTCTTTATTACCGAAGTTGAGTCGGGCTTGCACTTAGACATTCTGAATCCCGTGTTTAAGATATCGACGTCCATTAATTATTTATAGCATTACATGCGCTTAAAATAATTAATATCTTTAATTCCTTAAGTAGTACCACTCAACCTTATTATTGTACTTGAGCTAACTCAACTGCGGGGTTTAGTACAATAAACCTTTTGAGCTCCTTAAGGGGCGTCATCATCCTAGCGGATACGGTGACTCGTCTGAGATAACTAGCATGACATACAAGCACCGCCACCACCCAAGATGCGGAGAATATTGGGTTAGAACATATAACCTCACCCATAACAAGTCAAAGTGATGGTCGACAACTCATACTCACCTAATACCTTATCGAGGTTTAGATCATCGTAAGTCACCGAGATCTTGGTTCTTCACGACGGTCGATAGAAGAACTCATCTCACCGTGATCCTTCAATACGTCGAGACGTACAAAGCATAGACAAGCAACCAAGTAGAGTCACTTCTTATCTATACGCAGACTATACCGACAACTCGTCCTCAAGTTGTCTCATTTGTGAAACTTTTATATCTCATTAAGCTTGACCAATCATACGGACTTACGTGATCTTCTACACCTTGTATGATCTAACTTATATATGAGATAAGGGACACGGATATATGCAATCAAGTATTCAATTCGGATAGGAGATTGTAATAGTGGTAACAGAAACATTGTATACAAGCTCAACCATACGCTTTCAAGATGCAAATCCAACAATCGCCACTTATACTAAAGCAAACGTTTAGTATACAATGTGTCTCTACTAGCTATTACAAACAAAACCTTCACTTTGCTTCTCCCACTTATACAAAAGTTTCCTTTCTAAGTGGGTGCCATCAGCGCAATCCGAGTCCTCGAACGTGCTCCCCGTAGACTTTTGCGGTAGCTCTTTGTGAATGGATCCGCTAGGTTATCCGTCGTATCAATCTTTTCAATCGGCACGTCCCTCGTCTAATGATTTCTCGTATGACATGGTACTTTCTCTCTATGTGTTTGGTCGCCTTGTGGGTCCGTGGTTCCTTCGAGTTTGCCACTACACCTGAGTTATCAAAGTAAACTATGATACTCTTGGGCAAACCAGGTACCACACCTAGATCCATGAGGTAGTTCTTGAACCATCTGACCTCCTTAGCGACCTCAGGCGGCTACATATTCGGCTTCCATGGTAGAGTCCGCATGCATCGCCGCTTTGCACTCGCCAAGATACGGCTCCACCTCCCAAGGTAAACACATAGCCCGAGGTAGACTTTTTCTCATCACGGTCGACTTGGAAATACAGTCAGTATAACCCAAAGGCATTAGACTATCTGCATGGTAAACCGACCTATAATCTCGAGTCCTTTCGGTGCTTGAGTATATGCTTTTTGCGATCAATGAGCTTGTCCGAGGTTAGGCGATATCTAGCTACTATACTACCGCATAGCGAGATATCGGGTCTCGTACAAAGCATTGCGTACATGAGACTTCCTACGGTGGAAGCGTAAGGAACTTGTCTCATTTCCTCTATCTCCTTTGCGATCATAGGTGATCGCTCCTAGAATAAAGGAGCGCCATGTGCGAAGGTAGCAATCCTTTCTTGGCGGTGCATACTAAAGCAGTAATCACAAGTATCAATGTAAGGCGCACGAGATACGCTCAACATTTTCCTCTTGATCTCGGTAAACCTTGATCCCAAGAATGTACGCTGCATCTCCTAAGTCTTTCATTTGAAGCGATCGGATAACCAACTCTTACGTCGATAACAACTTCACATTGTTGCCAACTAGAAGAATGTCATCTACATAAAGTGCAAGAAATACCACATCACCGTTGACATCTAAGCGATACACACAACTCTCGCTAGCTACCGGGTAAATCCATAGGATTTCAACAAATCGTCAAAGCGTAAGTTCGGGATCGTGAGGCTTGCTTAAGCCCATAAATGGACTTTCTTAAGCTTCCATACTAGATGCTCTTCACCCTTCACCACATAACCTTCGGGTTCTTTGCATATAGATGTCTCTACCTTCCTCAAGGTAACCGTTTAAAGCGATTTTACATCCATTTTCCAAACCTCTAGGTTGAGTGGGCTGATATAGTCGGAAGAATTCGATGGACTTGAGCATTGCTACGGTGAAAAGGTATCATCGAAATCGATGCCCTCAATCCGAGTGTACCCTTTCGCCACAAGCACGGCTTTAAAAGCCGAAACCTCTCCATCTGAATCTCTCTTCCTCTTGTATACCCACTTACTACCTATGGCTTCCTTGCCATCTGGTAGAGGTGTCTTTTCATATACATCCATAGTCTGTTATGGACTCAATTTCTAAGTCCACGCGCGGTGTGCCATGATCTTTCATCAATGTCTTGTATCGCCTCATTTGTATGTCCATGGGTCGATTATTGCCTGTTCGTTTCCCGGGACTAAATCCGAAGATTCACCCACGAACATAAATCGCTCGGGTTGACGAACAACCCTCCCACTACGACGAGGCGCTACTGGCACAATGGCAACGGTGGGTGCAGATACTTGTGGTTCTCTATCTTGCACAACTTGCTGGGTAGGTACCACTTGTACGGTCGGTTTCTCCAGTGGAACTCGACCCACTTCAATTTCTTGAAGTATCTGGTGTCGATCCCTCCCACTAGACTCGACATCTCGTACCTTTGGCCTAATCGGTGGTGGAATACGATCATCTTCTAATTCCTGAAGAATGATTTCAACTTTGGATTTATGGTTTGTCATATAATCCTCTTCTAAGAATCGGGCATTAGTGCTAATAATGACCTTCTGATCCTTAGGACTATAGAATAAACCACCTTTCGTCCCTCTAGGATAGCCAATAAACAGCCTTGCGTCGGATCTAGCCTCCAACTTATCAGCCTTCTTGTTCAGCACATGTGCTGGACTGCCCCATATCCTTATGTGGCTTAAACTAGGCTTGCGCCCAAACCACAACTCGAAAGGGGTCTTTTCGACTGACTTGGATGGTACTAGATTTAGCAAGTATGCCGCCGTTTCTAAGGCATACCCCCAGAACGAAATAGGTAATGTTGCATAACTCATCATTGATCTAACCATTTCAAAAGAGTCCTATTTCTTCGCTCTGACACACCATTTTGTTGTGGTGTGCCGGTGTAGTGGTGGGAGGTAATCCCACACCGCACCAAGTAGTCCATAAACTCGTTCTTGAGGTATTCGCCACCGCGATCGGATCGCATGATGACTTGTTACTTTACCTAGCTTCGTCTCCACTTCCGCCTTAAACTCTTTGAATTTCTCAAAGCATTCAGACTTGCGGTGAAGCGGTATATGTATCCGCACTTGAGTAATCGTCGATGAAAGTGACAAAATACTCGTACCCTCCACGAGCTTGTGTGGACATCGGTCCAAACAGTCGAATGGACTAGCTCCAACACTTCTTTGGCTCTATAACCCTTCGCCTTGAAGGGTGTGGTCGACATCTTTCCTTCTATCTGAGATTCGCAGACCGAGAGCGGAGATGGCGTGAGATTACCCAACGCTCCATTCTTAGCAGGTCTTTGGATCCTATTTAGATTGATGTGACCTAATCTAAGATGCCGAGAAATGTGGTGTCATCTTCTAAGAAAACTTTCTCTTTTAAGGTTTGATGTAGACGCAACAGAGTTATAGGTATTATGTTTTGCGAGAAATAGTATAAAGCTTAATTATATAAAGTGCCAAAACAGATAACCGTCATTTCTTATGATAGAGACACCACTATCAAAAATAACGAGAATATCCATGAATAAACAATTTGAAAGCGAAACAAGGTTCACTGAAAATCGCACATATAAAACGTCTTTTAAAACTAAAGCTGTTCTCTCAAAACATAAAGTAACATCTCCGATCGCAACGGCCTCGACTTTCGCGCGTTGCCCATGGAGATCGTTATCGTGCCATCACTCAACTCCCTTGTCCGCAGGAACCCCTGCAAGGTGTAACAAACATGATCAGTCGCACCCGTGTCTACTACCCAAGAATGTAATACCCCGATTTTTTTTAACGCCTAATTACGATATTAATTTCGTAAATTAGAATATTATTATAATAATTTGATTAATAAATTATCGAATAACGATTTTGAACATTTTGGAATAATAAAATTCCTAAGTACAATTCAAAATGAATGTGAATTGAGAAATCGAAGGTGTAACGATTTCAATCAGATAATTTCAACGTCGACACGTATCGATAATCAAATGCTCGTGATATTTTCTAATTTTTAAGCTTAGAATTTAATTCCATTATTATTGGAATATTTTAATAAGGTAATTATAGCTTTATTACGACCATTTTGAGATGAGTCGATATTTAACGTTTGAGACGTTTCAAACGTTAACGTTTTGAGATGACTTGAGAATCAAGTCTAATGATCAAGGAATTATAGTATTTAAATTCCTATGATTATTTTATGTAATTAGAGTATTATTTAGCATTAAAATAATGCTAGAACATTAAGGATTAATTATTGGACAATGATTAATTTTGAAACCCTAATTCGAAAATTAGGGTTTTCTACTGAAAGGATACCAATAATTTTTCCTATGATAAAATTTATCATCTAAAACATATATTATGGTATATATATGTATAATTAACATGGAATAGCAAATATTAGCACTTAGGGAAATGAAAGTGCCGTGAACTTTGGTGCACAGGAGGTTCACGCGTTTTTTTGCTACTCCATGCTATGTTATGGATTAATTGATACAAGTGTGATCTAATTGCACTCTAACCAAGTAATTAACCAAGTGGATGCATGTGTGAGGTATAGTAGCCGATTATGTTGACTAAATGTTGTACAAAAAGCTTGATTTTTCTTTGTGCATGATTTCATATATTTGGGATAGAGTGTAATAACTTTATACATGCAAAGGTAATGAAAATCTTAAATTCTTCTCCCCACAGGTGGCTTACGGCAACTTGATTCATGAGACAAAAATAATTTTGTTTCTCCCAAAAGCTTTAATAAAGCTTAGCAAAGAGTAAATGCATGTGTAAGGGATATTTTATTGTATTACATATGACTTTGACTTCCAAAATTTTAGTTGTGTCTTGCATTTTAATTGTGAGTGACCGAGAGAGAGAGAATGAGAGAGTGAGGTATATGACTTCATTACTTAAGTGATATATTTCATTTAACACAAACACATTTCCTCTCTCCAAAAACAAGAAAAAACCGTGAGCTACACCATTGAAAAAGCATTGAGTGTTCTTGAGTTTAATTCACCAAAAGCTTGACCTAAAGCTTGTTCACGTTAGATCGATACCGTTAAAAAGGTTAGGAATCGAACGAGCTTCGATTATACCCTAAGTTTTTAATTTTCTAATGGTTAGATTTAATTTTCAAGCATGTGTTCTTAAGCATAAATTATGCTAAGCATGATACTTGTTCATTAATAAGTACATTAGAATGATTTTATAAGCATGTAGCATGTTTATTGTGATGATTAAAATGCTATGAAGTTATTTCATATGTGTCGAAAATTTTCATGGAGGAATTAGGGTTGGATTAATGATATATGTTATTGTAGAAGCCTTTTTGTGATTATTGTGAAATTTATAAAAAAATCCTATGCTAATTTTCATTATGACCGAAAATCATGATACATGCTAGGTTGTTGTATAATTTTAATTTAAGAAATCTAATTGCATATTGTTGATCTAGAGTATGGTTTATGTGAGTTGTGAATTTACTAGAATTTTGAAGGTTTTATACTCAAAATTTGAAATGGTTTAGAGCTATAAGCTTGTGATTAAGGCATGATTTAGTTGTTTTTAGTTGATGTTATGATGTATTAGTGCTATACTATAGTATATAAGTATAGTGTAAATTAATTAGAATTTAATAAAATGTTTGGTTTGAGTGGGATGAAAACGTGACCTTGAACAATATAATTATTAATGTAGAAATTTAATATGATGGACTTTAGGTTATAGTTATGTTATAAATTAAGGTTAGAGCCTTCTATAATTTAATTATAATTTTAGGAAGTTATTTGATAATTTTGGGAAATTTCGAGACCTATATAGTGATATAGGTGAGTTCCAAAATTTTCTATAGTGATATTAATACATATTAATGATCATAGTGTAAAATAATACACTATATGAATTTAGAGAAATTTTTATAACAAGTTTGGAAATTATAGCTCATAACCGTGAGCTATATTGATTTTATTAAGGATTTTAAATCCTTTTTAATCAAGAAAATAATATATTATATGTCTAGAAATTAATTTAAACATATTAAAATTTTTTGAGAATTATTAAACATAGAATATTATGTTTACGACGAAACGTTATATTAAATAACGTTAAAAGCGTAAATAATGCTTAATGCATTAAAAGATTAATATTGAAAGAAAATATTAATCAAAATTATCGATTTGCGTGAAAAATCGAAGATTAAAGCTTTTTGAAAAGAAATCGATTGAAAATCGATTTATATTGATTAAAATATGAGTTATTGAAAACTTAATAAGAAAAGTCAAAATGGTTGACTTTCGAAATTAACGATTTAAATCGTTCGTTAAATACGTTAATACGTGAAAAGCGATTACTTTTATAAGAATATCTCAATTGTGAGAAAAGATTTCATTATTGAAATCACTTTATTGAATAACGTTATTATATCGTAACTTGTTTAACCTAAAAATGTTAAATGAGGCGTAGATCATATTACGTGTCTCGATATACCTAGAATTATTTTATTGATATACGCGTCGCTTCAACGATTAAGACGTATAAAGAATCATCCAAACTTGAATTATTAATTTAATTATCAAAGTTGAATGAACTTTGAAAATCTCGAAAAGCCGTGCCAACGCATTAAACGTACATTTTTGCGTAAAGGTGGGACGTGAAGTTCACTCGCAACGATGGTAAGAAAGCACGCATAGTGAAATTCAAGTTCCAAGTAAAGGTGGGCTTTACTATACTCAAACCGTAGAATTTTACCAAATAATTTATTTATGATGCTTTATTGCAAGCAAATAATTATAAACCGATTTATTTAATTACCGCCCAAAATATTTATGTTTTATGTATGTATCCAATCCATGATTGTTGATGCATAATGTTAGGTAGCCCCACTTTATGACATGCTTGAAATCGTATTCTGGAAGTACCCCAAGAATGATGGAGAATTCAGATCTGTCTTTGAGATGGCCGGATTTTGTGCACCGATTATTTGTGATTTGTGTCTTTGAAAGGGTGCTTTCGGTCACGGCGTCTGTGAGAGGAGGCCTCAACAAGTAGGAATTGTTGTGAATGATTGATTGTGGTGGATGTGGATCATACATACGTGGAAAATGCTCACAAGCGATATTTATTGAAAATGACAGAAAATATTTAGTAAGCACGCAGTATTTCAAATTAAAACCTCGTGTATTCTTGTGATGGGGCGAGTAATTCAAACTGTGATAAATTATTTTCGCATGAGCCATCGAGTGCATTATTTGTACTCACCGCATATTTGTTTTAAATGTGCGATTGAGTGGTAATGATGGTGATGAGCGGAAATGTTGAGTAGTCGGGGCATTTTGGTATTTATTATGTTTGAAAGAAAGAACCCTTGGTGCATATCATCATATATGCATTCACATGCTTTCCCGCATATTACGAATATTTTGTATGTTATTGTGATGGTTGTATCCGTGCGAATTATCGAACCTACTGTTAAAGGAACTCGTAGCCTTTATATTTGTATATGACTTTTGCCTTGTAAATAAAGTTTGACCATTGAAGTTCGATAAATATCTTTCTGAAATCTTTTGATTATTTTTATCAATTGTTTTGCATTCACTATTCCAAGTTCCAGTTCTCTCTAATCTATCCTTTGGATTAGAGCGGGCAGTGACAAAGAATGGGTAGAACAAGTTCTAAACATGTTTCCGTTACTAAAGCAAATGGCGTACCTTGAGCCTTGAGCATAGGGCACTGGCCTTCCAATGCCCGTCTTGCCAAGACTTGAAGCACTTGCACTTGCCCTCTCCTTGGTCTTCTTTAAGCCTCCGGTGGCATGCATGTTCTTGTTCCCATTACTCCCACTATTTCCTCGCTCTACCACCTTTGGTACCCCTTTTCTTTTCCATTTTTCAACGGAAAATTTGGGCCCTAGATGTGCTAGCAAGAGCATTTGCTCCTTTACCCATGACTCGTTCCATGCCACGAGATCATTAAACAACCGACTAAGTATATACTCGGTCTTGCTCATGATCGCATTCACGCGAAAGTTCTCAAAGACTTGGGCGGTGTGTTGAGGATGATATCGACTTGGCCGCCGTCAATACCTCTCCCAACCGATCAAGACTATCCATGAGACGAGTCATGTGGGAGACATGTTCATGGACCGAACTTCCTTCTTCCATCTTACACGCCAAGATTTCTCTCATTGTGTGGAAGCGGATGTCGATCGACCGCCCAAACTTACTCTCGAGACTTGACCATATTTCGATCGCGTCTACCATCGATCGATGTCTGCGGTGCAAGCCTTTGGACATTGTAGTCATCATATAGCATTTGACCATATTGTTCGACTTATGCTAAAGTGCGCTCTCTCGTTGCTCATTAGTCGATGCGTCGATAAGGGCATCGGGTTTAGGAGTAGTGAGAACAAACATGTGTTCTTCAAATGATAAGAACATATTCCATGTTTCGCTTCCACTCGATAAAATTCGCACGGATAAGTGGATTTTGTGCGAGCATATTGATAATCGGTGTAAGAGACATATCTGAAAAAACAATGTAAACACATAAGCATACGATCGCACATAATTCGTAACAACAATATTGTAACCTTTTGATAAAACAATATTAATTGAAACCTCCAATCGCCCAAGGAATTCCACATGCAAGCCACGCGTGTGGACGTTTACACATGAACCCCTCGACCAGACTAAAATATACCTTTTAGTCGTTTAATTTCAATCCATGTCAACTTATCCTTATGACAAATGAAATTAATGATTGGACCTTACTAGACCACATCACTATCGCAAGAAGGGACTTCGCGGGAAGTTGTACTCGAGGTGATGTCTAAGCAATGACCACAATTTTAACATCAGAAAATGAATTCTTAGAATTGGCATACTCACTCGGACCATACCGCTTCCAATTCAAATTCTTTTGTTATCTCCTTTTAAAACTATCTCTATAGAACTTATGAAAATCGCACATGCAAGCCACGCGTGTGGACGTTTACACATGAAACTCCCACATCTCAATAGATTTAAAGGTTTTATTTAGAAATCTCATCTAACAAACTTATGATAAGCAGTGCAAGCAAGCCGCGCGTGTGGGCGTTTACTCACAGTCGTCTCACTTTGTTTAGAGATCAAAAGTGGAGGTCTTGACATTTTAATTTGAAAAATTAATATGTCGGGTTGCTTGCTTAGTCTTTTGATTCAAAAGGTTTGTCCACGCAGATCACGTAATCCTAGCATGCTTTTCTATAGAACTCAACATGTAAAACATGCTTGAGAATTCTAAAATATGCTTGAAAACGCGATAAACCTAGCATGCTTACTATGCGCATCAATCACGAAAACATATAATATGTTTGTCACGTAATTTAAACATACATAGCATGCTATTGCATAATTTAAACATCCACCGACATGCAATGAGCGATAAAATAAAATAAAAGCGTTCATCGTGGGCCACTCGTGGAACCCGCACTTTCTACCTAATCTATTACATAGAATTGCAAAGTACGGATCTTGACTTAAAAAGCGGGTCTCGCGTGCGCAGCACGGACGGATTTGTCAAAGCGGATTCGGGCGGAGCGAAAGGAACGGGCGGCGGGTCAAAAACTAGAACCGGGTCAAAAAATCGGATCTAGGCTGAAAAATGGGTCAGGGTCGAACCCGGGTCGGGTCGACCCAGAACAAACGGGCCGGGTCAGATTTAAGGGCTGGGCCGCGTGCTAGGGCACAGCCCATGCGCGCGCCCAGCACCGCGAGCCGTCGCCCCACTCTGCCGAGAAAAATCGGCGACCTTGAGGTTTCCTGCGCGAATCTCGCGCTGAGGCCGCCGAGCACCGCCGAGGCCTCTGAGACCGCGCCGCGTCGCCCGTGCGCCCGCGCCCACCGAGCCGCTCACGAGGTTTCCGTGCGAAACGCGCGCGCCGTGTCCGAGCGCCCGAGGCGAGCCTGCTGCGTCGCCGGCTGCCGAGGCATCAGCGCAAAAATCACGCGCCCGCGTCACCAGCCGCCGCCCATGCTGCGTGCCTTGAGGTTTCGCGGGCACTCGCGGCGCTGTAGCCGCCGAGCGATGTCGAGAATGCCGCGCTGCCCGCCGAGGGCGCTGCTCTGGCGTCGCCTCGCGTGCTTCGAAAGCGCCGCGCGCGCGATGGCGTCGCCGCACCTGCCCGAACACGTTGAGGTTTCCGTATTTCTGCGAGATCTACGAGCGCGCACGGTCGGTAGCGAAGCGGTGCCAAGGCGTCCAGCGATGCGCGCGCGCCCGCACCTCCGGGCTGCCGAGCCGTGCGGCCACCACCGCCCTGTGCTCCGCGCGCCCGTCCGCCGATGCCGCCGAGAACACAAGCGGCACCGAAGCGTTGCCGTGCGTCCGGTTTCTCCGGCAAGTCTTCGCCGTCTCGTTCTTCGTGCTTACGTCTTCGTTCTTCTTTTCTCGATAAGATTTACGGGGAAAATCTAATCTAACCACGGATTTTCTCGTGGTGAAAAACAAAATCCGACAAAATAAAACCGAGCCACGATGAGCGACCAGTTCAACAATTAATTAATTGCGCGTTATAATCAAACGTGAATTAATCCAGCGAGCCGAGATTACGATCCACGGCTCGATACCAATTGTAGGGAAATTTTATTTAACCTCTCCGATGATCTATCTTGGATGTTTAATTCACCATACATTGATTATATTCCTAGAATGCGTCTATATAATTAATTGCAACACGTAGGGTTTTCTCGTGTTTACCTTTGAATGCATCGGGGATGAGCAGGATGAACGGATCGAGACTCGTGCTTTGATCTTCGGGATCAGATCCGGTTGCCCAATCTCCAGCGTCGGTGAGGACGATCTATGGAGAATGCTAAAATCACCTAATCTCTACACAATTTTCGAGAATCCTCACTATGGAATGATAGTGATGCACGAAAAATTTAGGTTAAAAGGATTAAGGATTAGCCTTGATCTTATCTCTTACCTTATATTTATAATGCATTACCATAATCCTATTAGGAAAGGATCCATGCATATCCCATAAATATAATAATATCATTATGGATAAAGAGGATCAAATCCTTGCCTTAGAGATAGGAGGGGGCGCCGATTTTCACTTAAGCCACGGGCCTGGATGGGCCAGCCCCGGGATCAAATGCAAGGAATAAAGATGGGCCTCAAATAAATTAATTATCTTATGTTCGACCCGAACATAAATTAATTTATAAACATTTATTCATGCCACTAGAGAAAATGCCGACTTACCCCTTTATTACCGAAGTTGAGTCGGGTTTGCACTTAGACATTCTGAATCCCGTATTTAAGATATCGCGTCCATTAATTATTTATAGCATTTTAACCGCTTAAAATAATTAATATCTTTAATTCCTTAAGTAGTACCACTCAACCTTATTATTGTACTTGAGCTAACTCAACTGCGGGGTTTAGTACAATAAACCTTTGAGCTCCTTAAGGGGCGTCATCATCCTAAGCGGATACGGTGACTCGTCTGAGATAACTAGCATGACATACAAGCACCGCCACCACCCAAGATGCGGAGAATATTAGGTTAGAACATATAACCCTCACCCATAACAAGTCAAAGTGATGGTCGAGAACTCATACTCACCTAATACCTTATCGAGGTTTAGATCATCGTAAGTCACGAGATCTTGGTTCTTCACGACGGTCGGATAGAAGAACTCATCTCCTGTGATCCTTCAATACGTTAGAGGCGTATCCGGCATAGACAAGCAACCAAGTCAAGTCACTTCTTATCTATACCATGACTATACCGACAACTCGTCCTCAAGTTGTCTCGGTTGTGAAACTTTTATATCTCATTAAGCTTGACCAATCATACGGACTTACGTGATCTTCTACACTTTGTATGATCTAACTTATATATGAGATAAGGGGACACAGATATATGCAATCAAGTATTCAATTCAGATAGGAGATTGTAATAGTGGTAACAGGAAACATTGTATACAAGCTCAACCATACTGCTTTCAGTATGCAAATCCAACAATGGAATGATTATGGAGCCTAAGAAGCCGAGCCTTGAAGAGATTATGCAGCAAGTGTTGGCAATCAATTAACAAATAGCAACGAGTCACCAACAAATTGTGGCTCAACAAAATATTCAGATTCAGTAGATTGGGAATAGGCTGAACACTCTGGAGAGCATAGTCAATGCCATCAACAACACGATGATAGCCCTTGGAAAACAATTAAAGATGGTAGAGAACCAAGTGGGGCAGATGGCCAATGAAAGAGCTGGAATGCACAGGCAAGGGCAATTTCCAAGCAACACTGAACATAATCCAAAGAATCACATGCCTCCGAATCAGTGTAATGCAATTTATTTGAGGAGTGGAGCATCTTATAAAAATCACCTGGAGCAAGACGGGGAGAAGGAACACAGTAAACAAGTCGAGAAAGACAAGGAAGACATTCTGACGGATTCTCGCCTCGCGAGCAGTTCTCGCGACATCCCTTCGTGAAGTTGTCTCGCGAGGCAAAGCTGCCCGAGCACAGAACCAGGCCTCGCGACCTTCCCTCGCGATGAAGGATCGCGAGGGAATCCCGCGAAGCAAGACGTACATGAGGCAGAACATAACGTCGCGACTTTACCTCGCGAGGTAGTCCCGTGAAGACATACAGAGGAGACCTCGCGAGGGAGTCTCACGACTCAACCTCACGAGGAAGGCTGCGAGTCAGCCGATGCCTCCAGTAGCTAATGCTCCGTTTCCTCAGTGCCTCGGGAATAAGAAATATGACGAGGAGTTCACCTGATTCAAAGAGATGTTCCAGAAAGTAAACATCACCATACCTCTCTTTGATGCACTCCGAAATATGCCCGGATACGTCAAATTTCTCAAAGATGCAGTGGCAAGCAAGAACAAGTTGGGTAAATTTGAAAAAATTAACCTTTCTGAAGAATGCAGCACTATTTTACAGAGGAAGTTGCAACTGAAATAGAAGGATCCGGGGAGCTTCACATTGGAGTGCGAGATTGCTGAGCATACGTTCCCCAACGTGTTGTATGATTTGGGAGCGAGCATAAACTTGAAGCCTTTATCTGTGTCCAACCGATTGGAGTTGGGCAAAATGAAGCCAACTTCAATTTAATTGATGATGGCTGACAGGTCAGTCTCATATCCTAAGGGTGTCACGCCCAATTCCCGAGGGAATGTACGGATGCCGGGGTGTGATTAGGGGTGGGGGTTAAGAAGCGGGGAAGAAGGGGGGGATACATATAACATACATGATAAGAAGATGTGACCATGAAATCGGGCAGCATCTCCTCTATAACTAGGACATATCCTGAAGGGGAGGGGTGCGCAAACAATCCACCAACAGAATAATATCGATATCATAACCTCAGAAAACATGATCTTGGTTTACAACGAGTAATGCAAGAAAGCAAAATAGCATTACACCCTGTTGACTAGACCGGTCAACCACATAGCATGCTCATATCGAGACTCACAGCATAATAACATAATAGGCAATCTTGTTCCCAATCAGAAAGCAAAATAAGGGACAAGAATACATCAACATCAGAGTACGTATATAACACAACATCGCGGAAGCATAGCATGAAGAACCCGCAGCTCCACCCCTCAGCGTCGCCCGTCCAGCCCTCCTCCATCTGTGAAAAGATTTGAAAAAGAGTTTGGGGTGAGTACTAGCGCACTCAGCTGGGGTTTTATCATAAATCAAAAGAATCATGATGTTGTGTTCAGAGCACTTACCTTAGAAGGTTTTAAAACGTAAGCCCACTTCTAAGTAAGCAAAATAGATTTTCATTTTTCGATACCGATCCGTTATTCTTTTACTCCCATCATAGAACCAAGAACCACGGCTCGGGCGTATCCCGCCAGCCCATCACATCTCATTCATTCGCCCGGAACATATCCATCGGCCCATGCCCGGGCGTATCCGGTGGCTAACTCGGTGTGGACATGAGGGTCAAATCCCGTCGTAACCATAACCACCTCATTACCATTTCGTGTGGACTTAGGGTCTATCCCGCGTAACCATAACCACGTGTTGGGGTCTATCCTCTTACGATCAATACTAAAGATGGTGATCAACCCATCGAATAGAGATCCGTGCACAATCAAAATATAACCATATCTCGGATCAGAGAATAGTAATAACTTCACCAAAACATTTTATGGCGCACATGTTTTATTTTGAAATATCAGAGTAAATAACTCAAAATAAGCATATATAACTCAACACGAGCATAAAAACGTTAACCGGAGGTATCTACGGATCCGATGACTTCACCGATCGCCTTTGGTAGGTACACGGTAACAAGACGGAACAACTTTTGGGGTCACATCCCACAAAGCAAAGCAACAACGTGATCAAACGAAGATCGTAGCAAAACTAGGGTTTTGACTTTTCGAACCCACATTTAGCACTCTCGGGTTTTCAAATCAACTCGATGCGTAAGGAAATATATTCAGGCATCAAGTCCTATAATAGGGTACTTTGAAATATGCATGCATGCAAGTTGACTTCAAATCTTAGCGTGACGACTTCAAAAATCGATGCCTATCCTCGGATCTAGGATAAACCATCCAAAATCGATGCATGAAAATGGAAACATAAGCAATATGCATAACGACGAACATGGAATGAAAAATATGTTGAAAATGGATAACTTGGGCATGTCTTCCTTTAGAAAACTCAAGCAACGGAAAACATCCCGACATGCGAAGCGCAAAAATGAAAAACGGAATCGGTACTTTAGTGGAATGCATAGCCCGGAACTCAAAACCTAAAGGACCCGTAGCCAAAAGGTGGCTCGTCGACCACCAATCGGCGGCCAACAAGCTCACGGCGGCGTGAGTGGGGGCGGCGGCGGTCTTGGCCAAATCGGCCGGGCTCCGACCGTTTTCCTGCCTCGTCCCTTTAGAATCCCGAGTTTATGCTATACGATCTACTAAAAGGCGGAATCAAAACAAGAAAATGACAAAAATAGAAAAACGGGGCTGCCCGGGAGAGGTTGATCGGCGGTGGTTGCTCGGCAGCAGCGCAATGGCGCCGCCGCTGAGCCTCCCCGGCTCGATTCCCACTCCTCCAGCGCTTCCGCAGCGTACCTGGAGCTGCTCGGCTCTTCCGTAAACAGAGAGGCGAAGGAAAATGAATGTTGGCTGAAGGCCCTAGCCTCCTATTTATAGGAAAAGCGGGGCTGCAACTTCTTGCATAAGCGGCCCTTTTTCGAAAACGCAAAAAGCGACGCAACTTTTGCAAACGGACTCCAAATTTAGCAAACTTAGTACCCATGGACACGAAATAAAATACCGGACACAACGACTATAAACAAGATATGCTTTTAAAAGACCAATGAAAAGTCCGGTTTTTCGATAACTTCCCCGGAGTGCCAAACCTTCATGGGTGGTCGAAAACCTGCATACTTAGTGTCTATGAATTCGTCATAAGACACTCTTCACAACGCCTGAGGTTTCGTGATGGTCGCATCACCGAAATAAAAAGTCAACCTTTTGACCTTTTCTCGAAAAACGTGCCATGCAAAACAGAAGCATAAAAGGCGGGTATCACATCCCTCCCTCCTTAGAAAAATTTGGTCCCCGAAATTTCAAACATGTGGAGAAAACAACTCAGGGTACTGAGCCCTGAACTTGTCTTCCAACTCCCACGTAGCTTCCTCCTCTCCGTGGTGATTCCACAACACCTTCACCAGCGAAATCTGCTTGTTCCTCAACTCCTTGACTTCTCGTTCCATGATAGCCACTGGTCTCTCCTCGTAACTCAGATCCTGAGCAAGAATCACCTGATCGTGCTTGATCGCGTGTTTTGGGTCGAACACGTACTTTCTCAGCTGAGAAACATGAAACACGTCATGAACATCTCCGATGCTAGGCGGCAAAGCTAACCTATAGGCAACGGGGCCTATTCTCTCAAGAACTTCGAAAGATCCAACGAACCTCGGTCGTAACTTACCTCGCTTTCCAAAACGAACGACTCCTTTCGTTGGGGAAACCTTAATGAAAACACGATCTCCGATCATGAATCAAGATCCGACGACGCTTGTCCGCATAGGACTTACGCCATCCCGAGCTTCCTTGATCCTTCGCTGATCTCGATCGATAACCTCGACCGTCCTGAACCATCTCGGTCCTAACATCTTTCTCTCGCCCACTTCGTCCCAATAAAGTGGCGATCGACACTTCCTTCCGCATAACGCTCATAGGAGCCATTCCTATGGTGGCTCGATAGCTGTTGTTATAGGTAAACTCCACCAAAGGTAGTATCTCTTCCCAATTTCCTCCTCTATCGGCCACGATCGCCGCATGAGATATCTTCCAAAACACGAATCGTTCTTTCCGATCGACCGTCTGCTTGAGGATGAAATCTTTGTACTAAGGTTCGACTTGGTCCCCATGGCTTCCTCGTAGACTCCTCCAAAACCTCGACGTGAACCTCGGGTCACGATCCGACGTAATCAATACCGGTACACCATGTAACCGCACGACTTCTTTCGACGAAAGTCGAGCAAGCTTATCTAACCCGCACGTCATCCGAATCGATAAGAAATGAGTGACTTCGTTAGTCTATCGACGACAACCCATATAGCGGTGTTTCCTCTCACGACCTTGGAAAACTCACCACAAAATCCATACCGATATGATCCCATTTCCACTCACGGGATTGGTAGCGGTTGCAACAAACCCGACGGACGCTGATGTACGACTTTCACTTGGCGACAAGCCAAACAACGCTCCACAAACGCAGCTACATCCTTTTCATCCCTTCCCACCAAAAGTTCCTCTTAAGGTCTCAGACATTTTGGTGCTTCTCGGATGAGTCAGATATGGTGCCTCATGAGCTTCACTCATGATCTTATCTCTCAATTCCCTATTGAGTGGCACATATATCCTTCCTCGGAATAATAACGTGTTGTCCTTCGCTTCTGTGAAACCCTTGCTATCTTCTAGCCTTGCTTTCAAACGCATTCTTTCCAAGAACTCGTCTCCTCGTTGTGTGCTCACGATGGCTTCTCTAAGGTCCGGTTCGACTGTCAAAGCTGCGACGAAACCTTGCACTGATTCCGGCGGGTGAATCACTTCCAGGCTGAGCTTCTCAAAATCTCGAATAAGCTCATTCTCTTGCGTAAGAAGATATCCCAACTTCGCTCTCGACTTGCGACTAAGAGCATCTGCTACGACATTGGCTTTCCCCGGGTGATAACTGATAGAGCAATCATAATCCTTTACCAACTCTAGCCATCTCCTTTGCTTCATGTTCAACTCCTTTTGTTCAAAGAAGTACTTGAGGCTCTTGTGATCCGTGAAGATCTCACACTTAACTCCATAGAGATAGTGCCTCCAAATCTTCAACGCATGAACGATCGCCGCTAACTGTGTCGTGAGTTGGGTAGCTCAACTCGTGCGGTTTCAACTGACGAGACGCGTAAGCTATAACCTTCCCGTTCTGCATAAGAACGCAACCCAAACCAAGTTTGGATGCATCGGTGTAGACCACAAACCCATTGTTTCCTTCCGGCACGGCTAACACTGGAGCGGTTGTTAGCTTCTTCTTCAACTCCTGAAAACTTGCTTCACAAGCTTCGGACCATGAAAACTTGATTCCTTTCATGAGCTGTTGCGTCATTGGCCTCGCCAATTTTGAAAACCCTTCGATGAAACATCTATAATATCCGCCAAGCCTAGAAAGCTTCGAACCTCATTGGCATTAGTCGGAACCTTCCAGTTACTTACTGCTTCAACCTTCACTGGGTCGATTTTGATTCCTTCTGCAGACACGATATGTCCAAGGAACATCACTTCTCTTAGCCAAAACTCGCACTTACTATACTTGGCATACAACCTCTCTGCTCGTAACGTTTCCAAAACAGTACGGAGGTGTTCTCTATGCAACTCTGCATTCTTGGAATAGATGAGAATATCATCGATAAAAACCAAGATGAAACTATCCAGATACTGATGGAAAACTCGATTCATCAGATCCATGAAGACTGCTGGCGCATTGGTCAAACCAAACGGCATCATGATGAACTCGTAGTGCCCATACCTCATCCTGAACGCAGTCTTCGCAACGTCTTCCTTCCTGATCTTCAGCTGATGGTAGCCTGACCTCGAATCGATCTTAGAGAAGACACTTGCTCCTTTGAGCTAGTCAAACAGATCGTCGATCCTTGGAAGAGGATATCCGTCTTGATCGTCGGCTTATTCACTCTCGTAGTCAATGCACATCCGCATCGACCCATCCTTCTTCTTAACGAAGTAGGCGGGTGCTCCCCACGGCGACACGCTAGGTTGGATAAAACCTAGATCCAACAGCTCCCGCAATCGCGCTTTCGCCTTCTTGCAATTCCTTAGGTGCCATTCAGATGGTGCCTTTGATCTGTATCGCTCCCGGTTCCGCATCAATAGTGAATTCCACTTGTCTATCAGCGGTAAACCCGACAAGTCCTTGGGAAACACGTCCGGATATTCACACACCATCGGCTCCTCTTGCAATCGCCATACTGTTCATCGTGCCTGTCAAACTTACCAAGAAAGTCGACAGCTTCCCTTCCCGATCATCCTCACCGCCTTCGGCCGAGATCATTGGCATGCAAACACCCATCCTTATGCCGTGGAAACAAACTTCCACTCCTTCGGCTGCTCGAAAAGCAACTTTTCTCGTGACAACGATAGTTGCCCGTGCTTTTCCAACCAATCCATGTTAAAGATGACATCGAAATCTTCCATTCCGATGACATGCAATTGACAAAGACCTTACGCTCACGATTTCTACCTCCGGTTTCGCAAATCTCTTTCGCTTTTAGCACTTCCCGACGGGATGCTAATTTGTGGTACTCTGTGATTTCTTGGTACCAAACCCAACCTCTCACACGCGATTCTCGAAACGAAAGAATGTGAGGCTCTGATGAAACAAAGAGAAAACGGGTATATCACTCATATGGATTATACCCGCAAGATTTCCGGAGCTTGAGTGCCGCCCGATTCAGGCGCATACACTTGCTTGCTGCGGTGGTCTTTGGTTTGTTGGCCTAGGGTGACCTCTGCTCCGTTGTTTATCCTCGGTGAGCTCGATTACATCTCTCATGAGTCGGATGTCGCCTTCATGGCGGCCGCATTGTCGCCCTCCCATCGGACAATCTCGAGCGTAATGTCCGACTTTTACAACGATAGCACTCGGTGCTACCTTGCCTACACTCGCCGAAATGATTCCTTTGGCATTTTTGCACCAAGGTTTTCCACACCGCCCCACCGCCGCATGGGTTGGAAATTCCTTCCCAAGGTTGCCTTTCTCTCACTGAATGCGCTTGATTCCTTGGAATCTTTGACCGCCCGTTCCTCGAACACCGATTGCCTTTCCTCGATCTTCCCATTTCCTCTTACCTCTTCCTCCGTCAGCTGGCTGTCCGGGTGGCATCGTTCTTTCCTGGGGCAACATTGACTCAATGTTTAAAGCCCGGTTCAAGGATCGCGATACGCCGATCTCCCCGATCGACGAGCGAAATTCGATCTCGGGTCGAGTCGAACTCGCTCGCCTGGCAACCTCAGTGCCGACCAGGTACGTAGCATAACGCGACAGACGATTGAACGAGCGATCGTACTCGGTGATCGTCCTTCTCCCTTGACGAAGATTCCAGAACTCGTTTTACCTTGCACGCACAGAACGCCAGCACATACTTTTCCATGAGTTCTTCCTCGAAATCTTCCCATGTATACCTTCCCCATCGCTCTGTGTCGTAGTCCTTCTCACGGACTCCCACCGTAAATCGCCTCATCGGTTAGGCGAAAGATCGCGCATTCAGCTTTTCTCGCTTCTTCGCACCGATGTATTCAAGATCCTTCGTGGATCGTATCCGGTTCTCGGCGTCGATCGGTTAGCCGAGACCGTCGAATGTAGGGGGATTCTGCCTATGAAAACTCTCGATCGCATGCCGCTGAACCAAAGGTGGTTCTTGGGCTTCTTCCACGTTATTGTTTCTCTGGTTCCTTGTTCTCGGCATTCTGTACCGACGTTGAAACATTAGAAACACGTTCGCATAGATAACCGGGTATCATCGCATAACATATATCATCACCCATAACCATATATTATCACATATATCACATATCACGCACGATCACATATAATCATGCAATCCTATCAACATATCATCGTTATGCATTTCACATAACATTATCATCACACATCACACAGATCATATATCATCATGGCATAGCTCATATCACATATAAGCATTAAACATAACATCCTCATCACAGGCGGCGTTAGTATCAACAATATTCAGTGTCCATGAAGGACTGTCAAAATACAAGATTCAAGGTATGTCAGTCAAAAAGGTAAGATATGAGCAAAAGAATCTGACTCCGGTTACTGCCAAAAGATGCCGCTCTGTCCATGCTTCTAGCGACTCATGATCACATCGCACACACCGACTACCTAGATCTCGCCCTCCATATCCGCCCACTACTCTCCGCTCGTCCCGGTTCCATTCTCGCCTCTCCTCATCCTCTCTTTCCTTCTTATCGTGGTCAATTGGGCCGCTGCTTAAAAGCGACCGCATGGAAGCAAGCCTCTCGTGGGTATGATCCATCCAAGCCGTGGCTCGATTGCACGAGTATCGTGAAAGCTATCTGAGTCCCTCGCTCTCGGCGCTTGCCCTTCCTCAACATGCCCGACCTCATCAGAGTCATCGGCTATCTGGATCACCGGGTCCTCTGAGTCCTCACTGTCCTCCTCATCCTCCTCCGGGTCTTCCTCCTCCTCGGAGTCTCCTTCCCTGGATGCCAACCTGATACAGTTCGGTGGCATGAAGATCCTGATCCTGGGCTTCTTCCCTGCCACTGTCGGATGGACAATCTCTCTCGCCCGGGAGGTTCCTGCCTCAAAATCGCTCCGGTCCTTCCGGAAGGTAATGATCGTCGATGGATGTGTAGTGACCGTGTATCCGATGCACGGTGATCGTCTGAGCGATGGCTGCTCTCCCAAAGGCTCTTCGGGAACATCATCCCTATCATCAATCTGGATCGGTCCTCGAACATGCCTCGCTATCACGTCTGCCTCAGATGGTATGCCTCGATGATCGGTCCACTGTCTCCACACTCGAGTAGCGAACTCTGTGAAATCCAAGGTAAGGTGTCTGGTGATAGGATCCCGACGGAACATCACGTACCCTTGCCTTCTCGCCCACGGTTGCCAACCTGTCGGCAGCCTCTCTATCATCCGATAGTAAGCCTCGTACTCAGATACCTTCCCACTATCTCGGATCTTTCTCCACAATCCAACAAATCTCCCCAGAAATACTCCCAACGGCTCATGGACATTCCTGGTACATTCCCTGAACTTACGGATCTGCTCATCCATCCTGTGGGATCTTAACCAACGTTGTCTGGGCCACTGAATATCCATAAACCTACATGTTAGTTCATCAAAATAACAACAAATATTCACGTTTCCTTTTTCTGCCCCAGTCATCTGGGTAATCATGTCTCAAACACATGTTCATTTCAACACATATCAATATCATTATCGATATTCGTCATAAAAATCATGTAAGCAAATACAGGATTCACTTACAGACACTCGTTTATTAATATAAACAAGATTTTCAATTAACAATACATTTCTATGTAAACACATAGATTCACATCATCCATTTGTGATCATATCAATCACATCAATTCATACCACACCAATGGTTTCCATATCACAGTCGCATAGGCCCTTCCGTCCAATCGACAAATCACTTCCACATCCACATCAACACCCAACCATACCACATCCATCTCACCTCAACATCCACATCACGTTTACATCACGTAAACTCTTACCATGCCAAAGCACATGAAACCAAGATCATATCAAGCTCACATAGCCACATAAAGCACCAACAAATAAACACATACCTCATCCCCTTTTGAAAGGAGGCGGATGACGTGTGGTGAGGGTAGTCAGACTCGATAAATGTTTAGAAGAACAAGTTCTAAACACTCAATTTCAAGAACGCATATGATATAAAGCAAACAAACCGCTTTGATATCGGATAACAAAGCTAGAGGTCAAAGCTAGGAACCATTGCTCGACATTACCAGTCGTCACGCCCAATTCAGGAAGGCACGGATGCCGGGTGTGATTAGGGGTGGGGTTAAGAAGCGGGGAAGAATGGGGATACATATAACATACATGAAAAGAAGATGTGACCATGAAATCGGGCAAAGATCTCCTTTATAACTAGGACATATCCGAAGGGAGGAGTGCGCAAACAATCCACCAATGTAATAATATCGATATCATAACCTCGTAAAACATGATCTTGGTTTACAACGAGTAATGAAAGAAAGTAAAATAGCATTACACCCCGCTGACTAGACCGTCAACCACATAGCATGCTCATATCGAGACTCACAACATAATAACATAATAGCAATCTTGTTCCCAATCGTAAAGCAAAATAAGGGACAAGAATACATCAACATCGAGTACGATATAACACAACATCGCGGAAGCATAGCATGAAGAACCCGAGCTCCACCCCCGCCGCGCCGTCCCATCCCTCCTCCATCCGTGAAAAGATTTGAAAAGAGTTTGGGGTGAGTACTAGCGCACTCGGTGGGTTTTATCATAAATCAAAAGAATCATGATGCCGTGTTCAGAGCACTTACCTTAGAAGGTTTTAAAACGTAAGCCCACTTCTAAGTAAGCAAAAATAGATTTTTCATTTTTCGATACCTGATCCGTTATTACTGTTACTCCCATCATAGAACCAAGAATCACGGCTTGGAACGTATCCCGCCAGCCCATCACATCTCATTCATTCGGCCGGAACATATCCGGCCAAACCACAATATCTCGCCCGAACATATCCGGTCGGCCCATGCCCGAACGTATCCGGTGGGTTAACTCGGTGTGGACTTCTGGGTCAAATCGTCGAACCATAACCACCTCATTACCATTTCCGTGTGGACTTAGGGGTCTATCCCTTCGTAACCATAACCACGTGTTGGGGTCTATCCTCACGATCAATACTCAAGATGGTGATCAACCCACCGAATAGAGATCCGTGCACAATCACAATATAACCATATCTCGGATCGTAGAACAAGAATAACTTCACCAAAACATTTTACGGCGCACATGTTTTATTTTGAAATATCGAGTAAATAACTCAAAATAAACATATATAACCCTACCGAATGCATTTAAAACGTTAATCGGGAGGTATATACGGATCCGATGACTTCACCGATCGTGACCGGTAGGTACCGGTAACAAGACGGAACAACTTTGGGGTCACATCCCACAAAGCAAAGCAACAACGTGATCCAAACGAAGATCGTAGCAAAACTAGGGTTTTGACTTTCTCTCGAACCCACATTTCGCACTCTCCGGTTTTCAAATCAACTCGATGCGTAAGGAAATATATTCAGGCATCAAGACCTATAATAGGATACTTTCAAAATATGCATGCATGCAAGTCGACTCAAATCTTAGCAGCGAAGAAGCTTCAAAAATCGATGCCTATCCTCAGATCTAGGATAAACCATCCAAAATCGATGCATGAAAATGGAAACATAAGCAATATGCATAACGACGAACATGGAATGACAAACTATGTTGAAAATGGATAACTTGGGCATGTACTTCCTTTAGAAAACTCGAAGCAACGGAAAACATCCCGACATGCAGAAACGCGAAAAACAAAAAACGGAATCGGTACTTTAGTGGAATGCATAGTCCGGAACTCAAAACCTAAAGGACCCGTAGCCAAAAGATGGCTCGTCGACCACCAATCGGCGGCCAACAAGCTCACGGCGGCGTGAGTGGGGGCGGCGGCCGTCTTGGCCAAATCGGTCGGCCTTCGGCCGTTTTCCCGCCTCGTCCCTTTAGAATCCTGAGTTCTATGCTATATGATCTACTAAAAGGCGGAATCAAAACAAGAAAAGGACAAAATCAGAAAAATGAAGCTGCCCGGGGGAGGTTGATCAGCGGTGGTGGCTCGGCAGCAGCGCAATGGCGCCGCCGCTGAGCCTCCCCGGCTCGATTCCCACTCCTCTAGCGCATCCGCAGCGTACCTGGGGTTGCTCGACTCTTCCGTAAACACAGAGAGACGAAGGAAAATGAACGTTGAAACTGAAGGCCCTAGCCTCCTATTTATAGGAAAGAGTGGTCACAATGTGCTTCATGCAAGCGCCTTTTTCGAAAACGCAAAAAGCGACGCAACTTTTGCAAACGGATTCCAAATTTAGCAAACTTAGTACCCATGGACACGAAATAAAATACCGGACACAACGACTATAAACAAGATATGCTTTTAAAAGACCAATGAAAAGTCCGATTTTTCGATAACTTCCCCTGAGTGCCAAACCTTCATGGGTGGTCGAAAACCTGCATACTTAGTGTCTATGAATTCGTCATAAGAGACTCTTCACAACGCCTCGAGGTTTCATGATGTCGCGATCACCAAAACAAAAGTCAACCTTTTGACCTTTTCTCGAAAAACATGCCATGCAAAATGAGCTTAAAAGGACGGGTATCACAAAGGGAGTAGTTGGGGATGTGTTGGTAAGAATTCGAGATTTTTTCTTTTCAGCTGATTTTGTTATTTTAGACATTCCCGAATTTAAAAATCAACCACTAATCTTGGGTCGGCCTTTTCTAGCCACTGGCCGTGCTTTAATTGACGTGCAGGAAGGTGATCTTACATTTCGTGTCAACGATGAGGAGCTGAAAATTTCAATATATGACGCCATCCAGCGGCATGATAGTTCAGAGCATGAAGATTTCTATTCAATCACCACTGTCACAACTTGCCAAATCACGAGCTTGGATGTCAACCGACCAGTTGAAAAGGCTGCTAAAAAGAAAAGATGGACTCGGCATGGAACTCCGAGTGATTTGTTTAAGTTTGGGGGGAGCCACATCCAAACTCAATGGTGGTCTGCTGTAAATACTAAGTATAAAGGCAAGCATAGGTTTGGGAAGAAGTCACTGCCAAAACGCCAGATTGATCGAGGTATGAAATGGTCTAGCTAAAGACATTTATATTTAGCACTTGTTGGGAGGTAACCCAATGTTTTTCTTTGTTTTGTTTTGTTTTTCGTTTTTGTTTTGTTTTCTTTCTGTTTGATTTTGTTTTGTTTTTCCTGATTGGGTTTTGTATCTATTTTGGGTTGAGTTGAATGACGAGCAGCCGATGATGAGAATTGTTTTTATTAGAAAATTTATTGCAAATGATTTTGTGAGACGAAGCATGTTATGATTATTGTGAGTATTGAGCCTTTGAGAACTTGATCACACTTTTGAAACCTGTGAGACTTGAGCTTTTGACTGTCATATCTTTTCAGTCTTGTTTCATTCTGTATGAATAGTTTGAAATACAATGTGTTTCTCTAGAACTTGCTCTGGTTCTTTTTCGAGGTTGCATTGATGTGCTTAAGAATTTTGAAATGATATTAGGCATTCTTTTCTTAGCCTATACACTATCCAAACACTAACCTGTTATTCATTTTATCCTTTGATGAGCCCGTTTGAGCCTACCTTATTCTTTCATATACCCGTGAGTTGGGTTATGTAGTTAGTGTGTTGGTTGCTTGAAATTGAGGGTTGATAAAAAGAAAGGAAAGAAAATAGATGTTGAGAAAGTGATAATCAAAAATAGTTGCTTACCCATATAAGTTCAAAAAAAATAAAAATAAAAGAGTTGGCACAAGTGTGCGAAAAGAACATAAATGGATAAGTAGCTAGTGCTTGAGATGAGTATATCACTTATATGATAATTATGGAGTTCTTAAAGAAAAATGACTTCTTGGTATGGAGAATTGAAATGAATTGTGAAAGTTTGGGAATTGTGTCTTATGATACTTATGGTGTTTTTCATTATGGGATTATGAGTCACTTAGCCTAAATATATCCTACCTTACCAAAGAGCCTACATTATAATCTTTTATAAGACATTTTTGATCTTAGTTCTTGGGCACATATTTGAGCAATAGAGAATTAGACGATTTGCAAGCTTATGGTAGATTCCATGTGTTTTTAAACTTTGAGAGTATACACATCCTCCTTGATACACTTGAGTGTTTGAGATTTCTTATATATACATCCATGTTGTGAGGATTCAAGTTTAAGAAGGCTTGTGCTTATGATTATTATGATATGTGGAGTTTAACGAAACATGTTGTGATTTGATTCATTTGATTGAATCTTTTATTGCATTGCTCTGAGGCTTATTGTTTTTGTCGTTCGACTCTTTGCCCGTCTTTGGTCGTCTCTCTCTTGTTCTGATTTGTTTGAGGACAAACAAAAGGTTAAGTTTGGGGGAGTTGATAAGCCTCATTTTTACCTGATTTATAAGGCTATATTCATTTCGTTTATGATTGATAAGTGATATTTTGAGCTGTCTTTTGAAATATTTATGTTTACCTTGAAAGATATTATGTCGTGTGTATTTCGTGTTATTTTAGCACAGGTTTTGATGTCAAAAAGGTGGATCACGATAAAGAGGAATTAGCTAGCTCGACAGCGAGTTCATACGAAGAAGAACTGTTTAAAAACGATGTTAAATAGGATGAATTGGATATAACAAGTATGGATATAAAAATTTTACAATGTTAAATAATATCTCGATAGGAGTCCATATGCGCAAATGAATCGCAATTCGGAGTTCGGACGAGAGAGAACGAGCGAAACAGTGAAGTCGCGCATGCAAGAAAACACGCCTCGCAAGACTTGCTCGTGACCCCGTGTCACGAGACAAACTTGCGAGGAAGCATGGATGCACGCCAGTAGGCTTTGTTCGCGACTTTCACTCGCGACTCTTGCTCGCGATGAAAGGTCGCGAGGTAACGCGGCCTAGGGTTCAATATATGGGTGCAGTCAGAGCAGAGAGAACACACATTACACGAGACGTGACATCTTAGGCTTTAGCTTTTCATTCAGAATACAGAACACATTTTAGGATTTATTCTTTTGCACGTTTTTTTTATTCGAGAATAGATTATTACCTTTGTTTTTCAATTCCTTTTGATTCTAGTATTCCAATTATTTTGATTCCAGTTTCAATTTCAGTTCTTATCCAAGTTCAGATTTATTTACGGATCGAAGTTGTTAAATTTTTCATCGTGAATTTCTACGGCGTTATTTATTTAATTATGTTCATGTTATCTTTATTTATTTATTGCTTTGATAATTTAATTATGCGTAGCTAATTTCCTTATTGATCCTAGGGTTTGAATGACTGACTAGATTTGTATGATTGATCTGTTGATACTGTTTTGCCGTCCCATTCACGATTTATCATTCTTGGATTTAATTCTCATGTGTTGGTATCTGGCCAATATTGATGCATTCTAGTTATGTGATTGATGTCCTAGCGGAATTAATTACATAGTCGATATCTTGAACTCATAATACAGTTTTTACCTTGAGACCTGACGGAGATAGGTGAACTGTAGGAGGTTAATCTTTGTGTGCTTTTGGTAATTAGCTTACTTCTCTTGAGACCTGACGGAGATAGAGTTTAGGCTAACCTACTACTATAGGTTGTCCAGGCGGAAACTATAGTTACATTAGTGATCCTTCATATGAATGTGGATTAAATTGGTAAACAGATTAATAGGTTAATTGTGTGAATCTGGTTAGGTTAAGTACATCCATAGGGTCAGTCTTTTATATCTGGTTTTGTTCCTTATTTATCTTTGAGTCTAGTTTTATTATTATCTCTCTCTTCATATTTTGTTGCCTGAATAATAATCAAGGTTCTGTGTTGATTATTTGCTGTGTTCTCGAGTTGCAGCCCCTGTGGATATGATATATATATACTTGTTGTTTTACTATCATATTATTTGGTAGAAAATATAGCGATCACAACCCAAAGGTTATGTGTTAAAGGGAGAAGAGCAGCTAGTTTGAAAGCTTAAAAAGTACATTTATGGACTTAAGCAAGCTTCCCGATCATGGAACTTACGTTTTGAAAAGGTGGTAAAGTCCTATGGATTTACCCAGTTGCCTAGCGAGAGTTGTGTGTATCGTTTGGATGTCAACAGTGACGTGGTATTTCTTGTACTTTACGTAGATAACTTTCTTCTACTTGGCAACAATGTGAAGCTTTATCAGACGTAAAGATTTTGTTTTTCGATCAGTTTCAAATGAAAGATTTATGAGATGCAGCGTACAATCTTGGGATCAAGGTTTACCGAGATCGCAAGAGGAGAATGTTGAGCTTATCTCGGGCGTCTTACATTGATACAGTGATTACTCGTTTTAGCATGCAAACCGCCAAGAATGGATTGCTATCCTTCAGACATGGTGTTCCTTTATCTAAGGAGCAGTCACCTATGACTGCAAATGAGATAGAGAAAATGAGATAAGTTCCTTACGCTTTCGCCGTAGGAAGTCTCATGTATGTGATGCTCTATGTATGAGGCACGATATCTACTATGCGGTAGGCATAGTAGCTAGATATCAGTCTAACCCTGGACAAGCTCATTGGACTGCGGTAAAGCATATACTCAAGTACCTGAAAAAAGACTCGAAATTATAGGCTAGTTTACCAAGTAGATAGTATAATGCCTTTGGGTTATTCAGACTCGAATTTTCAAGCTGACCGTGATGAGAAAAAGTCTACCTCAGGCTATGTGTTTACCTTGGGATTGTTGGATTTGTATACTGGAAGCAGATTGGTTGAACTTGTATACAATGTGTCATGTTACCACTATTACAATCTCCTATCTGAATTGTTTACTTGATTGCATATGTATGTCCATTTATCTCATATATAAGTTAGATCATACAGTATGTAGAAGATCACAAAAGTGTGTATGGTTGGTTAAGCTTAATGAGATATAAAAAGGATCACAACTGAGACAACTTGAGGACGAGTTGTCGGTATAGGTTGCGGTATAGATAAGAAGTGACTTGACTTGGTAGCTTGTCTATACTGGTACGTCTCTGACATATTGATGGAACACAGTGCGATGAGTTCTTCTATCTGACCGTCGTGAAGAACCTATATCTAGGTAACTTTATGTTGATCTAAACATCGATAAGGTTTTAGGTGAGTATAAGTTGCTGACTATCACTTTGACTTGTTATGGGTGAGGGTTACATAAGATAACCTAATATTCTCCGTATCTTGGGTGGTGGCAATGCTTGTATGTCATGCTAGTTACCTGTATCGAGTCACCGTATCCGTTTAGGATGATGACATCCCCTTAAGAGCTCAAAAGGTTTATTGTACTAAACCCTCTAGGTTGAGTTATCTCAAGTACAATAATAAGGTTGAGTGGTACTACTTAAGGAATTAAAGAGATTAATTATTTTAAGCAGTCGTAGAATGCTATAAATAATAAATAGACGTGCGATATCTTAAATACGGCGATTCGTGAATTCTAAGTGCAAGCCCGACTCAACTTTGGAAATAAAGGGGTAAGTCAGCATTTATTCTCTAGTGGCATGAATGAATGTTTATGAATTAATTTATGTTATGGGCTGAACATAAGATAATTAATTCATTTGAGGCCCAACTTTATTCCTTGCATTTGATGTCTGGGCTGGCCCATCAAGGCCTGGTGCTGCAGAAATTTCATCCCCCACATAGAAGAGTCCCACTGGGACTCTGTTCTGATTCTCCTATATCTCGATAGTTTATATCTGATATCATTATATATCAAATGATATTATTCTTCATATGGTGTATCTTTAGAGATAAGATTGTATTTATTAGATATGTAGAGATCCTATCCTAATAAGATTCTAAGGATGCAGTATAAATACAAGGTGAGGGAAAATCAGAAATAACTATTCCATTAATTGAGATTCTCGAAAATTTCATAGTGTGGAAGAAGGCGAAATTTGCAGTATTCTCCATAGATTGCTCTCACTTAATATTGGAATCCGGAAGATTAAAGCACGAGTCTTGATCTTTCTCTTTGTCCGACAAATTCGCAGGAAACACGAGAAAACACCAACGTGTTGTAATTAATTATATAGGTGCATGCTAGGTATATAATCAATGTATGGTGAATTAAACATCCAAGATAGATCCTCATGAGAGAGTTAAAATCAGATTTTCCTAAAATTGGTATCAGAGCCTGGGATAAGTATCTTGGCTCTATTGGATTAATTCACGTTTGATTATTACGTGCGCAATTAATTAATTATGGATCTATCGTTCATCGTGGCTTGGATGTTTTGTTTTGGTTTTTTGTAGGATTCCGTTTTTCACCACGAGAAAATCCGTGGTTAGATTAGGATTTATTTTTTGTAAATAAAATCTATAAAATAAAGAACCAAAACGAAGGACACGAAGAATGAGATAAAACAATGGAGTCCCGTCGTTCGACGCGATGGGAAACTAGCCGAAAATCGGACAAACAGCGCGAGCGTACGGACGATGGCACGCTAGGCATGCTCGACGCTCGCAGCACGCTGCTCGGGAGAAGATGCATCATTTCTCGGCAGCAGTCGAGCTAACAGGGGCGAACAGTCATCGACAGCACCAACACGTGTCTCGGTAGCTTCGGTAGCAGTAGATAGCAACGCTCGATCGGACGTTTTCGGTAGCTGGGCATTTAGGGCGCACGTTTATCGTACTGATGCCTCGGCACGCCTCGGCAGAATGCACGAAGACGACGGTGGTCCTTGGCAGAAGGGCGAGCATCGTGCGGGTGCTCGGGCGAGGCTGGGCAAGCAGCGCATGACGGGGTGTGTATCCTACACTCTGACCCGTGCGCTCACTCGGCAGCTTGTCCAACAACACTCGGTGATCTCGGCAGCTCGTCTTATAGGACTCGACACTGCTAGACAACACGACGAGGTGGGGCAATAGGCGAGGCGAGGTTTGGCGGCTGGGCGTGCACATGGGTACATACCTCACACAGCATTTCAAATTTCATCTGGGGTGACCCGACCCATTTGTGGCCCAGACCCGATTTTTTGGCCCAGGTCCATTTTTTATACCGGATCCAGTTTTTGACCCGACCCGAACCGATTCACTGTTCTGGCCTGTTTTATGATTTCCGCCCAAATCAAGTTTTGACGAGTCCGGTCCATGCCTGTGCACGCGAGGCCCGTTTCGAGATTTTTTAAGATCTGTACTTTGCAAATTTATGTAGTAAATTAGGCAGGGAAGTACAGGATCCACGAATGGGTCACGATGAACGAATTTTTTTATCGTTCAAAGCATGTCGTGGATGTTTAAATTATGCAGAAGCATGTTATGTATGTTTAATTACGTAGATAAACATGTAATATGTTTTTGTGATTGGAGCATGTTTTAAAATTCTGCGAGCATGTTTTACATTTTAAGTTCTGTAGCAAGCATGCTAGGATTACGTGATTTGCATGGACAAACCTTTTGAAACAAAAAGACTAAGCAAGAAACCCGACATATTAATTTTTAAAATTATAGATGTCAAGACCTCTACTTTTGATCTCTAAACAAATTGGTACGCACTGTGAGTAAACGTCCACACGCGTGACTTGCTTGCACTGTTTATCATAAGTTTGTTAGATGAGATTTCTAAATAAAACATTTTAATCTATTGAGAAGTGGAAGTTTCATGTGTAAATGTCCACACGTGTGGCTTGCATGTACAATTTTCATAAGTTCTCTAGAGATAGTTTAAAATGAGATGACAAAAGAATTTGAATTAGAAGCGGTATGGTCCGAGTGAGTATGCCAATTCTAAGAATTCATTTTCCGCTGTCAAAATTATGGTCATTGCTTAGACATCACCTCAAGTACAACTTCCCGTGAAGTCCCTTCTTGCGATAGTGATGTGGTCTAGTAAGGTCCAATCATTAATTTCATTTGTCATAAGGATAAGTTGACATGGATTGAAATTAAATTACTAAAAGGTATATTTTAGTCTGGTCGAGGTGTTTATGTGTAAATGTCCACACGCGTGGTTTGCATGTGGGATTCCTTGGGCGATTGGAGGTTTCAATTAATATTGTTTTATCAAAATGTTACAATATTATTGTTACGAATTATGTGTGATCGTACGCTTATGTGTTTATATTACTTTTCTGATATGTCTCTTACACCGATTATCAATATATTCACACAAAATCCTCTATCCGGTCCAAATTTTATCGAGTGGAAACGAAACATTGAGATTGTTCTCACTGTCAAAGAAAATTTATCTATCGATGAGGAGCGCAAGGAGCATGAGAAATGGGACAGATCAAATAGAATGACAAAGTGCCTTCTTTTGGTCACCATGTGCGAGTCCTTGCAACAACAACATCAAGAGATGGAGGATGCGGCCACTATATGGCTAAATCTCATGAAATCGTATGCGGAGTCGGACATAATCGCTAGTCATAATTTGACAAAATTATTTATGTCAAGTTCAATTATGGAAGGTGATTCAGTGCATGACCATGTAGAGCAAATGATCAATCTCTTCGGAGAGCTCGAGTTGGCTGGGGGATATATTGGTGACGTAGTTAGAATCGATATAGTCCTCAACACTTTGCCCAAGTCTTTGATAACTTCCGTTATGATGTAGTCCTTTATGAAAAGAGTTATACTCTAGATTCATTGGAAGAGGATTTAGTAACGGAGGAACGCAAAATGGGCAAAAGTGCACAGTCTTTAGTACGCACCTCAAGGATGACCACTGCTTCATCGAAAGATGAAAAGGTAAAGTAGAATTCAAGAGATGCTAAGGCTAAAGAAAAGAGTGGGAGTAATACAAAGGGCTCTACCAGCGGTTTGAAAAAACCAAAGGCGAAGGAAAAATGATTCAAGTGCAGTGAGACTGGGCATTGGAAGACTAATTACCCCATGCTCAAGGCTCAAGGTACGCCATTGGCTTTAGTAACGGAAACATGTTTAACGACTTGTTCTACTCATTTATGGGTAGTAGATACGGGTGTGACTGATCATGTTTGTTACACCTTGCAGGGGTTCCTGCGGACAAGGGAGTTGTTTGATGGCGAGATAAAGATCTCCATGGGCAACGCGGTGAAAGTCGAGGCCTGTGACGACCCGACTTCTCAAGGAAGTACGGATTAAACGGATCGCCACTGGTATGATAATGCAACGGATACATACATAACTAACCAATACAATTAACCATTAAACTACTCATAAATGCATGAACTGGAAGGAATAAGATGTTTCAATACAAACCCAAGTCACCGAAGGACTTGTCAAAATATTCAATATCCAAGTATAACCCAAGCAGGGCACAATTCAAGGAGTGAGGTACGACCTTAAGCTCGATACGGGAATGAAAAATAGTTATAACCAAAGACACAAAATATTATTAGAGTTTGGCAGTAAAAACATGTGGACATGCATATGACGATGCATGCCCAAGGTTCTAGAAACCATTCGATTATAGCAACAAAACACTTACCACTCTGCACCACCTCGCACTCGTCGCCAATCCCTGCTCAACCTGCACATCAAAAACGAAATGCAGGGCTAAGTACAAAAGTACTCAGTGGACACATTGCCAAAAACATTTTTTTCGTAAAGTTATTGAACTGCCCACAATAGCGCATGAGGATTTTAGTTTAAAAGAATCATGCCTATCAAATATTTTATCATTTTCCAAAGTGTCCGGCCGGACTATTTCATCCACGTTGTTCCATATCTGATCATTCATTCATTCATTCATTTGCGAACTATGGAGGTGGCCACCTACACATAGTCGCCGTGACCGGTCGAGGTAGCTAACCTTAACACACAGTCACACGTGTACACAATCTGAGTTAGTCCTTAACTAAGTCGGATCCGAACATTACCCATTTTTAACGTTGGTGGAACAACACATTCTCATACCACGTTAGATACCAACCTCAGATAGGATCACAACAAAACATAAACATTTGACAGTCAATAATAGTTCATGCAATAATATTTCATAAAGCTTTTGTGAATCATGCTTTGAGATATGCATATCATTTTGTTTCAAGAGAGCCCACATGCTAATCCGAAGCTATAAGTTCTAAGCGAAGCAGGGTGTGATTGTCCGTCCTCGGTAACTACGTATGAACAGGCCCTTCATAAGAAAATAACATTTCTTAGATTCCTTCTATTGGTCGAGGGTCGTTTATAAATTACGACTTAACGTTCCCAATTTAGAGTTTCTTTGTGATTTATTGTGATGGTTTTAAGATAATTTCTATTATCATACATTCTAAATTCCCAAACTATAGTCCTTCATCTTTCATAGACAAACCTCAACTTATGAGTCATATACTCTGAGTCTAACCTCGACTCTAACCTTAGTGTTCTTCTAAACATTATTAAGTTATAGATTGTTGGTACTCAAGTTATGATTTGTATGTTAGGATATTCTCAAGCCACTAACTAGACTTAACAATTATAGTTACATGATGAGTAGGTTATGCTTGATGGCTTGTCGTATTAACAAGACGAATAAATGAGAGTCTTGACTTATGATTCAAGTTATCTCATACTATCACGTAAGTAAATATTTAGAACTTAATGAAGTTCTTTGTAAATACTAACTCGACCTTTGAGACATAATGATCGACCTCTTATGTTTGAATCTTAGCTTACACTTTTCGACATTGTTTGTTTCTCTTAACTCGTCGGAAATTGTATAAGTTATAAAATCGCTATTCGTATCGAGTTGTCTTAACGCTCAATCTAATATTGTATTAGGTTGTTGTTGTTGAGTATTTATATTTGTAAGTCGGCTTTTGGTTTCTTTAACTTAGGAACTCACGTTTGAGTACCCTATTATTAATAGAAAACCCTAGTTTGTGTCTAACTTCGATTCTCCTTAATTCATTCTTAAGTTATCAAAATTTATCGATTTCTTTTGGATTCTCGTACATCAAGTACAATGTTGTTTACGTTTGAGGTTTTGTTTGTCGGCATAACATAAATATAACCATACAACATTATACAACATCACACACAACATATACCATAATAAAGTATTAGAAAATCCTAATTTCTAACATAATACACAACCATTGTGTATGTGTGCATGTGTGTTCCATTCATTCATCATAATCACATACCATTCATTCTAAATTTATATATTAACTATCATAGCATCATTCACAATTAAAAACAAACTCATACTTAACTATTTTGCTATGTTTTCGGTACTTAGCAACAATTAGCATAAGTATCCAATAAAATCATGTTATGCTCTTATCATACTATAGAATTTAATTACCAACTTAATATCATCAAATAAAATTTAAATCATGAGTTAATAATCATTATATTTTCGGTATGCTTTATTGAACATTAGTGTTCAATAAATTCCACAAAAATCATATCATGGTTATATCATATACTAAACATGAAATATCATTTCATATTATACATTAAAATTAAAACACATGCTTATTTACTTAATATAATTTTCGATAATATCAATATATGTATATATATACTCAATAAATTCTACCCACTTCACAACATGTTTATAATATGCAATAAACATGGAATATTAACTTTAAACACCAACTAAATATTTATAATATGAACTAAATGCTTGAAATTTTTGGTCCTTACACATATATTGTATATGTGTTCAATAAATTCTCAACAAAGCATAATCGATTCATATTATTTCCAACATCATATTTAATACTATTTTCAACAAATAAAAATCAAATAAATCTTAAAATATGTATGTATATATATATATATATATATAGTTTTGGTCCTAACAAAAAAAATAGGAGAAGTGTTTCAATAATTTCAAGATTAATATATGATGTTCATATAATATATTTAACACTATTTCTCAACTATTTTTCAACAAATAAAATCAAAACAAACCTTAAAATGTATATACATGTTTCGGCCCTTTTGAAGAAAAATAGGAGAAGTGTTTCAATAATTTCAAGATTAATATATGATTTTCATATCATATATTAAACACTATATCTCAACTATTTTTAAACAAATAAAATCAAAATATACCTTAAAAATTCCAAATAGGTTTCGGCCTCTACATAAAAAAATACACGAATATTTCCAAAAATTCTCATCTTTATTTTATATGCTCCTAACACATCAACAAACAACAATATGAACTAACATTCACAAAAACATGTTTTATCTTCTATAAAAAGTATTCTAACAAAAAAAAAAATACCAAAAATACTCCAAAAATTCCCAAACTTTATACACAACCTTAAAACACATTTCTAAGCATATTTAATTCATAGATTGAGAGCATTTAATAGCTCAAAATCCATGAAAAATTGAAGGGGCCGAAACTAAGGTTTCATATGAAAAAAAATTCTACTCCATTTGGATTGAAGAGAATGATGAATACTACCTTTATATGGTCTTAAAAATTTATTTTGAGGTTTGTAATGGGTTAGAAAGTAGGATTAAAGCTTAAGGAAAGTGAAGAAAGTAAAGAAAGTGAAGAGAGAAATGTGTTCCAAAGAGAGAGAGTCACTAATTGCTACTATAAAATGAGCTGTTGGGCAGCCCACATGGCAGTCCATTGTGCTAGTTGGGAGAGGACTAGTCAAACTTTCCCGATTTGACATGTTAATACCGGTTCTTTAAGTTTTATCGCGCTTTCGATTGATTTCTTGGAACTTTAAGGTTTTATTTTTAAATTACCTTAAAAATATTTATTTCATAGTTTATAATAATTTCATGAAGTTCGGATTGCATCCGGTAAGTCAATTCTGAATTATCATGGAAAAACGGCTTCCGCCGATTAAATTATGTTCATTCGAATTTCTATCGAATTCTTGAACTTTCATAATTAATTTGAGTCTTATAAATCATTTCTTATTGATTTAAACCATTGGTTTGAGTTTCGATTCATTCGGATCAGTTTAGGCTTTTTCCGGTAATATACCCGGCGTTCGGTTAAGTTCTTCAAAAATGTCGTTCAGGATTTGATTCTTATGAAATCTAAATTCATAATAATATATTCCTTCATGATTTTTATTGTTCTCATTAATTTCACTGATTAGCACGGACTGGAATTTGACCCGGCTCGTGAATACTACTTTTGAGACTGACAGGGCAAGTATGCCCGAAAATTCTAACTCTTTGGCTTCTCACATGTTTTCGTGAGACGGTTCTAGAAACGTAATCCTTTTGTTGAGATTCATTCTAGATCTTTCATTCCATGTACAGGCTATTCAGAAAACCCGAATCCGGTTGGACTAGTCACCGGTTTTTTATTTCTCTAGTTTTCAATATTCGAATCGATTCTAATTCGTTTCGTTGGTCACCTTAAACATATTTAAGGTCTTAGCACCATAAGCAAATGGTTTAATCATCACTAATAAAAGTTTTAAAATTTTCGGGTTATTACATACCATCCCCATTAAAATAAATTTCGTCCCGAAATTTGCTAACGTTGGAAAAGATCCGGTTATTTCTCTTTCATAGTTGATTCTAGTTCCCAGGTTGCTTTTTCTTATCCATGGTGTTGTAGGGAAAACATATGTTAAGCCCTCGCCCCGAGGATCTATCTTGGATATTTAATTCACCATACATTTATTATAATCCTAGCATGCGTCTATTTAATTAATTGCAACACGTAGGGGTTTTCTCGTGTTTACCTTTGGATCTGTCGAGGTGGATTGAACGGGATGAACGGATCGGTCGGAACGGATTGATTGACTCGTGCTTTGACCTTCTGGACTGTATCCCGGTTGCCCAATCTCCAACGTCGAGTGAGGACGATCTATGGAGAATGCTTCGAAAAATCATCCTTTGCTCTCTACACTATTTTCGAGAATCACACTCTTTTCTCTCAAGAGGGGGACGAAAATCTTAGGTTAAAATGTGAGGATTAACCTTGATTCTATCTCTTACCTTATATTTATAATGCACTACCTTAATCCCATAAGGAAAGGATCTATGCATATACCATCAATATAATTATATCCTTATAGGATAAAGAGAATAAAATCTTTCCTTTGAGGAGCGGTAGGGGGCGATTTCTTCCGGTAGTAACGAACTGGATGGGCCAGCCAGAGGATCAAATGCGAGGAATAAAGATGGGCCTCAAATAAATTAATTATCTTATGTTCAAACCCGAACATAAATTAATTTATAAACATTTATTCATGCCACTAGAGAATAAATCGACTTACCCTTTATTACCGGTTGAGTCGGGCTTGCACTTAGACATTCTGAATCCCGTATTTAAGATATCGAGCGTCCATTAATCATTTATAGCAATCATCGCTTAAAATAATTAATATCTTCAATTCCTTAAGCGGTACCACTCAACCTTATTATTGTACTTGAGCTAACTCAACCTGCGGGGTTTAGTACAATAAACCTTTGAGCTCCTTAAGGGGCGTCATCATCCTAAGCGGATACGGTGACTCGTCTGAGATAACTAGCATGACATACAAGATCGCCACCACCCAAGATGCGGAGAATCTTGGGTTAGAACATATAACCCTCACCCATAACAAGTCAAAGTGATGGTCAAGAACTCATACTCATCTAATACCTTATCGAGGTTTAGATCAATGTAAGTCACCGAGATCTTGGTTCTTCACGACGGTCGATAGAAGAACTCATCTCATTGTGATCCTTCAATACGTCGAGGCGCACCAAGCATAGACAAGCAACCAAGTCAAGTCACTTATCTATACAAGCGACTATACCGACAACTCGTCCTCAAGTTGTCTCGGTTGTGAAACTTTTATATCTCATTAAAGCTCGACCAATCATACGGACTTACGTGATCTTCTACACAATCGTATGATCTAACTTATATATGAGATAAGGGGACACAAATATATGCAATCAAGTATTGATTCGGATAGGAGATTGTAATAGTGGTAACAGAAACATTGTATACAAGCTCAACCAAACCGCTTTCAAGATACAAACCAACAATCTCCCACTTATACTAAAGCAAACTTTTAGTATACAATGTGTCTCTACTAGCTATTACAAACAACCATCACTTTGCTTCTCCCACTTATACAAAAGTTTCCTTTCTAAGTGGGTGCCATCAAGCGCAATCCAAGTCCTCTAACGTGTCCATCGTAGACTTTTGCGGCAGCTCTTCGTGAATGGATCCGCTAGATTTTCCGTCAGTATCAATCTTTTCAATCAAGACGTCACTCGCCTAACGATTTCTCGTATGACATGGTACTTTCTCTCCATGTGTTTGGTCGCTTGTGGGTCCGTGGTTCCTTCGAGTTTGCCATCGCACGAGTTATCACGATAAACTATGATACTCTTGGGCAAACCGGTACCACACCTAGATCCATGAGGTAGTTCTTGAACCATACAACCTCCTTAGAAGCCTCAAGGCGGCTACATATTCGGCTTCCATGGTAGAGTCCGCAATGCATCGCCGCTTTGCACTCTGCCAGATACGGCTCCACCTCCCAAGGTAAACACATAGCCCGAGGTTGACTTTTCTCATCACGGTCGGCTTGGAAATCGAGTCAGATAACCCAAAGGCATTAGACTATCTCGCATGGTAAACAGCCTATAATCTCGAGTCCTTTTCGGTGCTTGAGTATATGCTTTCTTCGCGATCCAATGAGCATGTCGAGGTTGATCGATATCTAGCTACTATGCCTACCGCATAGCGATATCGCCTCGTGCATAGCATTACGTACATGAGACTTACTCTGGCGGAAGCGTAGGAACTTGTCTCATTCCTCTATCTCCTTTGGTCATGGGTGATGCGTCTTGAGATAAAGGAACGCCATATGCGAAGGTAGCAATCCTTTCTTGGCGGTCTGCATACTAAGCGAGTAATCACGGTATCAATGTAAGACGCCCGAGATAAGCTCAACATTTTCTTCTTGCGATCTCGGTAAACCTTGATCCCAAGAATGTACGCATCTCCTAAGTCTTTCATTTGAAAGCGATCGGATAGCCAACTCTTTCGTGCGATATGACTTCACGTTGTTGCCAACTAGAAGGATGTCATCTACATAAAGTGCAAGAAATACCACATCACCGTTGACATCTAACCGATACACACAACTCTCGCTAGGCATTGGGTAAATCCATAGGACTTTACTACCTCGTCAAAGCGTAAGTTCCATGATCGGGAGGCACGCTTAAGTCCATAAATGGACTTTAAGCTTCCATACTAGATGCTCTTCACCTTTACCACATAACCTTCGTGTTCTTTGCATATAGATGTCTCTACCTTCCTCAAGGTAACCGTTTAGAAAAGCGGTTTTAACATCCATTTGCCAAACCTCTAGGTTCAGTGGGCTGCTATGGCTAGAAGAATTACGATGGACTTGAGCATTGCTACGGTGAAAAGGTCTCATCGAAATCGATGCCCTCAATCGAGTGTACCTTTCGCCACAAGCACGGCTTTGAAAGTCAAACCTCTCCATCGGAATCTCTTCCTCTTGATATCCACTTACTACCTATGGCTTCCTTGCCATCCGGTAGAGGTGTCTTTCATATACATCCATAGCCGTTATGGACTCCATTTCTAAGTCCATAGCGGTGTGCCATGATCTTGCATCAATATCTTGTATCGCCTTCTTGTATGTCCATGGGTCGATTATTGCTGTTCGTTTGTGGGACTAAATCGAAGATTCACCCACAAACATAAATTGCTCGGGTTGACGAACAACCTCCCACTACGACGAGGTTCTACAGCACAATGGCAGCGGTGGGTGCGTAAACTTGTGGTTCTCTATTTTGCACAACTTCTTGGGTAGGTACCACATACGATCGGTATCTCTAGTGGAACTCGACCCACTTCAATTTCTTGAAGTATCGGTGTCGATCCTCCCACTAGACTCGACATCTCATACCTTTGGCCCTGTCGGTGGTGGAATACGATCATCTTCTAATTCTTGAAGAATGATTTCAACTTTGGACTTATGATTTTTCATATAATCCTCTTCTAAGAATCGGGCATTAGTGCTAATAATGACCTTCTGATCCTTAGGACTATAGAATAAACCACCTTCGTTCCTCTAGGATAGCGATAAATGACCTTGCGTCACGATCTAGCCTCCAACTTCGGCCTTCTTGTTCAACACATGTGCTGGACTGCCCCATATCCTTATGTGGCTTAAACTAGGCTTGCGCCCAAACCATAACTCGAAAGGGGTCTTTTCGAGTGACTTGGACGGTACTAGATTTACCAAGTATGCCGCCGTCTCTAAGGCATACCCCGAGCGAAATAGGCAATGTTGCATAGCTCATCATTGATCTAACCATTTCTAAAAGAGTCCTATTTCTTCGCTCACGACACACCATTTTTTGTGGTGTGCTCGGTGAAAATCTGTTGGGAGGTAATCCCACACTTCACTAGATAGTCCATAAACTTCGTTCTTGAGGTATTCGCCACCGCGATCGTAATCGCGATGACTTGATACTTTACCTAGCCCGTCTCCACTTCCGCCTTAAACTCTTTGAATTTCTCAAAGCATTCAGACTTGCGGTGAAGCAGGTATACGTATCCGTACCTTGAGTAATCATCAATGAAAGTGACAAAATACTCGTACCCTCCACGAGCTTGTGTGGACATCGGTCCACACAGGTCAGAATGGACTAACTCCAACATTTCTTTGGCTCTATAACCCTTCGCTTTGAAGGGTCTGGTCGACATCTTACCTTCTATACGGGATTCGCGGCAGACCGAGAACTGAGTAACCGTGAGATTACCCAACGCCCATTCTTAGCCAGTCTTTGGATCCTATTTAGATTGATGTGACCTAGTCTAAGATGCCAAGAGAAAAGTGGTGTCATCTTCCGAAGAAAACTTTCTCTTTTTAGGGTTTGATGAAGATGCAACATAGTTATAGGTATTATGTTTTGCAGAAATAGTATAAAGAGAATTATATAAAGTGCCAACACAGATAGCTTCGTCATTTCTTATGATAGAAACACCACTATCAAAAATAACAGAATATCCATGAGTAAATAATTTGAAAGCAGAAACAAGGTTCATGAAAATCCGCACATATAAAATGTCTTTCAAAACTAAAGCTGTTGTCCCAAAACATAAAAAACATCTCCAGCTGCAATCGCCTCGACTTTCGCGCGTTGCCCATGGAGATCGTTATCTCGCCATCAAACGACTCCTTGTCCGCAGAACCCACGCAGGTGTAACAAACATGATCGGTTGCGCCAGATCTACTACCCAAGAATGGGTAGAACAAGTCGCTAAACATGTTTCCGTTACTAAAAACAGCGTACCTTGAGCCTTGAGCATAGGGCACTTGGCCTCCAATGCCCGTCTTACCGCACTGAAGCACTTGCCTTCTCCTTTGGCTTCTTGAGCCTCCGTGGCAACCACGTTCTTGTTCCCATTACTCCCACTATTTCCTCGCCTCTACCACCTTTGGTGCCCTTTTCTTTTCCCATTTTGCAACGGAAAATTTGGGCCCTTAGATGTGCTAGCAAGAGCATGTGCTCCTTTTCCCATAACTCCTTCCGCAGCCACGAGATCATTAAGAACCGACTAAGTATATACTCGGTCTTGCTCATGATCGCATTCTGAAAGTTCTCAAAAGACTTGGGCGGTGTTGAGGATGATATCGACCTTGGCCGCCGTCAATACCTCCTCCCAACCGATCAAGACTATCCATGAGATGAGTCATGGGAGACATGTTCATGGACGAACTTCCTTCTTCCATCTTACACGCCAAGATTACTCTCATTGTATGGGCGGATCGTCCGATCCGATCGCCCAAACTTACCTCGAGACTTGACCAAATATCGATCGCGTCTACCATCGATCGATGTTTGCACTGCAAGCCTTTGGACATAGTAGTCATCATATAGCATTTATCCATATTGTTTGACTAATTCCAAAGTCCTTGACTCTCGATGCTCATTAGTCGATCGTCGAAGGGCATCGGGTTTAGGAGTAGTGAGAACAAACATGTGTTCTTGGCGATAAGAACATATTCCATGTTTCGCTTCCACTCGATAAAATTTGGACCGGATAACGGATTTTGTGCGAGCATATTGATTATCGGCGTAAGAGACATATCTGAAATGATAATGTAAACACATAAGCATACAATCGCATATAATTCGTAACAATAATATTGTAACCTTTTGATAAAACAATATTAATTGAAACCTCCAATCGCCCAAGGAATCCCACATGCAAGCCACGCGTGTGGGCGTTTACATGAACCCTCGACCGGACTAAAATATACCTTTTAGTCATTTAATTTCAATTCATGTCAACTTATCCTTATGACAAATGAAATTAACGATTGGACCTTACTAGACCACATCACTATCGCAAGAAGGGACTTCGGGAAGTTGTACTTGAGGTGATGTCTAAGCAATGACCACAATTTTAACAAATAGAAATGAATTCTTAGAATTGGCATACTCACTCGGACCATACCGCCCAATTCAAATTCTTTTGTTATCTCATTTTATATCTATCTCTAGAGAACTTATGAAAATCGCACATGCAAGCCACGCGTGTGGGCGCTACACATGAAACTCCCACTTCTCAATAGATTTAAAATGTTTTATTTAGAAATCTCATCTAACAAACTTATGATAAATAGTGCAAGCAAGCCGCGCGTGTGGATCGTTTACTCAGCGGTCGTCTCACTTTGTTTAGAGATCAAAAGTGGAGGTCTTGACATTTTAATTCAAAAAATTAATATGTCGGGTTACTTGCTTAGTCATTTTATTCAAAAGGTTTGTCCATGCAGATCACGTAATCCTAGCATGCTTTTCTATAGAACTCAACATGTAAAACATGCTCGCAGAATTCTAAAATATGCTTGATAAACGCGATAAACCTAGCATGCTTACTATGCGCAACCAATTAGGTAAAACACTAAAAGGTTTGTCAACGTAATATAAACATACATAGCATGCTACTGCATAATTTAAACATCCACGACATGCATATGAACGATAAAAATAAAATAAAACGTTCATCGCGACCCATTCGTGAAACCTGCACTTTCCTGTCTAATCTATTACATAGATATGCAAAGCATGATTTAAACATCAGCGGCCTCGCGTGCACGGGCACGGACCGGATTCAACAAACGGGCCTCGCGTGCATGGGCACGGACCGGAAAATCTGGGTTGGGCTGGAAAAACGGGTCTGGGTCGGGTCGGCCCAATCGATCCGGGGCACGCGCCCGGCTTATACGCCGCTTTGCCCGCTGTCCTCGCGGGCTACCTCGCGGTCGCTAAAGCGATCGCGACCGACGAGCACACGCGGCGCAGCCTTCCGTCGGCGCCGAACATCCGCCGAGAGATATCGCCGCCCGCCGTCAAACACGCGACCGCGAAGCGCTCGCCGGCGCCGGGTTTCAGCAGCAACGCGCACCCGTCGCCCGCTAGCTCGCTCGCCGCTGTTGCGGCGGCGAATCTCGCGACCACCGCTCGCTCGCGCGGGCGCCAGGATCTCGTCTTGTGAACGCACGCCCGTCGCCGAGCCCTCACGATAGCCCTCGCGACCGCGAGGCTCGGTCGCGAGAAACCGTCCAGGAGACACCCGCGAGACCTGTTTTTCCCCATCGTCTCGTTTTTCGTGCTTTCGTCTTCGTTCTTCATTTACAGATAAGATTTACAGAAAATAAATCTAATCTAACCACGGATTTTCTCGTGGTGAAAAACAAAACCCAACAAAAACAAAAACGAGCCACGATGAACGACAGATACGCAATTAATCAAACGCACGTAATAATCAAACGTGAATTAATCCAACAGAGCCAAGATTACGATCCCGTGCTCGATACCAGTGTAGGAAAACATATGTTAAGCCTCGCCCGAGGACCTATCTTCGATATTTAATTCACCATACATTGATTATAATCCTAGCATCGCCTATTTAATTAATTGCAACACGTAGGGGTTTCTCGTGTTTACCTTTGGATCCGCCGAGGTGGATCGAACGGGATGAACGGATCGGTCGGGCGAACGATCGACTACAGATCCCGGTTGCCCAATCTCCAACGTCGAGTGAGGAGATCTATGGAGAATGCTTCGGAAAATCACCCTTTGCTCTCTACACTATTTTCGAGAATCACACTCTTTTCTCTCAAGAGGGACGAAAATCTTAGGTTAAAATGCGAGGATTAACCTTGATTCTATCTCTTACCTTATATTTATAATGCACTACCTTAATCCCATAAGGAAAGGATCTATGCATATACCATCAATATAATTATATCCTTGTAGGATAAAGAGAATAAAATCTTTCCTTTGAGAGCAGTAGGGGGCGCCGATTTCTTCCAGAGTAACGGCCTGGATGGGCCACCAGTGGATCAAATGCAAGGAATAAAGATGGGCCTCAAATAAATTAATTATCTTATGTTCATTGAACATAAATTAATTTATAAACATTTATTCATGCCACTAGAGAATAAATCTTGACTTACCCTTTTATTACCGAAGTTGAGTCGGGCTTGCACTTAGACATTACGAATCCCGTATTTAAGATATCGAACGTCCATTAATCATTTATAGCAATGATTGCTGAAAATAATTAATATCTTCAATTCCTTAGCGGTACCACTCAACCTTATTATTGTACTTGAGCTAACTCAACCTGGTGGTTTAGTACAATAAACCTTTGAGCTCCTTAAGGACGCCATCATCCTAAACGGATACGGTGACTCGTCTGTATAACTAGCATGACATACAAGATCGCCACCACCCAAGATGCGGAGAATCTTGGGTTAGAACATATAACCCTCACCCATAACAAGTCAAAGTGATGGTCAAGAACTCATACTCATCTAATACCTTATCGAGGTTTAGATCAATGTAAGTCACCGAGATCTTGGTTCTTCACGACGTTCGAGATAGAAGAACTCATCTCATCGTGATCCTTCAATACGCCGAGACGCATCAAAGATAGACAAGCAACCAAGTCAAGTCACTTCTTATCTATATCATAGCCTATACCGACAACTCGTCCTCAAGTTGTCTCATTTGTGAAACTTTTTATATCTCATTAAGCTTGACCAATCATACGGATCGTGATCTTCTACACCTCGTATGATCTAACTTATATATGAGATAAGGGACACGATATATGCAATCAAGTATTCAATTCGGATAGGAGATTGTAATAGAGGTAACAGAAACATTGTATACAAACTCAACCAAACCGCTTATATACAAATCCAACAGGTGTCTCCATAGAACTTTTACTAATGGTATCTCCTTGTTCCTTAGCTTTTGGATACGTCGGTGCAAACTTTCTGTAGGTAATTCTACATAACTCATAGTATCATCGAGAAAAATATATGTCGGTGGTATTACATGGCTGGGGTCATGTATGTATTTCCATAGTTGTGAAACGTGAAACACATTGTGCACGTCCCCAAAGCTTGGCGGCAATGCCAATCTGTAGGCTGTTGGTCCTATCATTTCCAAAATTTCATATGGTCATATGAAACGTGGTAGCAACTTTCCTTTGATTCCGAATCTCACGATTCATTTTAACAGGGAGATCTTCAAGAAAACTTTGTTTCCCACTTCAAAATATAGCTTTGTGTGACGTTTTTCGGCGTACGACTTCTGTCGGTCTTGGGCTTCCTTGATCCGTTGGCGGATCTGTCTCACAATCTCGATCATCTCTCCCACAGAGTCAGGTCCTAACACTCTTCTTTCTCCCACTTCATCCCAGTAAAGTGGTGATCGACATCTCTTTCCATAAAGCGCTTCGTACGGGGCCATGCCAATAGTTGCTTGGTAGCTATTGTTGTAGGTAAATTCCACAAGTGGTAACACTTGTTCCCAACTTTCTCCTCTATCCAGGACAAAGATCCTTAACATGTCTTCAAGCGTTTGAATGGTCCTCTCGGATTTTTCGCCCATTTGTGGGTGGAACGCGATACTGAAAAATAGTCGAGTTCCCAATTTCTTTTGTAAGCTCGTCCAGAATCTGGATGTAAATTTTGAATCTCTATCAAACGTGATAGTCTTCGAAACTCCATGTAAATGTATGACATCTCGAACGTACAACTGTGCTAATCTATCTAATCCATGTGTTATCGGGATCGGTAGGAAATGCACGCTCTTGGTCAAACGATCGATGATGACTCAAAAAGCGATATTTCCTCTTTGTGATTTGGGTAGCCCGGTAACAAAGTCCATGGCTATATCATCCCATTTCCATTCCGATATGTCCAGCGGTTTAAAGGTTCAGTACTGTCGCTGGTGGAGTGCTTTCACTTATTGAAAAGTCAAACAACGTTCTACGAATGAAGCTACATCTCGTTTCATTCCATCCCACCAAAATTTCTCCTTGAGATCTTGGTCAATTTGGTGCTTCTGGTGTGTGCAGTGTAAGAAGTCTCATGGGCTTCTTTCAAGATCTCGCTCTTAAGCTCTTCATCTTCTGGAATACACACTCTCCTATCATACAACATAACATCATATGTTGCTTCTCTGAAATTGTTATGATCATTTTTCTTGATCTTGGCTCATACTTCCTCTAACTTCTCGCTCTTCTTCTGGGCTTCCAAGATTCGAGCTCTTAAATTCGGGATTACAATTAACGTTGCAATACAGCCTTCTATCGTCTGAGATGGGTCTATGACTTTGATGTTCATCATCTGGAATTCTTTTATAAGCATCTCTTCATGACAGATGAGACATTCCAAACTAGAGTGGGATTTGCGACTCAAAGCATCGGGTACAACATTAGCCTTCCCTGGGTGGTAATTGATACCACAGTCGTAATCTTTCACCAATTCTAACCATATATGTTGCCTTATGTTAAGATCTTTTGTTCAAAGAAATACTTCAGGCTTGTATGGTCAGTGTAGATCTCACATCTAACTCCATAGAGATGGTGTCTCCAAATCTTTAAGGCATGTACCACTGCTGCTAATTCCAGGTCGTACGTAGGATAGTTCAACTCATGTGGGCGTAATTGCCTTGAAGCATAAGCAATAACTCTGACTTCTTGCATCAGAACACATCCTAATCTATTCTTCGAAGCATCTATGTAGATTGTGTACTCCTTATGTGCTTCGGGTACTGCAAGTACATGTGTTGTTGTCAGCATCTCCTTCAATCTCTGGAAACTAGCCTCACACTAAGCGGTCCAAGTGTACTTGATTCATTTTTTTGAACAATTGGATCATGGGTTGGGCTATCGTTGAAAATCCTTCGATAAATCTTCGATAATAGCCGACAAGTCCTAAGAAACTTCGAATTTCATTCGGGTTCTTCGGTGATTCCCATTCTCGAACTGTATCGATCTTAGATGGGTCTACTTTGATTCCCTCTACGGACACTATGTGACCTAAAAATGTCACCTCGTCTAACCAGAATTCGCACTTACTAAACTTGGCGAAGAGTTGCTCTCGCCTTAATGTTTGCAGCACAGTTCTCAAGTGCTCCTCATGGTCTTGGTCATTCTTGGAGTATATTAGGATATCGTCTATGAACACTAAGACAAATTTGTCTAAGTATGGGTGAAATACCTTGTTCATGATATCCATAAATACTGCTGGGGCATTTGTAAGTCCAAAGGGCATAACGATGAATTCGTAATGACCATACTTGTACGGAAAACCGTTTTAGGTACATCATTTGGTCTAACTCTTAGCCGATGGTATCCAGACTTTAAGTTTATCTTCGAAAAGACTCATACTCCCTTAAGCTGACCAAACAGATCGTCAATTCGGGGCAAAGGATACTTATTCTTAATAGTTATCTTGTTTAAGTCTCGATAGTCAATGCACATTCTCAAAGTGCTATCATTCTTCTTCACGAAGAGGACACGTGCTCCCCATGGAGACCCACTAGGTCTAATGAAACCTAACTCCAAGAGTTCTTGCAGTTGGATCTTCAATTCTTCAAGTTCTTTTGGCTCCATCCGTTATGGGGCCTTTGACACAGGGGCAGAACCTGGTTCGAGATCGATCATGAACTCGATTTTTCGGTTTGGTGGTAATCCTGGTAGTTCATCTGGAAAAACATCGGGATATTCTCTCACGTTCGGAATATTTTCTATCATTCTCTCATTCTGGTCTTCCTCCTAGAGATAGACAAGGTAGGCATAGTTCTCTGTCTTGTTCAACAAAGTCCTTACTTGTAGCGTGGATATTATTAAGACTCTCGTCTCTATGCTGATCGCGTGAAGGTCTGTAGGTTTCTCTCCAGAATGTTGGAAAGAAATTTTCCTTTCATTGCATAGGATGGTCGCATTATGTTCGGTTAGCCAATCAATTCCTAGGATTACATCCACATCTATCATAGGTATGACGTGAAGGTTATCTGTCATGACCTTAAGTGGGTCTAGTCCAACTTCTAGGTTCGAGCATGTGTGGGTTACCATTCTTATGCCTCCAACTGGTGATGAAACTCTCATGATTTGTTCAGCGCATTCAGGATCTAGTCCTAAGTTCTCTACGCATGCTTTAGCAAAAAAGAATGTGAGGCGCCAGTATCGAAAAGTAGGATAACAGGTAATTGGAGGAGTGTTCCCATACCTGCCAAGTTTCCTTGGTTCCTTGGTGGTTCCTGTGGGAACTCCCTTTCTTGATTGAGGGCGTAGGCCCTGGCTTGCGGTGGTGGTTGCTGTTGTTGTTGCTGCGACTATCGGTATTATTGTTGTTGCTGTTGTCGACATTGTTGTTATCGTTGTCGTCATGGTTGATAGGGTCGTTGGATCGGCTGAAAGTACTGAACCGGGGGCTGTTGCTGAAATGGTTAAGCTTGGATAGCGCAGACTGGTTGGACTCGGTTAGGCACGTTGGGACGGCCATTTCCTCCTTGGCGCATCCATGGGCAGTCCCTGAAGTAGTGACCCTTCTGGCCACATTTGAAGCATCCATCATTCGTGAATGTGCATACTCCTTTGTGACTCCTATGGCACCTTGGGCACACGGGGAGTCTTACGAACCTCTGGTTTCCCCCACCAGGTGCGGGTACCATGGTGCGTCCATTGTCTTGTCCGTGCCCAGATGGCACGTTACTCCATTGCCATGGTCTCCTATCGGCCTGGACAGTATATGATCTTTGACCTTGGTGGGGTCATTCCCACTTTCTCTTCCCCCAATCTCCTTGATGATTCGATGGATGTACGAAGATAATCATATCCTCGGGCAAGGTAGCCTCAATGTCCAATGTCCTATTGAGGGCCTCACGGTAGGTCAGATGCCCGTGGCCAGCTAGTGAAACCCTGATTTCATGACGGAGTCCCATCCGAAACTTTTCTGTCCTCTACTCATCGATGTCCACCAGGTGAGGCGCATACCGCGATATCTCGCAGAATGCACGTCGTAGCCCGTGACAGTTGTCTTTCCCTGGCGCAGATTGTAGAATTCATGTTCCTTTTTTTTCTGGTAACTCTTAGGAACGTACTTCTCATACACATCCTCTTTAAATTCCTCTCAGGTATATTCTTCCAGTTCCTCTGCAGATAGGGTCTTCCTCTTTGCCTCCCACCAGAAGTCGGCGACACCGGTTATTTGAAAAGCCACGCATGACAAGTGTTCTTATGTGGTGCAGTGAAGAAAATTGAAGATTCGCTCCAGTGCGCGAATCTAGAGTTCAACATCCACGAGATTCTCAGTCCCATTGAAAGTTGGCGGATTATGGGGAATAGTTCCTCAATCCGCCTTGCCGGTGGTGGTGGTGGTGGTGGAGGATGTCCTCTCTCTCAGGTGTTACCTCATGATTTCTTCTTCTCGGCAGCATCCTGTCCTTCATAATATACGCAATTAAATATCTTCTTATACCATCCATCAGGATCAATGTATATATCGGTATTTATATATAATTATGAGCATAAATCTAGCACATCATCGAACACCACATAACACAATATTAAAATCAAAGGCTCTCGGGGAGCTATCATCATATCACATCAAATGTCTCTACGAGGACTTTCATTAGCGATTTTAAGATCTACAAAAGACCAGGTACAGAGTATGATGCTCCAAAAACAAATATCAGCATCACTCAATGTACCTAGTCATGTTGCGTACAAAAATCTAAATGCTACCGTGGTCATCAGAAAAAGGGGTTCATGTCGGAACGACTCATCATTTCTGCAAGCATCAAAAAATAGAAAAAATTACTATCTAGTCCTAAGAACTAGATCCATAATCGCCTGGGGTGTAGATAGGGCTCATCGTGTCGGAGTTAGGATCAGAAGTATGAGTACTATCTACTCCATCTATCTCGTCATCAGCTGACAGGTCCTCATCAGGGTATTCCTCTGGATCTTCCTCCGGGTCCTCCTATGGATCTTCCTCCTCAACATTGAGTGTGGGAGCCACGGGCTCGCGAACCCTAATGACCTTCGCTTCTTCCATAGCAGCCAGGTCTCGGCGGATCTCGGCCATGACCTCCTCAAAAACATCGTCTGGAAATGGGCAACAACAGGACGGGCACCGGCTCCTCTCACGATACGTGTAGCTAGTCCACGTGGATCATCAATCTCCATAGTATCATAGCCCAAAGGTCCATGCGGGGGTGGCGACGGTTGGACTTGGAGAGAGCCGACAGGTAGAGGTGGGTACTGGCATGGAATGATCGGTGGAGATGGTCTGAGCGGGTAATGACGGGGCTGGAATCCTACTGGTGGTAGGATCGAAAAAGTGAGCTATCGAGGACGGGAAGGTCCAGCCTCGAACATGTTCCTGTCACAACTAGGTAAGAATACGGGTCCATCAGATGCTAAATGAGGCACATCCGGGTGAAGCCACTCGGGAATCTCATCACGCCAGGTGTATCCCGCTCGGGGAGATACGGTCCATATGGTGTATCTCCGTATACCATGAATACATAGCTCAGGTGGCTGACAAAACGAGGCAAGTCCGTCTCAAGATCGAAGCTCTCTTGGCATCGATAGATATAATCTGCCGATATCTCACGGATATATACCTGCCAGTCGGATGGTAGTATCATGATCAGTCGAAGCACACCGTCATAATGTGACGTACCACGGGCATGTGCAGTAGCCCAATAACGAAGGAAATGAGCTAAGAACTTACCGACGTCTTCTCCTCGGCATATCTGGTAGGAACGACAGGAACGTACGATCTCATCGGGTGTGGCCCTAGAGGATAGAGGGCGCCTAATCGTAAAAATAGTCTGAGCCATCTGAAAAAGAAAGTATCACTATAGGTCAGACACGGTTAACATAATGTTATATCTAGAAGAAGGTATGTACACAACAAGAATCTGTACAAAACGGTTATAGCAATCTATACTATCCTATGTCCTATATTCCTAAATTCTTATGAAACTACTTTCATAGTTTGGCCTTCGGAAAAAGTCTGTACGGTTTCTTGGGGTAAAGCAAACGTTCGATATCTAACCTTCGGGTAAAGGCTAAGTGGTCACCCTATCTTATTGGATTCTGGATTCCTTATTTCTATTCGCATCATAACATTCGATCATATTCATTCTCATAACGTACTTGCAAATTGTTTTTTTTCTTTTATACTTCCTTAACGTTATACTTTGATTATTTTCATTATTGCCACGAGAGAGGCAACACGCATGGTGTTCGAAATTCCTTCGCGTAGAGAGGTTAGGACTCATAACAGTGCGAACCTCTATTTAAGCAATCACTTCATCATCGTAGATTTGTCGCGTTCTCCTTCTCAAATCCGTTCGGATTGTGATTCTTAAAATTTCTATGTTCTCATTCTTCCTTAGTATTCCATTCAATCGGGGATACCTTATGTTCTCATACTAAGTTCGGCGCAAAGGCATCATACATCTTAAGAGTCTATGTTCTCATGGGGAAACATACTCATTTACATCTTGCTTCTAATATGCTTTGCATATAGCAGTAAACACAGATCATAACGTGTAATTGTGACAAACAAGTATTCTCATATTACTCCCTTACCAAACCCCTAAAGTTTGCAACTTCTTTCAAACTAATGACCAATTATTTTGAAAGAAACTTTTCAAAATCATTCCTTTTTCCAAAATATATTTCGACCTTCAAACTAAGCAACATTTGTAAGTCTATTTCACATTTCAATACTTCCATCATTTCAAAATAACTTTTAGTTGAGATAGTTACCTTCTTACTCGTTGAGTAGGACAACGATGGATTGCAGTGCAGTGGCAGTCAAACACTAATAGTTTCTAGACTCAACTTTCAACTTAGGATTCAAGGAAAGAGTTTCTAGGGTTTAGAGCGAACTAATGCTCTGATACCACTTTGTGATGACCCGACTTCTCAAGAAAGTACGGATTAAACGGATCGTCACTAGTATGATAATACAACGAATACATACATAACTAACCAATACAATTAACCATTAAACTACTCATAAATGCATGAACTGGAAGGAATAGGCTGTTTCAATACAAACCCAAGTCACCAAAGGACTTGTCAAAACATTCAATATCAAAGTATAACCCAATCAGGACGCAATTCAAAGAGTGAGATACGACCTCAAGCTCAATACGGGAATGAAAAATAGTTATAACCAAAGACACAAAATATTATCAGAGTTTGGCAGTAAAAACGTGTGGACATGCATATGACGATGCATGCCTAAGGTTCTAGAAAATTGTCTATTATAGCAACAAAACACTTGCCATTCTGCACCACATCGCACTCACCGCCAATCCCTGCTCAACCTGCACATCAAAAACAAAATGCAGGGCTAAGTACAAAAGTACTCAGTGGACACATTGCGGAAAATATTTTCTTCGTAAAGTTATTGAACTGTCCACAATAGCGCATGAGGATTTTAGTTGAAAAGACTCATGCCTATCAAATATTTTATCATTTTCCAAAAATGTCCGGTTGGACTATTTCATCCACGTTGTTCCATATCTTATTATTCATTCATTTGCGAACTATGGAGGTGGCCACCTACACATAGTCGCCGTGACCGATCGATGTAACTAACCTTAATGTTTGGTTTCATTTTGTGCTTATTCTTGGTATTGTTTTGCATGTTGTTTTTAGTGGTTTGTCCTATTTATGTCGTTGGTTTGATTATTATTTATTGATTCTGACATACTTGGTTTATTTTGATATTTTGTAGAAGAACGGCATCAAATAGGGTAAAATATATTTGCCAAGATTTGAAGTATATTGAAGAGAATCTCGATAGGAGTACATAGGCACAAACGGATCGTAATTCGGACTTCGGACGAGGGAGAACAAATCATTTCTTCAATGTCGCGCACGTGCACTCCGTGCGTGCTTATTCTTGGAAAGATGGCATCAAATAGGATGAAATATATTTTTCAAGAGATATCCTATATTTAATATTATCTCGATAGGAGTCCTTAGGCGCAAATGGATCGCAATTTGAAGTTCGGACGAGAGAGAACAGAGCGAAACAATAAGTCACAAGACCGCGTGGCGCGTGAAGGCTGTCAGCAAGGCCGTCGTCCGGCTGGGCTCGCCCCAGCACACGTTCGTAAGCAAACCGGCGCTCACACAGCGCTGAGCTCGCCCCAGCGCCTTCCTCAAGCCCAGCACCCGCTCCATGGCCATCCCTCTTGTGTATTTCTCACATGCGCTCGCTCACACAGCGCGCTCTCCACTCCTGTGCGCTCGCCCACTCCTCCGTGTTCGCTCACTCAGCCGACCGCCCAGCTCCTCAATGCGCACCCGCAACCCCAGCGCCCGTTGCACTCCACCCGGTGCTCGACCAAGCAGCGCCTCGCCCACGCCCATCCAACGCTCAGCCGGCGCTGTGCTTGGAGCGCCCGTTCGCTATTTTTCCTCGCGCGTTCACGCCTAAACGCTCGCTCACCTCCTTTGAGCGCCCGCTCACTTCGAGCCAGCGCTCACTTCTGAGACATAACATTTCTCCAACCGGCGCTCCATCCAAACCGTCGCTCACCTTTTAATCAAAACACTGTTCAACCTACGCTCAGTGTGAACCGGCGCTCACTCATTTAATATATATATATATATATACGCGCTTAGGTCATTTTTTAAGGAGTTCCGATTCTGCGGTGTTGTTCGCCATTCCAGTTCCAATTTTCTTTACGCCGCGGCCGTTGTTCTTCAAATTCTCTTCCGGAGCTTCCAGACACGATAGAGACAAATTACATATATCTATTCTTGCTTTCATTTTCTTTGATTAATATATTTGTTTACCGAATTAATCTATTGGATTTATCAATTTACGCTTTTGAATTTATCAGTTCTATCGAAATCATTTTTGTAGTATTATTGTTTGATGATTTTTTGGATTCAATTGCATAGTGACAGTGGATTGTTTCCATGTTCCTTCGACTATATTTCTTCTAGTTTTTGATAATTTACATTCTATGCATTTGATATTAGATTTCAATAGTATGTTGAATCGTTCTCCGATGAATTTTATTGCTTTCTGTTTAATGATCTAGATTAGTTTGTTCTATGCTTAGTTTCCTGCTTTCGCGCTTTCGTAGTTTATCAACTAGGGATTGACAACTCCTAGTTAGATTGCTTTTATTTACATTTCCTGTTAGCATTTCAATTCTCGTTGTTTCAAAACCCCCGTTGGTATTAGAGTGTTTAAGTTTTACCGCTTTATGTGTGCGACATGAACAATAAGCCCTGTTAAGTTTTCCTTGAGAGACGACTTGGGTTATCTTACCCTATTATAACACCTCATTCGATTATGAGTCAATTAAAAGAACACTTTTAGTTGAAACACTTAACACACAGTCACACGTGTACACAATCCGAGTTAGACCTTAACTAATTCGGATCCGATCGTTACCCTTTTTTAACGTTGGTAGACCAATACATTCTCATATCACGTTGGATACCAACCTCAGATAGGATCACAACAAAACATAAATATTTGGCAGACAATAACAGTTCTTGCAATAATATTTCATAAAGCTTTTGTAAATCATGCTTTGAGATATGCGTATCATTTTGTTTCAAGAGAGCCCACCTGCTAGTCCGGAGCTATAAGTTCTAAGTAAGCAAGGTGCGGTTGTCCTTTCTCGATAACTATGTACGATCAGGTCCTTCATATGAAAATAGCGTTTCTTAGATTCTTTCTATTGATCGATGGTCGTTTATAAATTATGACTTAAAGTTCCCAATTAGGGGTTCCTTGTGATTTGGTATGGTGGTTTTAAGATAATTTCTATTATCTTACATTTTCAATTTCCAAACTATATTCCTTCATCATTCATAGATGAACCTCAACTTATAACTCATATACTCCGAGTCTAACCTCGACTCTAACCTTAGTGTTCTTCTAAACGTTATTACGTTATATATTGTTGGTACTCAAGTTATGATTTATATGTTAGGTTATTCTCAAGCCACTAACTAGACTAAACAATTATAGTTACGTCCTAGTATGTTATGCTTGACGGCTTGTCGTATTAACACGCCGAATAAATGGGAGTCTTGACTTATGATTCAAGTTATCCCATACTATCACGTAAGTAAATATTTAGAACTTAATGAAGTTCTTTGTAAATACTAACTCGACCTTTGAGGCATAAGGATCGATCTTTTATGTTTGAATCTTAGCTTACACTTTTCGACCTTGTTTGTTTCTCTTAACTCGTCGGAGATTGTATAAGTTATAAAATCGCTATTCGTATCGAGTTGTCTTAATGCTCAATTTAATATTTTATTAGGTTGTCGTTGTTGAGTATTTACGTTTGTAAGTCGGCTATTGGTTTCTTTAACTTAGAAACTCACGTTTGAGTACCCTATTATTATTAGAAAACCCTAGCTTGCGTCTAACTTCGATTCTCATTAATTCCTTCTTAAGTTATCGAAATTTATCAATTTCTTTTGGATTCTCGTACATCAAGTACTATGTTGTTTAAGTTTGAGGTTTTGTTTGTCGACATAACATAAATATAACCATCAACATTATACAACACCATACACAACATATACCATAATAAAACATTAGAAAACCCTAATTTCTAACATAATACACAACCATTGTGTATGTATGCATGAGTGTTCCATTCATTCATCATAATCACATACCATTCATTCTAAACTTATATATTAACTATCATAGCATCATTCACAATTAAAATCAAACTCATACTTAACCATTTTGCTATGTTTACGATACTTAGCAACAATTAGCATAAGTATCCAATAAATTCTAATAAAATCATGTTATGCTCTTATCATCCTATAGAATTTAATTACCAACTCAATATCATCAAATAAAATTTAAATCACGAGTTAATAAGCTTTATATTTTCGATAATATTGCTTTATTGAACATTGGTGTTCAATTAATTCCATAAAAATCATATCATGCTTATATCATATATTAAACATGAAATATCATTTCATATCATACATTAAAATTAAAACACATGCTTATTTACTTAATATAATTTTCGATAATATCAATATATGTATATATACTCAATAAATTCTACCCACTTCACAACATATTTATAATATGCAACAAACATGGAATATTAACTTTAAACACCAACTAAATATTTATAATATGAACTAAATGCTTGGAATTTTTGGTCCTTTTACATATATTGTATATGTGTTCAATAAATTCTCAACAAATCATAATAGATTCATATTATTTCCAAACATCATATTTAATAGTACTATTTTCAATAAATAAAAATCAAATAAATCTTAAAATATATCTATATAGTTTCGGTCCTAACAAAAAAACTAGGAGAAGTGTTTCAATAATTTCAAGATTAATATATGATTTACATATCATATATTAAACACTATATCTCAACTATTTTTCAGTAAATAAAATCAAAATATACCTTAAAAATCAAAATTGGTTTCGGCCTCTACAAAAACAAATACAAGAAAATTTCCAAAAAATATCATCTTTATTCTATATGCTCCTAATACATCAACAAACAATAATATTAACTAACATTCACAAAAACATGTTTTATCTTCTATAAAAACAATTCTAACAAAAATCGAAAAATACCCAAAATGCTCCAAAAATTCCCAAACTTTAAACACACCCTTAAAACACATTTCTAAGCATATTTCATTCATGGCTTGAGAGTATTTGATAGCTCAAAAGCCACGAAAATTGAAGGGGCCGAAGCTAGGGTTTCATATGAAAAAAAAAACTAAAAATATTTTAATCCATTAGGATTGTAGAGAATGATGAATACTACCTTTTTATGATCTTAGAAATTTATTTTTAGGGTTAGAAGAAGTTGAAAATGAAGATTAAAGCTTAAGGAAAGTGAAGAAATAAAGAGAGATATGTGTTCCAAAGAGAGAGAGAAAGTCACGAATTGCTACTATTGAATGAGCTATTGGGCAGCCCATATGGATGTCCATTGTGGTATTTGAGAGAAGACTAGTCAAACTTTCCCGATTTGGCATGTTAATACCGATTCTTTAAGTTTTATCGCGCTTTCGATTGATTTCTCGGAACCTTAAGGTTTTATTTTATTAAATAGCCTTAAAAAATTTATTTCATAGTTTATAATAATTTCATGAAGTTCAGATTGCATCCGCTAAGTCAATTCTAAATTATCGCGTAAAAACAGCGTCCGGCGATTAAATTATATTCATTCGAATTTTTATTGAATTCTTGAGCTTTCATAATTAATTTGAGTCTTATAAATCATTTCTTATTTATTTAAGCCCTTGGTTTGAGTTTCAGTTCATTCAGATTAGTTTAGGGTTTTTTCGATATATATACCCGGCGTTCGGTTAAGTTCTTCAGGAATTTCGTTCAGAATTTGATTCTTATGATATCTAAATTCATAATAATATATCCCTTCATGATTTTGATTGTTATCATTAATTTCACTGATTAACATGGACTGGAATTTGATCCAGCTCGTGAATAGTACTTTTGAGACTGATCGGACAAGTATGCCCGAAAATTCTAACTTTTTGCTTTTCACATTTTTTCGTGAGACGATTCTAGAAACGAAATTATTTTGTTGAGATTCATTCTAGATCTTTCATTCTATGTTCAGGTTATTCAGAAAACCCTTATCTGGTTGGACTAGTCACTAGTTTTTTATTTCTCTAGTTTTCGTTCTCCGAATCGATTCTAATTCGTTTCGTTGGTCACCTTAAACATATTTAAGGTCTTAGCACCATAAGCAAATGTTTTAATCATCACTAATAAAAGTTTTAAATTTTTCGGGTTATTACATGACCGTTGCAGTCGAAGATGTTACTTTATGCTTTGATATAACAGTTTTAATATTAAAAGATGTTTTATATGTGCCGGAGTTTCGGCAAAACCTTATTTCGGTTTCAAAACTATTTATATATGTATATTCGGTTGTTTTTGATAGTGGTGTTTCTATCATAAGAAATGACGAAGTTATCTGGGTAGCACTTTATATAATTCGCTTTACACTATTTCTGCCAAGCATAATACCTTTAATTATATTGCATCTACATCTAACCATAATAAGAAGAAGTTTTCTTCGCTAGATGACACCACATATCTTTGGCATCTTAGAGTAGGTCACATCAATCTAAATAGGATCCAAAGACTGGCTAAGAATGGAGAGTTGGGTGATATTACGCTTACTTCGTTCCCAGTCTGCGAATCCTGTATAGAGGGAAAGATGTCAACCAGACCCTTCAAAGCGAAGGGGTATAGAGCAAAACAAGTGTTGGAGCTAGTCCATTGTGACCTGTGTGGACCAATATCCACACAAGCTCATGGAGGGTACGAGTATTTTGTCACTTTCATTGACAATTACTCAAGGTACGGATACGTATAATTGCTTCACCGCAAGTCTGAATGTTTTGGGAAATTCAAAGAATTTAAGGCAGAAGTGAAGGCAAAGCTAGGTAAGAGTATCAAGTCATTGCGGTCTGATCACGGTGGCGAATACCTCAGTAACGGGTTCATGGACTTATGGTGCAGTCTGGGATTATATCCCAGCTCACTACACAGAGCAAACCACAGCAAAATGGTTTGTCAGAGCGAAGAAATAGGACTCTCTTAGAGATAGTTAGATCGATGATGAGTTATGCAACATTGCCTATTTCGTTCTGGGGATATGCCTTAGAAACAGTGGCATATTTGCTTAATCTAGTACCATCAAAGTCAGTCGATAAGACCCCTTTCGAGTAGTGGTTTGGGCGCAAGCCTAGTTTAAGCCATATAAGGATATGGGGCAGTCCAACACATGCACTGAACAAGAAGGTTGACAAGTTGGAGGCTAGATCTGAAGCAAGGCTATTTATTGGTTATCCTAGAGGAACGAAATATGGTTATTTCTATAGTCCTAAGAATCAGAAGGTCGTTATTAGAACTAATGTCCGATTCTTAAAAGATGACTACATGAAAAACCATAAATCCAAAGTTGAAATCATTCTTCAGAAATTAGAAGATGATCGTATTCCACCACCGATTAGGCTAAAGGTACGAGATGTCATGTCTAGTGTGAGGGATCGACATCAGATACTTCATGAAATTGAAGTGGGTCGAATTCCATTGGAGATACAGATCGTACAAGTGGCACCTACCCAGCAAGTTGTGCAAGATAGAGAACCACGGGTTACTGCACCCACTATTGCCATTATGCCAGTAGCGCCTCGTCGTAGTGGGAGGGTTGTTCGTCAACCCGAGCAATTTATGTTTGTAGGTGAATCTTCGGATTTAGTCCCAAGAAACGAGCAGACTTTAATCGACTCATGTACATACAACGAGGCGATACAAGACATAGATGTAAGATCATGGCACACCACTATGGACTTAGAAATTGAGTCCATAATAGCTATGGATGTATACGACAAATCACCTCTTCCAGATGACAAGGAAGCTATAGGTAGTAAGTGGGTATACAAGGGGAAGAGAGATTCAGGTGGAGAGGTTACAGTTTTTAAGTCAGGCTTGTGGCGAAAAGGTACACTCAGATTGAGGGCATCGATTTCGCTGAGAACTTTTCGCCTGTAGCAATGCTCAAGTCCATCAGAATTTTTCTGGCCATAGCAACTCATCTGAACTTAGATGTTTTAGCAAATGGATGTGAAAACCACTTTTCTAAACGGTTACCTTGAAGAAGGTAGAGACATCTATATACAGCAACCTGAAGGTTATATGGTGAAGGGTGAAGAGCATCTAGTATGGAAGCTTAAGAAGTCCATTTATGGACTTAAGCAAGCTTCCCGATCATGGAACTTATGCTTTGACGAGGTGGTAAAGTCCTATGGATTTACCCAGTTTCCTAGCGAGAGTTTTGTGTATAGTTTGGATGTCAATGGTGACGTGGTATTTCATGCACTTTACGTAGATGACATCCTTCTACTTGGCAACTGTTGGATTTTTATACTGAAAGCAGTTTGGTTGAGCTTGTATACAATGTTTTCTGTTACCACTATTACAATCTCCTATCTGAATTGTTTACTTGATTGCATATATCTAAGTCCCCTTATCTCATATATAAGTTAGATCATACAGTGTGTAGAAGATCACATAAGTCTGTATGATTGGTCAAGCTTAATGAGATATAAAAAGTATCACAGCTGAGACAACTTGAGGACGAGTTGTCGGTATAGGCTACGGTATAGATAAGAAGTGACTTGACTTGGTTGCTTGTCTATATACCGTGCACGCCTCGACGTATTGATGGATCACAGTGAGATGAGTTCTTCTATCTGACCGTCGTGAAGAACCTAGATCTCGGAGACTTACGTTGATCTAAATCTCGATAAGGTATTAGGTGAGTATGAGTTGTTGACCATCACTTTGACTTGCTATGGGTGAGGGTTACATGAGATAACCCAAGATTTTCGACATCTTGCGTGGTGGCAGTGTTTGTATGTCATGCTAGTTATTTGTGTCGAGTCACCGTATCCGTTTAGGATGATGACGTCCCCTTAAGGAGCTCAAAAGATTTATTGTACTAAACCCTGCAGTTGAGTTATCTCAAGTACAATAATAAGGTTGAGTGGTACTACTTATGAATTAAATATATTAATTATTTTAAGCATCAAAACATCGTAAATAATTAATGGACGTCGATATCTTAAATATGGGGATTCAGTAAAGTCTAAGTGCAAGCCGACTCACCTTCGGTAATAAAGGGTAAGTCAAGATTTATTCTCTAGTGGCATGAATAAATGTTTAAGAATTAATTTATGTTCGGGTGAACATAAGATAATTAATTTATTTGAGGCCCATCTTTATTCCTTGCATTTGATCCCTGGGCTGGCTCATCCAGGCCTGGAGCTTAGTGATTTTCGCCCCCTCCTTATAGAGTCCCACTGGGACTCAGCTTGATCCTCTCTATCTTAAGTGATAAGATTATATTTATTAGATATGCATAAATCCTATCTTGATAGGTTTTAGGGTTGCATTATAAATATAAGGTGAGAGAGAAAATCAAGGTTAATGCTTAACCATAATTTTCGAGAATTACTATAGTGATATAGTGAGAATTTTCGAAAACTGTGTAAGAAGGAAGAAGGCGGATTTCTAAAGCACTCTCCATAGATTGTCCTCACTCGACATTGGAGTTTAGGCAAACGGGATACAGTCCAGAAGATCAAAGCACGAGTCTTGATCCATTCATCCCTGACAGATTTGCAGGTAAACACGAGAAAACCCCTACGTGTTGCAATTAATTATATAGGTGCATGCTAGGCATATAATCAATGTATGGTGAATTAAACATCCAAGATAGATCCTCGGGAGATGGTTAAAATCAGATTTCCCTAAAATTGGTATTAGAGCCAGGTTCAGTATCTTGGCTCTGTTGGATTAATTCACGTTTGATTATAACGTGCGTAATTAATTAATTGTGAATCTGTCGTTCATCGTGGCCCGTTTTATTTTTGTCGGATTTTGTTTTTCACCACGAAAAAGTCCTTGGTTAGATTAGATTTTTTCATGTAAATCTTATCTGTAAAAGAAGAACGAAGACGAAAGCACGAAGAACGAGACGATGGAGTTCACCGAAAAATCGGACGCACGGCGCGAGCGCAGCGCTCAGCGCCATGCATGCGTTCTCGGCGGCAATGGCGACGAGGCGGGCGCGGGGACAAGCCTCGGCGGGTCACGCGCGGCCTTGGCGCGCCGGACACGCCTCGGCGGTTGGCGCGCCAGCGTCGGGCGACACAGGCGTCGCGGTCGCGAGCTCGGCGGCCGGGCGTGCGGGCGCCTGAACCTTACGCAAGGCCTCGGCGTTGAGTGCGGAAACCGGCTGGGCAGCAGCGCGCGATCGCAGCGGGCGCTACCGCAGCGCGGCAGCGCAGCGCCTCGGCGCGGGCACGATCGCGATCACGGATTTCGGCGTGATTCGCGCGAGCGCATTGATTTCTCGGCAGCGATGGGCCACTGCGGTGAAGGCCAAGACGAGGAAACCTCAACGCCCGGCGGGCGTGCTCAAGAAGACGGCCAGCGGCGCGACGGGAAACCTCAACGAGGTTTCGGCCACGCACGGGCGACGCGGGGTGCGCGAATCTCGTGCGAGGCCTCGGCGGTGCTCGACGGCCTCAGCGCGAGATTCGCGCAGGAAACCTCAACCCCGCGCGTTTCTCGGTAGGCCATGGCAGCGCGTAGGTGGGCGGCGGCGGTGTGCTGGGCGCACGCATGGGATGTGCCCTAGCGCGCGGCCCAGCCGTTTATCTTGACCCGCCCGTTTGTTTTGGGGCGACCCGACCGGTTCGGCCCGACCGTTTTTGCCCAGATCAAAATTTTGACCCGGTTTTTGACCGGTTCGCCCGTTCCAATGATCCGGCCCGTTTTCAAAATTTGGCCCAAATCCAGTTTTGATGAATCCGGTCCGTGCCCATGCACGCGAGGCCCGTTTTTCGAGTTTCAAGATTTGTACTTTGCAAATTTATGTAATAAATTAGGCAGGGAAGTACAGGGTCCACGATTGGGCCACGATTAATGATTTTATTTTATTTTTATCGTTCAAAGCATGTCGTGGATGTTTAAATTATGCAGAAGCATGCTATGTATGTTTAATTACGTAGATAAACATGTTATATGTTTTCGTGATTGGATGAGCATAGTAAGCATGCTAGGTTTATCGCATTTTTCAAGTATATTTTAGAATTACATGAGCATGTTTTACATGTTGAGTTCTATAGAAAAGCATGCTAGGATTACGTGATGCGCATGGACAAACCTTTTGAAACAAAAGACTAAGCAAGTAACCCGACATATTAATTTTAAATTAAAATGTCAAGACCTCCACTTTTGATCTCTAAACAAAGTGATACGACTGTGAGTGGCGATCCACACGCGTGGCTTGCTTGCCTTTGTTTGTCATAAGTTTGTTAGATGAGATTTCTAAATAAAACATTTTAATATATTGAGAAGTGGGAGTTTCATGTGTAAACGTCCACACGTGTGGCTTGAATGTACAATTTTCATAAGTTCTCTAGAGATAGTTTAAAATGAGATGACAAAAGAATTTGAATTAGAAGCGGTATGGTCCGAGTGAGTATGCCAATTCTAAGAATTCATTTTCCGCTGTCAAAATTATGGTCATTGCTTAGACATCACCTCAAGTACAACTTCCCGTGAAGTCCCTTCTTACGATAGTGATGTGGTCTAGTAAGGTCCAATCATTAATTTCATTTGTCAAAAGGATAAGTTGACATGGATTGAAATTAAATTACTAAAAGGTATATTTTAGTCTGGTCGAGGGGTTTATGTGTAAATGTCCACACGCGTGGTTTGCATGTGGGATTCCTTGGGCGATTGGAGGTTTCAATTAATATTGTTTTATCAAAAGGTTACAATATTATTGTTACGAATTATGTGCGATCGTATGCTTATGTGTTTACATTACTTTTCAGATATGTCTCTTACACCGATTATCAACATGCTCGCACAAAATCCTTTATCCGGTCCGAATTTTATCGAGTGGAAATGAAACATGGAATATGTTCTTATCGCTGAAGAACACATGTTTGTTCTCGGTACTCCCAAACCCGATGCCCTTATCGACGATCGACTAATGAAAGCGAGAGTCCAAGCAGACTTTAGCATAAGTCAAACAATATGGCCAAGTGCTATATGATGACTACGATGTCCAAAGGCTTGCGGTGCAAAGATCGATCGATGGTGACGCGATCGAAATATGGTCAAGTCTCGAGAGTAAGTTTGGGCGATCGGATCGAGCGATCGCTTCCACACAATGAGAGAAATCTTGGCGTGTAAGATGGAAGAAGGAAGTTCGGCCCATGAACACGTCTCCCACATGACTCATCTCATGGATAGTCTTGATCAGTTGGGAGGAGGTATTGACGGCGAAGCCAAGGTCGATATCATCCTCAACACACTGCCCAAGTCTTTTGAGAATTTTCGCATGAACGCGATCATGAGCAAGACCGAGTATACACCTAGTCAGTTGCTTAATGATCTCGGAGCTACGGAAGGAGTCACTTAGTCAGTTGCTTAATGATCTCGTAGCTGCGGAAGGAGTCATGGGTAAAGGAGCACATGCTCTTGCTAGTACATCTAGGGGCCCAAATTTTCCGTTGAAAAATGGAAAAAGAAAAAGGGGCACCAAAGGTGGTAAAAGCAAGGGAACTAGTGGGAGTAATGGGAGCAAGAACATGTCTGCCACGGAGGCAGAAGAAGCAAATGAGAGGCGGGTGCTCATGTCTTGCAAGGCGGGTATTGGAAGGCCAAGTGCCCTATGCTCAGGCTCAAGGTACGCCATTTGCTTTAATAACGGAAACATGTTTAGCGACTTGTTCTACCCATTCTTGGGTAGTAGACACGGTGCGATCGATCATGTTTGTTACACCTGCGTGGGTTCTGCATGACAAGGGAGGCGTGATGATGGCGAGATAACGATCTCCATGGGCAACGCATGAAAGTCGAGGCCGTTGCAGTCGGAAATGTTACTTTATGTTTTGATAGGACTGTTCTAGTTTTAAGAAACGTTTTATATGTGCCGGAGTTTCAACGAAACCTTGTTTCAGTTTTGAAACTATTTATTCATGGATATTCAGTTGTTTTTGATAGTGGTGTTTCTATCATAATAAATGACGAAGTTATCTGTGGTGGCACTTTATATAATTCGCTTTGTACTATTTCTGCCAAACATAATACCTATAACTATGTTGCATCTACATCAAACCTTAAGAAGAGAAAGTTTTCTTCACAAGATGACACCACATTTCTCTGGCATCTTAAATTAGGTCACATCAATCTAAATAGGATCAAAGGCGGCTAAGAATGGGCGTTGGGTGATCTCACGGTTACTCCGTTCGATCTGCGAATCCTGTATAGAAGGAAAGATATCGACCAGACCCTTCAAAGCGAATGGTTATAGAGCCAAAGAAGTGTTGGAGCTAGTCCATTCGACTGTGTGACCTATGTCAACACAAGCTCGTGGAGAATGCAGTATTTTGTCACTTTCATTAACGATTACTCAAGGTGCGGATACATATACCTGCTTCACCGCAAGTCTGAATGCTTTGAGAAATTCAAAGAGTTTAAGGCGGAAGTGGAGATGAAGCTTGGCAAAAGTATCAAGTCACTGCGGTCTGATCTCGGTGGCGAATACCTCGAACGAGTTTATGGACTACTTGGTGCAGTGTGGGATTACCTCCCACTCACTACACCGGGCACAACACAACAAAATGGTGTGTCGGGCGAAGAAATAGGACTCTTTTAGAAATGGTTAGATCGATGATGAGTTATGCAACATTGCCTATTTCGATTCGGGGCATGCCTTAGAAACGGCGGCATACTTGCTAAATCTAGTACCATCCAAGTCGGTCGAAAAGATCCCTTCGAGTTGTGGTTTGGGCGCAAGCCTAGTTTAAGCCACATAAGGATATGGGGCGATCCAACACATGTCTTTGAACAAGAAGGGCGACAAGTTGGAGGCTAGATCCCACGCAAGGCTATTTATTGGCTATCCTAGAGGAGCGAAGGTGGTTATTTCTATAGTCTAAGGATCGGGAAGGTCATTATTAGCACTAATGCCCGATTCTTAGAAGAGTATTATATGAAAACCATAAATCCAAAGTTGAAATCATTCTTCAAGAATTAGAAGATGATCGTATTCTACCACCGATTAAGCCAAAGTGCGAGATGTCGTGTCTAGTGGGAGGATCGATACCGATACTTCAAGAAATTGAAGTGGGTCGAGTTCACTTTGGAGATACCGGCCGCAAGTTGCTCCTATCCAAACAATTTGTGTAAGATAGAGAACCACAAGTTATTGCACCCACCGTTGCCATTGTGCCGATGGCGCCTCGTCGTAGTGGGAGGTTGTTCGTCAACCCGAGCGATTTATGTTCGTGGGTGAATCTTGAATTTAGTCGTGAAGCGAAAGGGCAATAATCGACCCATGGACATCAAATGAGGCGATACAAGATATTGATGCAAGATCATGGCACACCGCTATGGACTTAGAAATTGAGTCCATACTGACTATGGATGTATACGAAAGACACCTCTACCGGATGGCAAGGAAGCCATAGGTAGTAAGTGGGTATACAAGAGGAAGAGATTCGGATGGAGAGGTTTCGACTTTTAAAGCCGGGCTTGTGGCGAAGGGTACACTCAGTTGAGGGCATCGATTTCGATGAGACCTTTTCGCTGTAGCAATGCTCAAGTCCATCGTAATTCTTCGGCCATAGCAGCCACTTAAACCTTGAGGTTTAGCAAATGGATGTGAAAACCGCTTTTATAAGCGGTTACCTTGAACAAGGTAGAGACATCTATGTCAAAGAACCGAAGGTTATGTGGTGAAGGGTGAAGAGCATCTAGTATGGAAGCTTAAGAAGTCCATTTATGGACTTAAGCAAGCCTCACGATCCTGGAACTTACGCTTTGATGAGGTGGTAAAGTCCTATGGATTTACCCAGTTGCCTAGCGAAAGTTTTGTGTATCGTTTAGATGTCAACGGTGATGTGGTATTTCTTGCACTTTACGTAGATGGCATCCTTCTACTTGGCAACAATGTGAAGTTGTTATCAGACGTAAAGAGTTGGTTATCCGATCAGTTTCAAATGAAAGACTTAGGAGATGCAGCGTACATTCTTGGATCAAGGTTTACCGAGATCGCAAGAGAAAAATGTTGAGCTTATCTCAGGCGTCTTACATTGATACTGTGATTACTCGTTTTAGTATGCAGACCGCCAAGAAAGGATTGCTACCTTTCAGACATGGCGTTCCTTTATCTAAGGAGCAGTCACCTATGACTGCAAAGAAGATAGAGAAAATGAAACATGTTCCTTACGCTTCCGCCGTAGGAAGTCTCATGTACGCAATGCTATGTACGAGACCCGATATCTGCTATGCGGTAGGCATAGTAGCTAGATATCGGTCTAACCCTGGAAAAGCTCATTGGACTGAGGTAAAGCATATACTCAAGTACCTGAAAAGGACTCGAGATTATAGGCTGGTTTACCATGCAGATAGTCTAATGCCTTTGGGTTATTGGACACTGGATTTCCAAGCTGACCGTGATGAGAAGAAGTCTACCTCAGGCTATATGTTTACCTTGGGAGGAGGAGCCGTATCCTGGCAGAGTGCAAAGCAGCGATGCATTGCGGACTCCACCATGGAAGCCGAATATGTAGCCGTTTCGGAGGCTGCTAAAGAGGATGTATGGTTCAAGAACTACCTCATGGATCTAGATGTGGTACCTGGTTTGCCCAAGAGTATCATAGTTTACTGTGATAACTCAGGTGCAGTGGCAAACTCGAAGGAACCACGGACCCACAAGGCAACAAAACACATAGAGAGAAAGTATCATGTCATACGAGAAATCGTTAGACGAGGGGATGTGCTGATTGAGAAGATTGGTACTGCGGATAACCTAGCTGATCCATTCACGAAGAGCCTGCCGCAAAAATTCTACAAAGAACATATTCGAGGACTTGGATTGCGCAAGATGGCACCCACTTAGAAAGGAAACTTTTGTATAAGTGGGAGAAGCAAAGTGATGATGTTGTTTGTAATAGCTAGTAGAGAGACACATTGTATACTAAAAGTTTTGCTTTAGTATAAGTGGGAGATTGTTGGTTGTATAATCGAAAGCGGTTTGGTTGAGCTTGTATATAATGTTTCTGTTCGACCAAATTGTTCTTTTAAGTCGCTTCGCAATAGCACGAGGTCCTTATAGGCGGTAAGGTCGACCCAAGTCGAATCTCTCGAGGAAGGCTTAATAGGGCTACGGTTTTATGTCAAACACGTAAGCGAGTAAAAGAAAACTAACGTCCTAACATAAAGGGGCTGTCACGGAAAGGACGAAAGGTGAAATAAAATAAAGCGAGGGAAGCGGATGCACTTGGACAACAATAGGAATTGTGGACACGGAATTGGAGATGGTGTTCTAGGGTTGAATCTATCCTCGCTATTAATAAATCAAGGACGGTACACAATGCATAAAACACCCACGCCTCTCACCAAATGGTCAACACTAACTAATCTCTCGATTACGTCAACGTTAGACTCGAACTTAATGATAGGGGATCTCTCAATCAACCAACCATCAACTACGAAGGATATTTTATTGCAAGGCACACGATAGCAAAACCCTAACCACATATATCATTTATTCAACAACAAACCAATCTCGATCCTTTCATTGTCAAACTTATATTTAATATAAATCTGCTCTCGCATATCTTTATAATCAAACATAAGCATACAATCAACCCACACTATTCTTTCGAACACCATGCATGAAGATCATAAAATAAACAATTTATACGGATGAAGAAATCGCAAATCATCAATTCAATAATCACAATTCAAGATAAGAATGATTGAACATATATTCCCAACAATTCATAATTCATCTCATGATAGAAATTAATCCAATCCCAATTACATAGACATAATCAAAACCAGAAAAACTTACAACCATTCATAGACAAATTCGTCTTCCAAAATCCGGAATCGTGTAATCCCAATTGTTAATCCAAAGTACAAGAATTAAAAGGAAAATGGAAAGAAAAAGATAAGGAAAAAGAAGACTGATCGCCAAACAAACTGACGTCTGCGAAATAAAAATAAGAACTAGGGTTTTTCGCGTGTATTTCAGAATTTATAACGGAAGAAAATTCACTCCCAACGCCGGACGCGACGCAGCGCCGGACGCGAGGAGTTTCTGGACTGAAAAGCCTCAGCACCCCAGCGTCGGACGCGATTAAACGTCGGACGCGAGCACTCTCTGGAGTGAACAGCCACATGAACCCAGCGCCGGACGAAGCGGAGCTCCGAACGCGGGTGGGTGTAACGCATGCGCTGGGTGATGGTGCAGCGCCAGATGGGAGTGGACGGGCGCTGGAAGGTTGGGTATGAACTGGAGAAGGCAGCGCCGGCTGGAGTTCTGTTGGGGCGAGTGGGGGCGGGGGGCGCTGTGTGTGGAGCAAGCGCCGCAAAGCCAGCCGCAGACAGCTTGCCGCGAACACGCGCGTCTTGTGGGGCGGGGGGGCTGAGTGCGGGCAGTGGCGTTGCGCGGCGTCTTGTGACAGGCGGGCGCGCCGGCTGGCGGCGTCGTCGCGACGGAGTCGTCTTGCGCCGCTCGACGTTCGCTTCGGTTCTTTCTCTATCGAACTTCAGTTGCGAACCGTTTGCACCTACGAACTCTCGTCGAGATGCTCTTCAATAATACATGATCCTTGGCAGATTCAATTCATCATATTTTATGCGTTTTTCTACAAAACATCGAAACGAGCGAAGTAAGTTCAAATCGACAAATATTAATCAAACCAACGGCATAAATAGGAAAAATCACTGAAAACGAGATATAAAACAATACCAAAAATCAGCACAAATTCATACTAAACAACTCCCCACACTTATCCATTTGCTTGTCCTCAAGCAAAGTCTATACTAGTAAGAATAGGGAAGATAACCCATGCAACTTCACTCTTAGTCTAATCAATCAAACCTTATTGATTTCCCCCACACTAGGTATATACGCATTCAAAGATAATGTGAAATAAATCTAGGACGACAATTGATTTCCAATAAATAAAAGGGTTAACCTCTGCTCAGACCCGACTCTCCGTTAGTGGTGAACTAACTAATGTGGTCACATTTAGCAACAAGTTTCTTTTTTAAAGCACAAAGAATGTTTTAACTGATTTTGGAACAATATTGAAGGTGAACTCTCGATGAACTCGAGTTTCCTATCGTGGTTTCCATGTCCATTTCTCAATTTACGAGAAAGAGGACATAATCTCATCCTCCATTTCAACAATCTCAACAAATAACTGGAGTTTTCATTCTCCTTATTTTTTACTCTTTTTCACTTTTTTTTTATAAAATGAAACAAGTATATAGGTAACCACAATGTTAACACTACCCCTAACATTAGCCGGACAAATCACATCAATTTCCCTCTATTCATTTTCTATCAATCACAATCTCGTCAATTCACGTTATACTCAAATCATATATCACCAAAAGTCTCGGAAATTCAAAATCAATTTGACCAATACCACAGAGTTTAGTTGCACAAATCAAAATCCCAACTTACTCGCATATACAATACTTGATTCCAAGAAATCAAAAGAAGCACAGATGCACAACACCAAACATACAAATAGATAAGATACGCATACAAAACTGAGTAAACATCCCCCACATTTAATTAGAACATCGTCCCCGGTGCTCTAAACATTATAACACAAAATGACCATAGAGGATGATACTTCCACGATAATGAGCGAGTGTCTTGTTTGTAGAGTTGGAGCATCACGGCTTCACCACACGGATTAAAATGTCCTAAAACTCGAGAATAATAAACACGAAACTGCGCACTACGAAAAACCAAAACAAAGGCGAAAACACAAACACAAACAAAACCAAGAGAAAACAAGAACAAAGCAGAAAACAAGAAAACTGGGTGGGTTGCCTCCAGCGTGGCGCTCGTTTCAATGGCACGAGCTCCACTAATCAAAAACGGACTATCCATAGTCCTTCACCGCAGAGAATACCATCTCAACCGAGCATCAAGAGTAACATTGTAAGCACAAAGGACGGTTAAGGTAGCAATTAACGAATTAATTAAGTTCAAATCAAACATCCTATTCTTCAAAGCAAAATAGATAACTTCGACTCCAACAGCACAATACTTTGGAGAATTAGGATTTTGAAAAATTATAAATGCTACCTCAATGTATGTCCTCTCTTCCTCTTCTAAATGGTTCGGGAAGATATCAGGTTGTTCATGGTTAGTCTCGGTTTGATGAAACCTTAACTCTTTAATTTCATCATCTTCCATGATTCTCCCCTCAACTTCATCATCTTCATAAACTATGATAGAAGAAGTTTGCTCCAATTGTCTCGGCATCTCCTCCACACTTTGGTTGTGGACCAATTTTTCCCTCTATCCCGGCTAACCGACTGACTTGAGTCTCTAAACGCTCGATAGATGTTTCCAAAATCTCGAACCTTTGTGGCTTCACCGGCTGACTCGCTTGAATGAACGCTTGCAATGACTCCTCCAATGTCGGCTTCACCGGCTGCTTCATCGGTGACTACTTTGAATGAATGCTTGCGTGAATCCTCGATGTCGGCTTCATCGATTTGTTGTTGGAAGAAGAAGTCGACTATATGAAGAACTCGAGGATGCCTCCAGTAGGGATCATAGGCTTGATGCTCACAGCCTGACGAGTATCCCTCAAAATAGTCGAATTGGGCTCCTTCTTTGTAGGAAGAATTTGCCCAATCTGACGAGCTTTCTCCTCCAGGGCTGTCGACCATATTCGTATCGCGGTAACCCCGCATTATGAGACACCAACTACAAAAACAAGATCACACGCACGGTTGAAGAAAATAGAAACAAAGAAAAAGAAAAGAAAGAAATAAAAAGAAGAAGCACGGGGAAGAAAGCGAGAAAAACAAAAAAACACGAAAAACAAACAACACAAAACCCAAAGCCTAAAGCCTTCCCAAGAAGCGGCGCCAAAATTTATTCCGACCAAATTGTTCTTTTCGATCGCTCGCAATAGTACGAGGTCCTTCTAGGCGGTAAGGTCGACCAAGTCGAATCTCTCGGGAAGACTTAACAGGCTACGGTTTTATGTCAAACACGAAGCGAAAAGAAAACTAATGTCCTAACATAAAGGGGGCGATCACGGAAAGGACGAAAGCGTGAAAATAAAATAAAGCGAGGAAAGCGGATGCACTTGGACAACAATAGGAATCGTGAGATACGAAATTGGAGCGGTGTTCTAGGGTTCGAATCTATTCTCACAATTAATGAATCGAGGACGGTACACAATACAAAAATACCCACACCTCTCACCAAACGGTCAACACTAACTAACCTCTCGATTACGTCGGCGTTAGACTCGAACTTAATGACGGGGATCTCAATCAACCAACCATCAACTACGAAGGATATTTTACTACAAGGCATACAATAGCAAAAACCCTAACCACATATATCATTTATTCAACTACAAATCAATCTCTCGATCACTTTCATTGTCAAACTTATATTTAATATAAATCTGCTCTCGCATATCTTTATAATCAAACATAAGCATACAATCAACCTACACTATTCTTTCGAACACTATGCATGAAGATCATAAAATAAACAATTTATACGGATGAGGAATCGCAAATCATCAACCCAACAATCACGATTCAAGATAAGAACGATTAAACATATATTCCCAACAATTCATAATTCTTCTCATGATAGAAATTAATCCAATCCCAATTACGTAGACATAATCAAAACCAGAAAAACTTACAACCATTCATAGACAAATTCGTCTTCCAAAATCCGGAATCGTGCAATCCCAATTGTTAATCCAAAGTACAAGAATTAAAAGGAAAAGGAAAAGAAAAAGATAAGGAAAAAGAAGACAGATCGCCAAAGAAACTGACGTCTGCGAAATAAAAATAAGAACTAGGGTTTTTCGCGTGTATTTCAGAATTTATAACGGACGAAAATTCACTCCAAAGCCGGACGCGAGGAGTTTCTGGACTGAAAAGCCTCAGCACCCCAGGGCCGGACGTGACGAAACGTTGGACGCGAGCACTCTCTGGAGTGAACAGCCACATGAACCCAGCGTCGGACGAAGCGGAGCGCCTGACGCGGGCGGGTGTAACGCATGCGCTGGGTGATGGTGCAGCACCGGATGGGAGTGGGAGGGCGCTGGAAGGTTGGGTATGAAGTTGAGAAGGTAGCGCCGGCTGGAGTTGCAGTGCCGACGCGAGGGGGGCGGGGGGCGGTAGCGGAGCAGCAAAGCAAAGGCGGACGTGCGCGCGAAGGGCGCTGAGGGCGGGCGGGCAGGCGGCATTGCGCGGCGTGCGCGACGGGCGAGGGGCGCTGGGGCGGGCGGCGCTGGCTGGCGTGCGTCTACGGAGTCGTCTTGGCTTCGACGTTTCGCTCGGTTCTTTCTCTATCGAACTCCGATTTACGAACCGTTTGCGCCTACGAACTCCTGTCGAGATGCTCTTCAATAATACATGATCCTTGGAAGATTCAATTCATCATAGTTTATGCCATTTTTTCTACAAAACATCGAAACGAGCGAAGTAAGTTCGAATCGACAAATATTAATAAAACCAACGGTATAAATAGGAAAAATCACTGAAAACGAAATATTAAACAATACCAAAAATTAGCACAAATTCATACTAAACAACTCCCCCACACTTATCCATTTGCTTGTCCTCAAGCAAAGTCTATACTAGTAAGAATAGGGAAGATAACCCATGCAACTTCACTCTTAGTCTAATCAATCAAACCTTATTGCTTTCCCCCACACTTGGTGATTACGCATTCAAAGATAATGTGAAATAAATCTAGGACGGCAATTGATTTCCAATAAATAAAACGGTTAACCTCTGCTCAGACCCGACTCTCCGTTAGTGGTGAACTAACTAATGTGGTCACCTTTAGCAACAAGTTTCTTTTTTAAAGCACAAAGAATGTTTTAACTGATTTTGGAACAATATTCGAAAGGTGAACTCTCGATGAACTCGAGTTTCCTATCGTGGTTTCCCATGTCCATTTCTCAATTTACGAGAAAGAGGGACATAATCTCATCCTCCATTTCAACAATCTCAACAAATAAGTGGAGTTTTCATTCTCCTTATTTTTTACTCTTTTTCATTTTTTTTTTTTTAAAATGAAACAAGTATATAGGTAACCACAATGTTAACACTACCCCTAACATTAGCCGGACAAATCACATCAATTTCCCTCTATTCATTTTCTATCAATCACAATTTACCGATTTAACTTGTGGGGAGGAGGGCTGAGTGCGGAGCAGGCGCGGCATTGTGGCGTCTTGCGACAATGGGGGGCGCATCAGCTGGCGGCGTGCGTCCGACGGAGTCGTGCGCGGCTTTGACGTTTCGCTCGGTTCTTTCTCTATCGAACTCCGATTTGCAAACCGTTTGCACCTACGAACTCCTGTCGAGATGCTCTTCAATAATACATGATCCTTGGCAGATTCAATTCATCATATTTTATACCGTTTTTTCTACAAAACATCGAAACGAGCGAAGTAAGTTCGAATCGAAAAATATTAATCAAACCAACGGCATAAATAGGAAAAATCACTGAAGACGACATATAAAACAATACCAAAAATCAGCACAAATTCATACTAAACATTTCCTGTTACCACTATTACAATCTCCTATCTGAATTGTTTACTTGATTGCATATATCTAAGTCCTCTTATCTCATATATAAGTTAGATCATACAGTGTGTAAAAGATCACAGAAGTCTGTATGATTGGTCAAGCTTAATGAGATATAAAAAGTATCACTGTGAGACAACTTGAGGACGAGTTGTCGGTATAAGTCTTGTATAGATAAGAAGTGACTTGACTTGGTTGCTTGTCTATCTTGGTACATCTCGACGTATTGATGGATCACGGTGAGATGAGTTCTTCTATCTAACTATCGTGAAGAACCTAGATCTGGAGACTTACGTTGATCTAAATCTCGATAAGGTATTAGGTGAGTATGAAGGTTGACCATCACTGACTTGCTATGGGTGAGGGTTGATGAGATAACCCAAGATTCTCTGCATCTTGGGTGGTGGCAGTGCTTGTATGTCATGCTAGTTACATGTGTCGAGTCACCGTATCCGTTTAGGATGATGACGTCCCCTTAAGGATCTCAAAAGGTTTATTGTACTAAACCCTGCAGGTTGAGTTATCTCAAGTACAATAATAAGGTTGAGTGGTACTACTTAAGGAATTAAAGATATTAATTATTTTAAGCAGTCAGAACACTGTAAATAATTAATGGACGTACGATATCTTAAATACGGGGATTCGTAAAGTCTAAGTGCAAGCCCGACTCACCTTCGGTAATAAAGGGGTAAGTTCGCATTTATTCTCTAGTGGCATGAATAAATGTTTATGAATTAATTTATGTTCTGGGCTGAACATAAGATAATTAATTTATTTGAGGCCCATCTTTATTCCTTACATTTGATCCCTGGGCTGGCCCATCCAGGCCTGGAGCTTAGTGATTTTCGCCCCCCTCCTTATAGAGTCCCACTGGGACTCAGCTTGATCATCTCTATCTTAAGTGATAAGATTATATTTATTAGATATGCATAAATCCTATCTTGATAGGGTTTAGGATTGCATTATAAATATAAGGTGAGAGAGAAAATCAAGGTTAATGTTTAACCATAATTTTTGAGAATTACTATAGTGATATAGTGAGAATTTTCGAAAACTGTGTAAGAAGGAAGAAGGCGAATTTCTAAAGCACTATCCATAGATTGTCCTCACTCGGCATTGGAGTTTAGGCAAACGGGATACAGTTCAGAAGATCAAAGCATGAGTCTTGATCCATTCATCCCTGACAGATTCGTAGGTAAACACGAGAAAACCCCTACGTGTTGCAATTAATTATATAGGTGCATGTTAGGCATATAATCAATGTATGGTGAATTAGACATCCAAGATAGATCCTTGGGAGAGGGTTAAAATCAGATTTCCCTACAGCAACAGCGTGAAGCTGTTATCAGACGTAAAGAGTTGGTTATCCGACCAATTTCAAATGAAAGACTTAGGAGATGCAGCGTACATTTTTGGGATCAAGGTTTACCAAGATCGCAAGAGGAAAATATTGAGCTTATCTCAGGCGCCTTACATTGATACTATGATTACTCGTTTTAGCATGCAAACCGCCAAGAAGGGATTGCTACCCTTCAGACATGGTGTTCTTTTATATAAAGAGTAGTAGCCGAAGACTGCAAAGGACATAGAGAAAATGAGACACGTTCTCTACGTTTCTGTCGTTTGAAGTCTCATGTATGTGATGTTGTGTACGAGACCTGATATCTGTTATGCGGTAGGCATAGTAGCAAGATATCGGTCCAACCCCAGACAAGCTCATTGGACTGCGGTAAAGCATATACTCAATAGTACGAGGTCCTTATAGAGCGGTAAGGTCGACCCAAGTCGAATCTCTCGAGGAAGGCTTAACAGGGCTATGGTTCTATGTCAAACACAAAAACAGAAAAGAAATACTAACGTCCTAAAATAAAGGGGATCTGGCACGAAACGGACGACCACGTTCGTTGTCAAACTTATATCTAATATAAATCTGCTCTCGCATTACTTCATTATCAAACATAAGCACATATATCAACCTACACTATTCTTTCGAACACCATGTATGAAGATCATGAAATAAACAATTTAAATGGATAAGAAAATTACAAATCATCAACACAATTAAACACGATTCAAGACAAGAACAATCTAACATTTATTTCTCAACAAATTGATAATTTATCACATAATAGAAATTATCCCAATAACAATTACATAGACATAATGAAACGAGAAAAACTTACAAACTATTCATAGATAAATTCGTCTTCCAAAAATCTGAAATCGCACAATCCAATTGTTAATCCAAGTACAATAATTAAATGGAAAGGAAAAGGAAAAGAAAAGAAAAAGAAAAGAAAAGAGAAAAAAATAGCGTGTGTAAGAATGTGTCCTCAGAAAAACGACTGGTATCCTATTTATAAAACCCTCGAAAAGCCCATTTAAAACGTCAAAAATAGGCCCAAAAATCACGCCCAGTGCGGGACGGGGCAAGGCGCCGGATGCGAGCGCTCTCTGGAAAGGTTAAAGAGAGCACCCCATCGCCGAACGGAGTGGAGCGCTGGATGCAATGCACTGCTGGAATGAGGCAGAAAAAGTGTCCAGAGCCGAATGCGGACGAAGCGTCGGACGCGCCAACATCGCCCAGCACCGGATGGGAAGCCAACGCCGGACGCGTGTGGCCGCATCGTGCGGAGTGGGCGTTGGGGCACTGGCATGCAGAGTTACGTGTGGATGGAGCGTTGGACACGTGTGGCGCGGCCGTAGCTGCGTTGTGCGGACTTATTAGGCGTGGCCGTGGCCGCGTTGTGAAGACACATGAGGCGCGACCGTGGCCGCATTGTGAAGATGCATGAGGCATGGCCGTGACCGTGGCGCGGCTGTGGCCGCATTATGCGGAGTGTGCGCTGGCCTCGCGTGGCGCCGGAAGGGGTGAGTCGAGCGTTGGGTTGTACGCGCACATGCATGCACGACTCTGATGATTCGCTCTGTTCTCCCTCGTCCGAACTCTGAATTATGGTCCGTTTGTGCCTACGGAATCCTATCGAGATGCTCTTCAATATAGGATAACTCATGGTAAATCTATTTCCTCCTATTTAATATCGTTTTTCTACAAAACATCAAAATAAATCTAATAAGTCCGGATTGATAAATACTAATAAAAACAACGACATAAATAGGATAAACCACTGAAAACAACATGCAAAAGAATACCAAGAATAAGCTCAAAATCATACTAAAAACTGACCATCACTTTGAATTGTTATGGATGAGGGTTACATGAGATAGCCCAATATTCTCCGCATCTTAGGTGGTGGCAGTGCTTGTATGTCATGCTAGTTACCTGTATCGAGTCACCGTATTCGTTGAGGATGATGATGTCCCTTTAAGGAGCTCAAAAGGTTTATTATACTAAACCCTGCATGTCGAGTTATCTCAAGTACAATAATAAGGTTGACTGGTACTACTTAAGGAATTAAAGAGAGTAATTATTTTAAGCAGTCATAACGCTATAAATAATTAATGGATGTGTGATATCTTTAATACGGGGATTTGTGAAATCTAAGTGCAAGTCCGAGTCAACTTCGAAAATAAAAGGGTAAGTCAGCATTTATTCTCTAGTGGTATGAATGAATGTTTATGAATTAATTTATGTTCTGGGCTGAAAATAAGATAATTAATTCATTTGAGGCACATCTTTATTCCTTACATTTGATCCCTGAGCTGGCCCATCAAGGCCTGTTGCTATAGAAATTTCATCCCTCACATATAAGAGTCACACTAGGACTCTGTTCTGATTCTCCTATATCTAGATAGATTATATCTAATGTAATTAGATATCAAATGATATTATTCTTGATATGGTGTATCTTTAAAGATAAGATTGTATTTATTAGATATGCAGAAATCATATCCTAATAGGATTCTAGGAATGCATTATAAATACAAGGTGAGAGAAAATCATAAATAACTATTCCATTAATTGAGATTCTCGAAAATTTCAGTGTGGAAGAAGGCGAAATTTGCAGTATTCTCCAGAGATTGCTCTCACTCAGCATTGGAGTTTTAGCAAACGGGATACAGTCCAGAAGATCAAAACACGAGTCTTGATCATTCTCTTTATCCGACAAATTCATATGTAAACACGAGAAAACACCAACGTGTTGTAATTAATTATATAAGTGCATGCTAGGTATATAGTCAATGTATGATGAATCAAACATCTAAGATAGATCATCGGGAGAGGGTTAAAATCATATTTTCTTACAGGGGGAGGAGCCGTATCTTGGCGGAGTGCAAAGCAGTGATGCATTGCGGACTCTACCATGGAAGCCGAATATGTAGCAGTTTCAGAGGCTGCTAAGGAGACGGTATGGCTCAAGAACTATCTCATGGATCTAGATATGGTACCTCATTTGCCTAAGAGTATCATAGTGTACTGTGATAACTCAGGTGCAGAGGCAAACTCGAAGGAACCACGGACCCACAAGGCGATAAAACACATAGAGAGAAAGTACCATGTCATACGAGAAATCGTTAGGCGAGGAGACGTGCTGATTGAGAATATTGGTACTGCGAATAACTTAGCTGACCCATTCACGAAGAGCCTTTCATAAAAAGTCTATGACGAGTATGTTCGAGGACTTGGATTGCGCAAGATGACCCCCACTTAGAAAGGAAACTTTTGTAAAAATGGGAGAAGCAAAGTGATGGTGTTGTTTGTAATAGCTAGTAGAGAGACACATTGTATACTAAAAGTTTTCTTTAGTATAAGTGGGAAATTATTGGATTTGTAAACTGGAAGCAGTTTTGGTTGAGCTTATATACAATGATTCATGTTACCACTATTACAATCTCCTATCTGACTTGTTCACTTAATTGCATATGTATGTCCATTTATCTCATATATAAGTTAGATCATACAGTGTGTAGAAGATCACAGAAGTCTGTATGATTGGTCAAGCTTAATGCGATATAAAAAGGATCACAGCTGAGACAACTTGAGGACAAGTTGTCGGTATAGGTTGCGGTATAGTAAAGAAGTGATTTGACTTAGTTGCTTGTTTATACTCGTACGTCTCTGACGTATTGATGAATCACAGTGAGATGAGTTCTTCTATCTGACCGTCGTGAAGAACCTAGATCTCGGTGACTTTACGTTGATCTAAACCTCGATAAGGTTTTAGGTGACTATGAGTTGCTGGCCATCACTTTGACTTGTTATGGGTGAGGGTTACATGAGATAACCCAATATTCTCCGCATCTTGGGTGGTTGCAGTACATGTATGTCATGCTAGTTACCTGTATCGAGTCACCGTATCCGTTTAGGATGATGATGTCCCCTTAAGGAGCTCAAAAGGTTTATTGTACTAAACTATGCAGGTTGAGTTATCTCAAGTACAATAATAAGGTTGAGTGGTACTACTTAAGAAATTAAAGAGATTAATTATTTTAAGCAGTCAGAACGCTATAAATAATTAATAGACGTGCGATATCTTAAATACGGGGATTCGTAAAGTCTAAGTGCAAGCCCGACTCAACTTCGGAAATAAAGGGGTAAGTCAACATCTTATTCTCTAGTAGTATGAATAAATATTTATGAATTAATTTATGTTCTAGGCTGAACATAAGATAATTAATTCATTTGAGGCCCATCTTTATTCCTTGCATTTGATCCATGGGCTGGCCCATCAAGCCTGGTACTACAGAAATTTCGTCCCCCACATAGAAGAGTCCCACTGAGACTCTGTTCTGATTCTCCTATTTCTAGATAGATTATATCCGATATCGTTAGATATAAAATGATATTATTCTTGATATGATGTATCTTTAAATATAAGATTGTATTTATTAGATATGCAGAGATCCTATCCTAATAAGATTGTAGGGATGCATTATAAATACAAGGTGAGAGAAAATCAGAAATTAACTATTCCATCATAGTGATTTTCGAAAACTTCACAGTGTGGAAGAAGGCGAATTTTGCAATATTCTCCATAGATTGCTCTCACTCAGTATTGGAGTTTTGGCAAACAGGATACAGTCCAGAAGATCAAAGCACGAGTCTTGATCATCTTCTTTGTCCGATAAATTCGTAGGTAAACACGAGAAAACACCAACGTGTTGCAATTATTTATATTAGTGCATGCTAGGTATATAATCAATGTATGGTGAATTAAAAATCCAAGATAGATCATCGGGAGAGGGTTAAAATCAGATTTTCCTACAAGTTCTTCTATATGATCATTGTGAAGAACCTAGATCTCGGTGACTTTACAGTGATCCAAACCTCGATATGGTTTAAGGTGAGAATGAGTTAATGATCATCACTTTGACTTGTTATGGGTGAAGGTTACATGAGATAACCCAATATTCTCCGCATCTTGGGTGGTGACAGTGCTTGTATGTCATTCTGGTTACCTGTATCTGCACTGTATTCTTTTAGGATGATGACGTCCCCTTAAGGAGCTCAAAAAATTTATTATACTAAACCTTACAGGTTGAGTTAGATCAAGTATAATAATGAGGTTGAGTGGTACTACTTAAGTAATTAAAGAGATTAATTATTTTAAGTAGTCACAAAAAGAGTGCTATAAATAATTAATGGACATGCAATATCTTAAATACGAGGATTCGTAAGTCTAAATACAAGTCCGACTCAACTTCGATAATAAATGTATAACTCACCATTTATTCTCTAGTGGAATGAATAAATGTTTATAAATTAATTTTATGTTCTGGACTGAATATAAGATTATTAATTTATTTTAGGTCAATCTTTATTCCTTGTATTTGATTTTTGGGCTGGTCCATCAAGGTCTGTTGCCAAGCGATTTTCGACCACCCTTAGTGCAGCCCCACTGAGACTATATTCTGATTATTGTATTATTTATTTAATACATCTCCTAGTCTAGATAGATATTATCTAATAGCAAAAGATATTAAGAGATAATAGCAAAAGATATTAAGAGATAATAATTCAAGAAATGAATTATCTTTAGGAAAGATGATAATTATTGCATTTATTAGATGTGTCAGAATCTTATCATATTAGGATTCTAGGGAGAACACTATAAATACATAGAAGGATAAAATCAGTACCCTCGTCACAATTACTATGATTTTGAAAATATAACCTATTGGGTGAAAATTGAAATTCTACATGGATTGCTCTCACTCAACATTGGAGATCACGCATCAGAGACACAATCCATAAAATCAAAGTTGAAGTCATATCCACATATCTAGCACATATCAACTGTCCAGATAGAAGAGAATTTAGTTAATGATTTCAGATTTTATTTTTATTAAATAATTTGAATAAGAGTAAATTTGGTATAAAAAATTTATTTTCTCAGCCACTCCAGACGTAAATATCGTCACTTTTTGATAATCTCGCCACTTACCGAAAAAGTAGGGATTTTATAATTTGTTCAATATAATATTGTAACTAGTCGTTCCATAGTACATATTTAATAAATATGTTGCACATAGTACATATAACGCAACACAATTTATTGTTGCACTATCTACACTTTCTGATATATATAATACAAAAAATACACATATTTAATAAATATGTGGCGCACATTACACATCACGCATCATAATTTATAATCTGTCAAAAATAAAAAATTACAAAGATAGAATAGAAGAAATCCCTAAAATCAAGAAAATAACTATTTTTGATATAAAATAAAATACTAATATAACCTTTAAATAAATCATGCGAAATTGAAGTATAACATATATAGTAATGTCTTATAGTACAACGTAAATTAATATTGTCTATTTATTTACTAAAATCAATGAATTAAATTTATTCTTATTTCTTACAAATAAGTTTTTTTCTATCTTATCCATCATCTCTCTCTCTCTCTCTCTCTCTATATATATATATATATATATATATATATATATATATATATATATGGGTGAGTTATTATAAAAACTTTTGTTATCTTACAAACGTGAGAACAATGCATTTTTCATGAAAATTACTGCACTAAACAAAAATATTTGAATTTTCGCTTCACATGGGATTTGAACCCGGGTCATGCACAATACACTCATCCAGGAAAGTGATGCATCACCGTGATCTTCGCGATCTTACGGCTAAAAATGATACTCACGTTCTCACTTTAAAAAAGGCTTTTATTTGAACCTATTCATATATATATGTAGTGAGGTTCAAATAAGAACCATTTTAAAGTGTGAACGTGAGAACCAAATGAATTCACTATGAAAGTTGATGAATCGTCGAAAAAGTTACTGAATCCACAACATTTGAAATTTTCAACTAGGTTCGAATCCCATGAGGGTGAAAATTCCATTTTTTGGATTCAGTAACTTTCTCGCCGGATTCATCAATTTTTCACAGCGAATTCATCATTTTTTTAGTTCTTATGTTCACAATTTAAAAATAGTTATCAAGTTAACACTCCCAACAAACACACATATATATATAAAAATAAAATTTGCAACAAAATAAAATTTATGTTCCAAATATCAAAATTTATATTTTTGACATAAAATTACTATTCAAAATTCATTTTACATTACATCACTAGTTGATAATTATGTGTGAAAAAAAAACTAAAAAAAAAATAAAGTTTGCAACAAAATAAAATTTATGTTCCAAATATCAAAATTTATATTTTTTGACATAAAATTACTATTCAAAATTCATTTTACATTACATCACTAGTTGATAATTATGTTATTTTTTTTATTTTTAAAATTTATATTAAAGTTATTGTTTCCAATAACTGTAATATCCCGCAGTTTTAATGCGTAATTACGATAATTTAAATCGTAATTTAGAGTTTAACCTCGATAATTAAAATCTTAATTAGGCAATGCTCGATTTTTGACAAAGGATAATTTGATAATTTCTGTGTGATATTCACTAACGCTTAGTGAATTAAGGAATATAGTTGCTAATATTCCTTCGAACGTATTGTACTAACGTTAGTTAAATTCGACAGTTAAGTCTTACAGTATTTTAAGCATTTAAGCTTAGAATTCGAAATTCCTTATTATTAGGGAAATAAATAAAGTTGTTACAACTTTATTTTGGACATTTTAGAGATGATTTAATTATGAGAATTTAGAGACGTTTCAAACGTCCACGTTTAGAGATAATTCGATAACTTGGCCAGATGATCATGGAATTATAAAATTCAAATTCCTATGATTATTTTATGATATAAGAGCATTATTTATCATCAAAATAATGCTATAGAATTAAGGGAATAAAATGTACCAAATTCTAAGAATTTCGAAAACCCTAATTTTCAAAACTAGGGTTTTGTGGTCTAAAATTGTTTTAAATATTTTTCTATGATTAAATTCATCATCTAGAACATATAATATGTCACATAACTATGTGTTAGCTATTAATTACAATAAAATAAAATGTTTAGTATATATAACCCTAATTTTCGAAAATGTGCAACTATAGTATTAATTAATTTTAATTGCTACCCAATTGAGGTCATATGATAATTATTATATTAAAATGATATTATTAAGGATAATATATGGTATTATACAAGTTGCACAAGTTGGATGACACCTACATGAAAAGTGGCAAAAATTAAGATGGTTTAGGTGTGATTTTATGTGATATTATCATCCTTTAATTAATGAATGGTATGAGTTGGATCTTATCACATTATTAGGTGTAAAGTAGTAGTAGTTATCAATTTGATCAAGTAACCTTAGGTTGGAAGCTAGTGAGGGGCGAAAATTTTGAAAATGAAAATATGAGGAATTAATTTCCAAACTTTATAATAGTGACACGTGTATAGTTGAAATATTTGACTTTTCAAACATGACTTTATAACATAATAATAATATAGTATATGATAAGGAAAAAAATAAAAATTTACCCTAAGCATTTGAGCTTGGGCGACACACACACATATATGTGATAAGGTGATAATTTAATTATTTTATGACAAGTATGATGCAAGTTGTTAATTAAGGATAAGAATACATAATGAGATGTATATGATAAGGATAAAATTTTTGTCCTACACCATGAGGAGGTGCCGATTTCTTTGACAATTTATAGCAAGTGTACAAGTTGTTATTTCATGTAATAATTACTATACAACTTGATTAACTCTATAAATATAAGGTTAGCACTACATATTCTCATTTTGCTACCCTTAAGACCGAAAAAATAGTGAGGAAATTTGTGAGTGTTCTTCAAGTTCAATCCCAAAACTTAGATCAAATAAACCTTGCCGATTAAAATCAACACCGATTAAAGGTTAGATTTCTTCCGAGCTTCAGTATACATGCTAGAATTTTGAATTTGGTCCGTTAGAATTCATGTTATAAGTTTAGTTCATTTATGTAATTTTCAAAATTATAGATCATGTGCTAAGATGTTTAGATATTGTGTTTATATGATGTTATTAAGCATGTATTATGATTATATCACAAAATTAACCATGTTATTAAAATTTATATGTGGACCGAAAATATAGCATGACAATATGTTGATGATTATGATTTTTAATTGTTGATTTGAGCATGAAATAATGATCTAGGTTATTAAATATGCTTGTATGATTTTATGTAGAATTTTTGAAAAACTATAGTATATATGTTCATGACTTTCGAAAAAATTAGAGCATGATTATAAGTTGTGATATAATTCATGTTTAAGTGTTATTATAGCATATTATAGTGTAGATTCATAATATAGTGTTGTATGAATTTATTGGAATTGTTAAAAATTATTTTGACCTAAGTCAAAAATTTCGAACATGACTTTAGTAAATTTTAATAAAGAGTTCACAATTGATAAAAATTATGTTATAGCAAGGATACTTATGGATGATTATGTGTTAATTAGGATTTTTGAAAAATGTTTACTTACCTAATTGAAGTTTTCGAAAACTATATAGTATAGTACTAAGGTGTATAATTTTTCTTTGAGCAAAGTAATTACATATTATTAATCCCCTAATGAAATAGAGTGATATGTGAATTTATAAGAATTTTTGCACAAGTCTAAGATTATTAACCTAAGATGACCGAAAACTATAGGTTAAAGGATATTAATGTTATAAATTTATTTTATCAAGTATAATTGCATAATATGTTCTAAAGTGATGTTTTAAACATATTATGATTTTATGAGGATTTTTAGAGCTAAAATTATATATAATTTCGAAATATATAGATATAGTTATAAAAAGTCAAAATGTTGACTTTGAGGTCAAAATTGTTGACCAAAGTCAAAATGTTGACTAAATGTTGACTAAGTCAAAATCGTTGACCAAAAACGTTGACCAATGTCAAATTGTACGAAATTCGATAAAACATGATCAATGTGACGTAGTACGTTTAGTAACAATGTAACTTACGTGAAGTAAGTACATTAAAACGTACATTATGTGCTAAAGAGCTAGAATATCTCTTATATGATGAGTGATTTCATAATCGACATCATTTGATTAGGAGACGTCAAGATAAGTTCGACGTTGGACTTATTTGGTTCATAAGACGTTATAGACAATGTTCGTCTCTATCGAAACGTGACCAATGTACTAAAATAGTTCTTACGTTAAGGTGGGACGTGATCTTGAGCTGAGACATAGAAAATGACTATAGAAAGACCTGCATATACCAGGTGGGCTTTACTCGAAAACCCTTTTATTTACGTTGCTTTCTTCAAAAAGTATTTATTTACAAAGCCTTCAGTTGAGAAATGATTATGAACTGTTATTCAATTACATGCCCAAAGTATTTATGTTTTATGTATGTATTCTATCATGTTGTTGGGCGAGCCAACTATGAAAGTGAATCAGTTGTTGGGTAGCTCCCAACTTTATCAGAAAATCGATATCGGATCCTAGTCAGATGCAGGATTCCTGGCTAGGGTTAACGTGTACACCAGTGTGTGACTGTGAGCCGTTAGTAACATCTTGACGATCGCGGATCTAGTCGAATCTGAAATTCCGGCTATGTGATGTGTGCCGTTAGTAACATCTTGACGGTCACGGCGTCGTAGAAGGAGGCCTACTTCTACGGCGTGAGATCAGTTATGAACAGTTATGTGAAATGATACGGATCATACATACCAGAAAATGCCTGGCCATGCGATCTTTTGAGAAATGATAAAGTGTTTTGGTATTCACGTGTTATTTCTACTAAAATCCTCGTGTTATACTATGGGGCAATGTAATTTAAAGAAATTATTTTGGCATGAGTCCACTAAGTGCATTCTTGTACTTAGCCCTGCATGTTTGTTTTTAAATGTGCAGGTTGAGCTGACGATGGATGGCAAAGTGTTGAGCAGTCGGAGTTTTTGTCGTTGATATAGTATAACCTTGAATGCGCATCGTCATATGTGTATTCATATGCTTTCCGCTGTTTGAAACACTTAGTTATATTTTGAATATTGAAGCATATCACCTTCAGATCAGTCGAACCCTTTTGTCAAGGATCTGTTAGTCTAGTTTGTATGTAATACGTTGTGTGTTTACCTCTAATCTTTTGAAGTCTTATGAGATTGGTCGTCGTTTCCTTTATCGTTTCTTAATCATTTAGTCCTTTAATCCACATTTCACGAATGATCCTCGCTAATCCGTACTTAGGATTGGCGGGCTGTTACAGAGTGGTATCAGAGCAGTTCGTCCTTTAAACCCTAAAACCTTCTTTCAAAAGTTAAGTCTAGATTGAGTCACTAGACTTCTAGAAATCAGCTGACTGTGCTCAACACTCCATCGCATCAAGCTCAACCAGAAAGAGGTAACTGATTTCTTTTCAAAGCTTGAAAGTGAAAAGTGTTGAAAGTGAAAGTTTTGAGGAAAGAAATGAGATTCTATTTTGAAAAACAGTGAAAGTTGTTACTGAAAGCTTCTTCAAAAAGAATATTACAGTTTTATGAGAAAAGTTGACAGTTATATGTTATATGAGAACAAGTTATCAGTGATATGAGACAGAGTTTACAGAGAATGAGAAACAGTGGATATAGCAATGTCAAAAATAATTGTTGAATCAGTGAGATTCAATGGAAGCATGAGTATGATGAATTATGTTGTGATTTTCGAAAAAATTTATTCAAAATCTTTACAGTTTATTGTGATCATGGGTATGCTATCCCAAAGAACTTAGATGCTATAAGAAGCATGCTCACCTCTTGTGAAAGAACATAGAAGTACAAATTAGAGGAACTTTATCCCTCTGCGAGAATCATAGCAAGTAGTGACTTATGATCGAACAAAAAAGTTAGTTGAAAGCAACTTGAGTTTTCAACGAAAGAATGACGAAAGCAAAAGAGGAAATCAAACGAGCAAGATGCACGAGTTCAAAAGGAACGTAGAAAGTTAAACAAATTTTGAAAAGAAACTCGTACAAAGCAGAGCATGAGTTCGTACTTGCTGACTGGCAAGGAGTATCCACGGCGCATGGCGCATGGCAGCGAAAACTGCATTGCGCAGTGTTTTTGTTTTGACTCGTTCTCATTCGTTTGAATTCCGTTTTGCGAACGGTTTTCGCCTACATAATATTATCACAACGAACTTCATTTAGTATGAAGGGAAAAACCCCTGAATCCTTCTTCAAAAGTCGTGAGAGACAGTTGAAGTCAGACTGAAATTTTGCTTAGGGTAAGAACCTTGTGGAAAGAAAAGAACTTAGAAAGTTGTTAAAAGTAAGACTCTCTTAATACCAAAAGTGTGGCTGTGACGTATGTTGAACATAGATCCTTGCTGTGAACATTTATCTGCTTATCAGATGTGTTTGTTTTATCTGCCTAACAGATATATCCAGTTTACCTTATCTGCTTAACAGATATATATTAGTTCACCTTATCTGCTTATCAGATATGTTTAGATGGACTTACGCTAGTATTGTCTGTGTTAGATGGCAAGGCCGTATTACTCACCAAGGCGAAGGATAAGACCGAGGTTTACACCAGGAGAAGTCCTTGAAGCATATCGCACATACAGTATGAGTTGGGGCGACAGTTTAGGAGAGTTCCTGATGAGTTATCTCCGACTGTGGATGGACGCCCATGAGTATGGGGTGACGGACTACGATGGCATCAAGCGTCTGCTAACTCGATTGCCCGTTGACTGGGAGGATTATGCGAGGGAAATATCGGGCGATTATATTTATCGTGCGGGCATTGATTATGATCTGATTGGAGATCTATCGAGATTCGTCAGTCATTTGATATATGTCTACAGTGTATACAGAGCTGCACCGAGAGGGCCCTACCTTCCTCCAAGGGAGTATACCTGGCACGACGACACACCGGAGTGGTTGTACACGGAGGTTCCCTGAGTTATTAACCCGCGATACCAAGAGAACTGGAAGTAGGAGACCGACCTGCTCACGTGACGAGAGCATCGCGACCAAGGTCATTGGGAGTTCCAATTCTTCCACCTATGACCTTCGGACACCCAACGCGACCGTCACCACCAGTTCTACCACCGATGACGGCACCTTATCATCAGAGGACATACATGGAAGCATATGACCATCAAGAAGGTTATGTTCCTATGCGTGACATATATGCCGTAGGGGATGATGGAGCTGGACCGTCTCGTAGGCGTGCTCGAGAAGAAAGCTCAGAAGAGGATTCCGAGGAGGATCCAGAAGAGGAAGAGGACCCTGAAGAGGAAGAAGACCCTGAGGAGGATCCAAACGATGATGAAGCTGCAAGGGAAAATGATGGAAACATGGACGAGAATGAATATTAGTATACTAGTAGTATGTAGTACATAGTAATGATATTAACATAGACATAGAAGCATAAGTATGTTTGGGATGCTTGTAATCAAGTATGTTAGTTGTAGAATGGTTACATAGTACAGTATGTGCTTAGCTTCCTTTTGAGTCTGATGACTTGTACAGAATAGTTCTCTTCGAGGCATTTTCCATATATATATATATATTGACCCGAGATGGGCTTTTGCAACAGAAATGAGTACGAAAAGGATAAATGGTTGCTAAAACTATTTTATGATTCGTTTGCATGAGGATATTATGAATTGCGATAAACATTATGCAAATACTAACTACGTTTTCCTACAACAGAATGCCGCCAAAACGTGCACCTGAGCCGGAGGTAAGAGGTAGAGGTAGGGGAAGGAGAAGAATCCCACGAGCTGAGAGTGAGGAGATACCTGCACCACCTCCACCTCCACTTGACCGTAGGATTGAGGAGTTATTCCTTAGACAAAATCCACCTTCTTTCAATGGAAAAGGAAGCCCTGAGGATGCCGAACAATGGGTTAGGGCCATTGAATGAATTTTGATTTCCTTCACTGTACCACACAAGAGAGACTATCTTGTGTAACGTTCTAACTCACCGGACCGGCTGATTTCTGGTGGGAGGCAAGAAGGAAGACGCTGACACCAGAGCAGATGGGATATTTCACTTGGGATGACTTTAAGACGGAAATGTATGAGAAATACATTCCCAAGAGCTATAGAAAGAAGAAGGAGGTTGAATTTTTCAATCTAAAGCAAGAAAAGATGTCGGTAACTGAGTACGACCGTCTTTTCTGTGACATGTCTAGATACGCTCCGGACCTAGTAAGTACTGACATGAAAATGTCAGAAAAGTTCAGGTCAGGACTAAGGCACGAGATCAAGATGTCTCTGGCAAGTCATGGAGACTTAACCTATACAGAGGCTCTTAGTCGAGCTCTAGATATAGAAGCTGCAATGCCCGAAGATAAGCCTGCACCAACTCAGTCCCAAAATGTCGGTGACAAGGGCAAAAGGAAATGGGAAGGAAATCTCAACAGCAACTTCAACAGAGGAGGATTTAACAACGGTAACAAGAGGCCATGGCAGAATAACATGGCTCCACAAGGGCAAGGATGGAGAAGACCAATATTTGCTCCACCTATAAATGGACCTCAAGAGCCACCGAGGATTCCTCCATGCCCAAAATGTAACAAAAAGCACACGGGGGTGTGTTTGGCTGGAAATTTCAGTTGTTATAAGTGTGGCGTAAAGGGCCACTATGCAAACGAATGCCCCGGATTCCGCCCGGTAAACATGGGAAGACCGAATCAACTGGGTCCCACCCAACCATTAAGGGCTATTCAATACGAAGAAGAAGAAGAATGGCTAACAACAAGCAAAGCAGGCAAAAGCACCACCATATCAACAGAGGCAAGCACCCCGCCGACCACAGCCAGCTCAGGCTAGAGCTTATGCGCTACATAGGAGACAAAACGAACAAAATCAAGGCAACCTAGTAGGTATGGGAATGCTTTTCAACATACCTATTGTACTTTTGTTCGATACGGGTGCTTCACATTCTTTCATTTCAAAAGCATGCGTTGATATGTTAGAACTTAAACCTGAAGAAACGAATCAGGAAATGAGAATCTCATCACCTATAGGAGGTATTATGACTGTTACACATGCTTGCTCGAACTTAGAGTTGAACTTAGGCTCACTTAAGGTTCTAGCAAATAACTTGAACGTAATACCTATGGGGGATGTAGATATAATCTTAGGGATGGATTGGTTGGCCGAAAACCATTCCACGATCCTATGCAAAGAAAGAAGAATTTCGATCCAACCACCGGGAAAAGAAGCTGCGAACTTCTATGGAATCAGTATGGGAAAGAAAATTCCAATAATATCCGCACTCCAAGCAAGGAGAATGATGAACAAGAAGGAATGTCAAGCATTCCTTGTTTATCTAAATGGAGAAGAAAAGCGGAAACAAGGGTCGAAGACGTAGAAATTGTCCGAGAATTTCCAGACGTCTTTCCTGACACATTACCAGGACTACCCCCGGACAGGCAGCTAGAGTTCACAATTGATCTGGAGCCGGGATCAGCCCCAGTATCAAAAGCACCTTATAGAATGGCACCAAAGGAACTCGAAGAGCTGAAAATTCAAATTCAAGAGTTATTGGACTTGGGTTTTATTAGACCAAGTGTTTTGCCATGGGGAGCGTCTGTCCTGTTTGTCAAGAAAAAGGATGGTTCGTTAAGGATGTGCATTGATTATCGAGCATTGAACAAACTGACGCTTAAGAACAAATATCCACTACCAAGGATAGACGATTTGTTCGATCAGTTAAGAGGTGCAAGTGTGTTCTCGAAAATCGATCTTAAGTCAGGCTACCACCAACTTAAAGTGCGACCGGAAGATATATCCAAAATGGCGTTCCGAACAAGATATGGCCACTATGAGTTTGTAGTTGTGCCGTTCGGACTAACTAACGCACCTGCCGTATTTATGGATCTTATGAACAGAGTGTTCCATCCGTATTTAGACAAGTTTGTCTTAGTCTTCATAGATGATATTCTCATCTATTCGAAGAATGAGGAAGATCATAGGGAACACTTAAGAACGGTTTTACAAACCTTGAGATCCGAACGACTTTATGCCAAATTCAACAAGTGTGAATTTTAGCTTAAGAAAGTAATGTTCCTTGGACACATTGTGTCTGCAGAAGGAATTAAAGTAGATCCCGCAAAGGTTGAAGCTGTGCAAGGTTGGAAATCGCCGACAACTCAAAACGAAATTAGAAGTTTCCTAGGACTAGCTGGCTACTATTGGAGATTCATTGAGGGATTCTCCAAGATAGCAAGGCCAATGACCCAGCTACTCCGAAAAGGAATTAAGTTTACATGGACGGACGAATGTGAGGTAATTTCCAAAACTTAAAGAAAAGTTAACTAGTGCTTGACTTAGCCGTTCGATTCAAACAAAGAATATGTTGTCTATATCGACGCCCAAGAATGGACTTGGTTGCGTATTGATGCAAGAAGGAAAAGTGATAGCTTACGCATAACGGCAACTTAGGCCACATGAGTTGAACTACCCTGACTCATGATTTGGAATTAGTGGGTAGTACAAGCATCGAAGATTTGGAGACATCATCTCTATGGAGTGAGATGTGAAATCTTCACCGATCATAAAAGTTTAAAATACTTCTTCGAGCAAAGAGATTTAAACATGAGGCAAAGGAGATGGCTCGAATTAGTAAAAGATTACGATTGTGGTATAAATTACCACCCATACAAGGCGAATGTGGTAGCTGACGCCTTGAGTCGTAAGAATCAACCCAAATTGGGAAGTCTTTTCACAAGAGAAGAGAAACTCATTAGAGAGTTTGAGAGGATGAAAATAGAGATGGTTGAAAAACCATAGACGATCATGAGTCGTGTCACTACGCTCACATTGACATCTGACTTTAGAAAAAGAATCATAGATGAACAAAGAAAAGATGAGAATTGGAAAAGATAAGAGTCGAGTGAAATTTGAAGGGTAAAGGATTTTAAGGAGGCACCCGATAATGCTATATTATTTGAGGAAAGATTATGCATTCCAAACAATGAAGAACTGCGAGATGAAATCATGAGTGAAGCTCATGATACTCCTTATACCGCCCACCCAGGCAGTACTAAAATGTATCAGGACTTAAAGGAAAGATTTTGGTGGGAAGGTATGAAGCGGGATATAGCCTCTTTCGTTGAACGTTGTCTCATTTGTCAACAAGAGAAGGCACTACACCAACGGCCTTATGGGAAGTTGCAACCTTTGGAAATACCCGAATGGAAGTGGGATGATATAGTAATGAATTTTGTAACGGGTTTACCAAGGACAAGAAGGGGAAACACTGCTAAATGGGTAGTAGTGGATCGCCTTACCAAATGTGCTCATTTTCTGCCTATTAAAACTACTCATGGATCGGATAAGTTAGCCCAATTGTATATAAAGGAAATTGTACGTCTACATGGAGTACCGAAATCTATCACCTCTGATAGAGATTCAAAGTTTACTTCAAGATTTTGGACTAGCTTACAGAAGGAATTGGGCACGAAACTGAATTTTAGCACAACTTTTCATCCACAGACTGATGGGCAATCTGAACGGACAATCCAAACACTTGAAGATATGTTACGAACAGTAGTGTTGGATAGAGGCGAAGCTTGGGAATATGTTTTACCACTCATTGAGTTAAACACAACAATAGCTATCGAGCAACGATTGATATGGTTGTCTGAGGCACTATATGGAAAGAAATGTCGATCACCGCTTTCTTTGGGATGAAGTGGGTGAAAGGAAAATTTTAGGGCTCGATACGATGGGGAGATGATCGAAATTGTTCGCCAAATTAGCAAAGGATAAAAGAAGCTCAGGATAGGCAAAAATCTTATGCCGATACACGTAGATCCGAGCTACATTTTGAATGTGGCGATAAAGTGTTCCTTAAGGTTTCACCATCAAAAGGAATCATAAGATTCGGAGTGAAAGGCAAGTTAAGGCCACGTTTCATAGGACCTTATGAAATTCTTGAAAGAATAGGTCTTGTAGATAGATTGGCACTTCCGCCAAGTTTGGTCAATGTCCATAATGTGTTCCACGTGTCACAATTGAGAAAGTACGTGTATGATCCGAAGCAAGTAATCCATCATGATGATGTGATTTTGAACCCCGATATGAGTTATGTGGAAGAACCTACGGCTATCTTAGATCGTAAGGTTCAGCAGCTGAGGAACAAATCAATATCATTAGTGAAAGTCCTATGGAAACACCACGGACAAGAGGAGGCTACATGGGAACTCGAGGACGCCATGAAAGAGCGATACCCCGAACTTTTCTAAGGTATGCAAATTTCGGGAAGAAATTTATTTTAAGGGGGGTAGGATGTAATCCGCAGTTTTAATGCGTAATTACGATAATTTAAATCGTAATTTAGAGTTTAACATCGATAATTAAAATCTTAATTAGGCAATGCTCGATTTTTGACAAAGCATAATTTGATAATTTCTGTGTGATATTCACTAACGCTTAGTGAATTAAGGAATATAGTTGCTAATATTCCTTCGAACGTATTGTACTAACGTTAGTTAAATTCGACAGTTAAGTCTTACAGTATTTTAAGCATTTAAGCTTAGAATTTGAAATTCCTTATTATTAGGGAAATAAATAAAGTTGTTACAACTTTATTTTGGACATTTTAGAGATGATATAATTATGAGAATTTAGAGACGTTTCAAACGTCCACGTTTAGAGATAATTCGATAACTTGGCCAGATGATCATGGAATTATAAAATTCAAATTCATATGATTATTTTATGATATAAGAGCATTATTTATCATCAAAATAATGCTATAGAATTAAGGGAATAAAATGTACCAAATTCTAAGAATTTCGAAAACCCTAATTTTCAAAACTAGGGTTTTGTGGTCTAAAATTGTTTTAAATATTTTTCTATGATTAAATTCATCATCTAGAACATATAATATGTCACATAACTATGTGTTAGCTATTTATTACAAGAAAATAAAATGTTTAGTATATATAACCCTAATTTTTGAAAATGTGCAACTATAGTATTAATTAATTTTAATTGCTACCCAATTGAGGTCATATGATAATTATTATATTAAAATGATATTATTAATGATAATATATGGTATTATACAAGTTGCACAAGTTGGATGACACCTACATGAAAAGTGGCGAAAATTAGGATGGTTTAGGTGTGATTTTATGTGATATTATCATCCTTTAATTAATGAATGGTATGAGTTGGATCTTATCACATTATTAGGTGTAAAGTAGTAGTAGTTACCAATTTGATCAAGTAACCTAAGGTTGGAAGCTAGTGAGGGGCGAAAATTTTGAAAATGAAAATAGGAAGAATTAATTTCCAAACTTTATAATAGTGACACGTGTATAGTTGAAATATTTGACTTTTCAAACATGACTTTATAACATAATAATAATATAGTATATGATAAGGAAAAAAATAAAAATTTACCCTAAGCATTTGAGCTTGGGCGACACACACACATATATGTGATAAGGTGATAATTTAATTATTTTATGATAAGTATGATGCAAGTTGTTAATTAAGGATAAGAATACATAATGAGGTGTATATGATAAGGATAAAAATTTTGTCCTACGCCATGAGGAGGTGCCGATTTCTTTGACAATTTATAGCAAGTGTACAAGTTGTTATTTCATGTAATAATTACTATACAACTTGATTAACTCTATAAATATAAGGTTAGCACTACATATTCTCATTTTGCTACCCTTAAGACCGAAAAAATAGTGAGGAAATTTGTGAGTGTTCTTCAAGTTCAATCCCAAAACTTAGATCAAATAAACCTTGCCGATTAAAATCAACACCGATTAAAAGGTTAGATTTCTTCCGAGCTTCGTATACATGCTAGAATTTTGAATTTGGTCCGTTAGAATTCATGTTATAAGCTTAGTTCATTTATGTAATTTTCGAAAATTATAGATCATGTGCTAAGATGTTTAGATATTGTGTTTATATGATGTTATTAAGCATGTATTATGATTATATCACAAAATTAACCATGTTATTAAAATTTATATGTGGACCGAAAATATAGCATGACAATATGTTGATGATTATGATTTTTAATTGTTGATTTGAGCATGAAATAATGATCTAGGTTATTAAATATGCTTGTATGATTTTATGTAGAATTTTTGGAAAACTATAGTATATATGTTCATGACTTTCGAAAAAATTAGAGCATGATTATAAGTTGTGATATAATTCATGTTTAAGTGTTATTATAGCATATTATAGTGTAGATTCATAATATAGTGTTGTATGAATTTATTGGAATTGTTAAAAATTATTTTGACCTAAGTCAAAATTTGAACATGACTTTAGTAAATTTTAATAAAGAGTTCACAATTGATAAAAATTATGTTATAGCAAGGATACTTATGGATGATTATGTGTTAATTAGGATTTTTGAAAAATGTTTACTTACCTATTGAAGTTTTGAAAACTATATAGTATAGTACTAAGGTGTATAATTTTCTTTGACCAATGTAATTACATATTATTAATCCCTAATGAAATAGAGTGATATGTGAATTTATAAGAATTTTTGCACAAGTCTAAGATTATTAACCTAAGATGACCGAAAACTATAGGTTAAAGGATATTAATGTTATAAATTTATTTTATCAAGTATAATTGCATAATATGTTCTAAAGTGATGTTTTAAACATATTATGATTTTATGAGGATTTTTAGAGCTAAAATTATATATAATTTCGAAATATATAGATATAGTTATAAAAAGTCAAAATGTTGACTTTGAGGTCAAAATTGTTGACCAAAGTCAAAATGTTGACTAAATATTGACTAAGTCAAAATCGTTGACCAAAAAGGTTAACCAATGTCAAATTGTACGAAATTCGATAAAACGTGATCAATGTGACGTAGTACGTTTAGTAACAATGTAACTTACGTGAAGTAAGTACATTAAAACGTACATTATGTGCTAAAGAGATAGAATATCTCTTATATGATGAGTGATTTCATAATCGACATCATTTGATTAGGAGACGTCAAGATAAGTTCGACGTTAGACTTATTTGGTTCATAGGACGTTATAGACAATGTTCGTCTCTATCGAAACGTGACCAATGTACTAAAATAGTTCTTACGTTAAGGTGGGAAGTGATCTTCAGCTGAGACATAGAAAAGGACTATAGAAAGACCTGCATATACCAGGTGGGCTTTACTCGAAAACCCTTTTATTTACGTTGCTTTCTTAAAAAAGTATTTAATTACAAAGCCTTCAGTTGAGAAATGATTATAAACTGTTATTCAATTACATGCCCAAAGTATTTATGTTTTATGTATGTATTCTATCATGTTGTTGGGCGAGCCAACTATGAAAGTGAATCAGTTGTTGGGTAGCTCCCAACTTTATCAGAAAATCGATATCGGATCCTAGTCAGATGCAGGATTCCTGGCTAGGGTTAACGTGTACCAGTGTGTGACTGTGAGCCGTTAGTAACATCTTGACGGTCGCGGATCTAGTCGATGCGAAATTCACAGCTATGTATTGTGCCGTTAGTAACATCTTCGCCGATCACGGCGTCAGTAAAGGAGGCCTACTTACGGCGTGAGATCGATTATGAGCGATTATGTGAAATGATACGGATCATACATACGGAAAATGCACGGCGAGCGATCTTTTGAGAAATGATAAAGTGTTTTGGTATTCACGAGTTATTTCTACTAAAATCCTCGTGTTATACTATGGGCGATGTAATTTAAAGAAATTATTTTGGCATGAGTCCACTAAGTGCATTCTTGTCTTAGCCTGCATGTTTGTTTTTTAAATGTGCGGGGTTGGTGACGATGGATGGCAAAGTGTTGAGCGATCGGAGTTTTGTCACGATATAGTATAACCTTGAATGCAAGATCGTCATATGTGTATTCACATGCTTCCATTATTTGAAACACTTTGTTATATTTTGAATATTGAAGCATATCACGGATCGATCGAACGAACCTTTGTCGAGGATCCGTTAGTCTAGTTTGTATGTGTCGTTGTGTGGTTACCTCTAATCTTTTGAAGTCTTATGAGATTGGTCGTCGTTTCCTTTATCATTTCGTAATCATTTATCATTAAGTCCTTTAATCCACATTTCGCGAATGATCCATGCTAATCCGTACTTAGGATTGGCGGGCCGTTACAATAACCAACACTGATTCCTTACACAAAAATTTAACTGTGAAGTAAAAGTGTAAGAACTTTAACAAAATTCAATGCAAATCAAATAATATTTAGTCTTTTTTTAAATCTAAAATAAGATAATTTTGATAGCAATATTACATATATAGATAAATTTAATATATAATGTTATCCTCTGAAAAAAAAAAGGAAAAGAAAAGAAAAGAAAAATATAATGATAAATGAATGGCAAAACGGTATCTAGTTCTTCGCTAACATCGTTTCCGGAAAGCTTAAAAATCTGAACTCATCAGTCACTTCTCTGCTCATCCACCTCCGCCACCACCGCCGCAGCCAACACCAGAATTCTGTTATCACCACTTTTGTCATGGCTGCGTGTCAGTTCTCTCTCTCTCTCTAAAATCAACTATTTATACGCAAGCATTTACCTGTGTACAGTTACACATATATTTCGTGTATCTAAAATATATAACAGTTCATTTCTCGTTTAATTAATTGCTATGCCTTTTATTTACCCCTTTCATTACATATTCTGCATTGAGTTTTTGTTCTTCCCGAATTCTCGGATTTTTTGTGCTCCAGTTCCCAGGAATTTCTACCTCGAACTTGAAGTAGAATTTTCTGGAACTTGCACTGAAATGATGTTATGTATCATCAATGTTGTAGGTTTTGATATATAACATATATTTTCAGGTGGTTTTGGGACTTCAGGCCTTAAAGTTGTAAACTTTGAGCTGGGCATTGTTACATCCAAATTGAACAATTTGCAGAGTTTGTATGGTTTAAGGGCTAGAAAATTTGTCCAATTTGGTGACCTAGCATTGTCATACAAATCAAAGAAAGCTATGATGATTGGGTTCCGGAGTTCGAAGGCTGGACCTGATTGTGAGTTCTAACTTTGTAGGCTTTGTTTGCTAGGTTGTTAAAGTGACTCTCTTCTGTTGACCTCTGATAGTTGTGTTTATGGAGAGCTAGTTTTTTAGTTGCTGGTTGCTGAGTTGAGTTTTTTTCTTTAATTGTTGGTTTCTTTGGCATGTTCTAAAAAGTGTAAAAAAGGTTGGAAATTGAGAATCGTTTGAGTAAGTTTATTGACATTGATTTTAGGTGCAGAGTTCGTGGTGTTTTGGTTTATTGTGGACTAGGTTTATTTGTCTCGGAAGTTTTGATCTGTTTTATTTTCGCAGGCGCATGATTGTTTTACATGCTACACATTTTAGTACTTGATTGGAGGCTTAAATATTTGAGCTCAATCTGTTTCTGTGGATTTATGTCGGGAAGGAATTTGAATATGTCTCGAGGCAAAAATGATATCTCAATTGGATTTAAGTACACGTATGCAGTAAAATGGCAGTCATATTATGTGCAAAGCGAGGAAGATGAAAATGGAAGTGTCAGTGATAGGAAAGAGGGTGTCCTCTCATTCTTTATATTACCTATAGTGGTGTAATAGATATCAGCGGATGACACTGGTTGGTATCACAGCCTTGATTATTTCTTTTTCTTATTTTCTTTTCTTCTGATAACAAACAGCCACTACCAATTTGGAGGACAATCCTGAAGAAAGTTTTCCATCTGATGTGCCAAGCACATACGTTCCAAATCCATTTGAGGTGAGTTTTGTTATTTGCATAGAGATAATTTTATATGTACTATAATCCTAGTTATTGATATTTATGTTATTTCAATGCGCTCGTTGCTTAAAAAGATTGAGAGTGACATAAAGAAAGATTTTGAACATTAGTTTTGGATAAATAGACCAAGCATAAGTTGGGAAATTTACTGTTTGTATCGGAGAAGAAAAAGAAAATGTTGATCCTAAGATTTCACATTTTGTTGTACTTGTTATGCTATTTTCTGACGCTGGTAAATATGTGCAGTTTATAAATTAAGGCTCTCTTAAATTCTCATTTTACAGGTGGAGTCTCTTCTGACAATTCTATGTGACACAAAATCAATCATGCAGTTTGAACTTAAAGTAAGAAAGCTCACTATTTCTCGTATTTTCATCCTTTGTTTTTGGAGAACATCATTTCATCTTCAGCGAGATTCTGAACACATTGAGTGCTTCTATTAAGCAATTCTAAAAGTCTGTCTGGTTTCTTATTGATAATTCCCATGGTTAGCTTGGGGAGTTTCAATTACATGTAACTAGAGAGTCGGCTGAGCAAAGGGCGCCTCCACAAGTTCCAGTGGCTGCACCAGTTGCTGCCCATTCAGTTCCTGAAACTCCTGGCTCTGATAATTCTGAACTGTCACCGCCTTTAGCCCTCGCCAAATCATCATCTTTCTCTGGAAGAGTTCAGACCTTGCTTGACAAGGCAGCAGATGAAGGTTTGGCGATACTTCAATCTCCAAGGGTAAGAATACGTAGTGCTATTTTTATACATGATGGCCTCTTTGATATGGCCATATTAACTTTTGTTATCTTGATGTAGGTTGGATACTTTAGGAGATCTAGGACCATTAAAGGGAAACGGGCTCCTCCATCTTGCAAAGAGGTATCTGTTTCATGTTACTTTGTTTCTTTTATTCTTTATAAATAAATTTTATTTTATTTATGTTACTGCTTAACAGAAAGACACAGTGAAGGAGGGTCAGGTGCTCTGCTACATCGAACAGCTAGGCGGTGAAATACCTGTTGAGGTTTGGCCTGGCTTCAATCATCATTATCTGTCGTTGAGCTAAAATTTACATGTTACAATAACTTGCACCCTTCCATTTAATATTCTCATTTTGATATCAATGAAGGATCGAACAAGTAAGCTAATCAAATCTCCATTGTTGGTGAGCATTTGGTGGCATTGACGATCCGTGAACTAGTATTGCACTCCAACCTTCTCGACCATGCTTTGATTCAACCCTTTCCTTAAAGCATACATCCTTCTTGCTTCCCTTAAAGCTAATTTCTATTCCAATTCGTGCACTGAAAAAGATAGGTAAGTATATGCTTAACACATGGAATTCGTATAAATTGCATTCTATTTGAGAACTTTCTTTAACTAGAAGAGGGCACTCACTCACTTTATGAAGGAAAGTCATTCGACTAGAAATCACGTGGGAGAAGAAAAGATCGATTTAGCTTAACCGTCCCTTTCTTTCTTGGAAAAACCAAACCAAGGCAACTTACTCAAATCTGAGTCTTATCGTTTGTAGAGGTGAAGCGGAAACTAAACATAAATCAGAACTCGATATGTGGAACTGGATTCGAGGTTGTTTTAAGCGGTCAAAGGAAGAAGTGGGTAGCGGAACTCAAAGAATAGTCAATTCCGAAATGAGAAAACTAGAGCTATTCAAGCAAATCCTCAACAAACTCCGCTCTTGGCTGATAAATCTAATTCTGTCTATTATTTTTCTTTCCCTAGGGTACTGTACTGCTGTTTTTATGATATACCTTTCTCCACGAAAGGAGAATCCGCGGGACGCCTAGGATGGCTTGAAGCCTTTCAACTCATCCTTGAAAGGATTCAAGCAAATCCGACCGCAGCCCTTTTTCTTTTGGTCAACTTCGTCTTCCATTGGGGGCTATGGAAGTTCGGTCAAGACAGATCTGACTTGGTCAGAGATATAGTAGAGGATGTCCTTCTTAAGGACAAACCAGTCGATATAGTTCTTAGCTGGTGGTTTTTTAAACTTTTCTATAAAGGTCGCCCCCACAAAAAGTACGACAAGGACGACAAGGCGGATGGAGGGCCCCAAGCCCCTTCTGTGACTTTAGGGATATTAACGATTCAGTTGGCGAATCTAGTAACCAAAGGAGATTAGACCACTTTCAAACCGTACATCGGTCATACTATAAGACGTTGCGTGCTACCCACCCGGGCAGCACTTCACTCCCAAGGGGTACATAGAGTTACAGTATTCAAATCAAAGGCAAAGGGTCTTAAAAAGCGGCTATTTCTCGTTCTTGATTTCGCTACTGACCGCAACATTCCTTACTTTAGTGGGGAATTGGGTAAGGAGCTACCTTCTCTGCAGCTCTTCTGCTCTCCTCAATCGGTGTATCTGCGAACCAGCCTGCTTTTTCCTGAGTGAATTGCCGCTAAGCGGCCTTCCTCTAGTTTGCCTTGACCTTACTCGGTATCAAAGTCACTTTGTCAGTGAATATCGGACCTTGCTCAAGAAAAGGCCAAAGCCAAAAAGCGTAAAAGTAGTTTACTAACAAAGCATACTAGGATGACAAACAGGATTAAATCAAACTTGCTAAGCAACGAATCAAACAAACAAAATCTCTTGGTATGCATGAAGTGTCGAGTTCTATCTTAAAAGAAAGTGGTATCGGTGGTATCATGAAGGTTCGATTCGAGGTTGGACAAAGTCCTGTTTCTTCGACCGAGGACTGCAGCCGCTTTCTTGGGGCTAGCTCGACTTCTTTTTGGCCTTTCGAAGGAATTGCTGGAAGAGATCTCGAGCGGAGGAAGTGAAAAATCATAATAGTGGAATTACAAATCTTACGGCGGGCTTTACTTAAAGTGAAAGACTAACGCGTCGCGAGACCAAGACGACGGAAGCATTGACTTGGGGCTGACGGGGTAGGAACATTTCCTTCTTTTGATTATTCCACTCTCGATCCGATTTAGTGCGTTTAAATGGGACTTTGGGTTCTCGACGGCATACCCCACGAGGGTTGCTTTTGAACAATTCGAATAGATAAAGTATGCCAGCGTGGCGAAATCTGAGATACCAAATGTTTTCATTTCCCTAGGATCGGCGATAGGGTGCACCTTACAGTTAAATTTTCTCCTCCAAAGCGATAAAGTAAAAAGCCGATTCGCCGGTTCGTGTGTATGCAGCGTTACGGCCTTGACCACCGCTTAGGTTGCTTTTACAGCACTCCTCATGGCGAGAGAGGCCGAGTCGGGAGTGGAGCCCTCTTGGAGACTTGTTCACCCGGCGATACATCGAGAGCGCACTTAAACTTAAAGGCCATTGCCTCCTTAGCTCTTCGCTAGCGACATAAACCTTAATGGACGAGGAGGAAGAAAAAGAACAAATCACGAGGCCAATAGTGCGCTCACGAAGCGAATAAAGAAGATAAAGGTCAAGCGATCGACCACTTATTCCGTTCCGATTCAATAGGGATGACCCTAAGCAGCGGAAATCCTCTTGTTCCAAAACCACTAGGCATCGAAGCGAGATATGAGAGAAATGCCCGAAGAGGCCTAAGGGACTCTTGTGAAACCTTCTTGAAGTGCTTTTTGGTTCCAATTCCATGTCTATAGCGAGAGGAATAGAGCCTTTCCGAGGCCTCGAAAGCAAAGCATGGGCTCATCTGAAACTCACGAAGGTGAAGGACCGACTCTTTAAAGAAAACTTATCTATTAAAAGAAATAAGTTCCTTAGCGGAGGAGAATTCCAAAGATAAAATAGCATATCGATCTGCGGGATGGATTCTCGTTATGAGCAGGAGAAAGAATCCCTTGTTTCTAGGATCTATAAATCGGAACCGGCATAGCTTGAGAATGTGAAGCCTCCATCATCAATAGGTGCGAAGCCGAACCGAAGAGTAGATTTGGAATCTTTCCCCCTAAGTGCATTACTCGCGCTAGGCGATGTGCGAAATGGCTGTAGTGGGATCTTTATATAACATGGTTCGACATGAATGATTCCCCACAAGGTGCTGAAACTCTCATTTTGACAGCAGTACATCCGGATGGATTGTAAAGTTTCATTCTCCTTTGCCCTTCAAAGTTCGCCTATCGTGGTCTCACGACTTCGTGACTTCAAGAAGTTCTCCGGTGAAACTAAGAGAATGCGGGAAGCTAGCTAGCTCCACCACATGGCCCGTAGCCAATTCAAAACTTCCACATGCGGTATGAAGCTTATCTATTCTATAAGTAAATAACTATAAGTTATAAGTAAATAAATCCCATCACTGGACAGCGGTTTCACTCGTTGCCTCGAGACTGAGCTTGCTCTCTTAACTCTTCAATTAGGTCGAGGTTGGTCCTCAACTTCTTCGTTTTCTTTCTTAGAAAGCGGGCTCGGTATTCTAATTTCAACAGGCGCCATGGTCTCGGTCCACAAAGCGAGGCTCTCTCCATTGAGGTCTTACTAGTAGTCACGGTAGGCCCATAGTATGCTTGGGAGCTCTAAAGCCCCTAAGCAAAAAGCTTTGTCAAGCTCGTCATGAAGCCGTGAATTTAGTACTATCCTCTTTTTCTTTGTTTGTCACCTCGGTTGGATTGGCTTGAGGATAATTTGCGTGAGGCAGCAATTACATCCTTTTGTAAAGCATTACAAGCCTCAAAATAACTGAATCATCAAAGTCCTTAGTTAGCATTTCGATAAAGCAAATGCGCTACTGAATTTCGCACCACGAAACCTCAACATGTCTCGACCTCTGCAGCTCCTCTTCAAAAAGAGTAGATGCAACTTCCTAATTCCTACCTGAGAATTCATGAGAGATTTCAAGTCACCTTTTCATTCAGTGAATCTATAAAAGAAGGAACTCTTTCTTTATTGAAAAGGCTATTGCATGAGAAAGAGCTTTAGTATGAGATATCCTCCCACACATCTAGAAGTTGAAACATCTGATTCTAGTCCATCTTCTGATTCTATTGATTTTTGTGCTATATCACGGAAGTCGGACTGGGAACAACTTCTGGTTTACTGAATCAATACCTGTAGTGCCTCACTTGACGAAGCACCACATTGCATTCTTTTCTTCTCGAATACAATGCTTGCTTATTTGCTATTGTCAAAATGGAATCAGAATTAGCTGTATCAATGAAAATATCATAATAAGAAGAAGAAGATTATGACGGTGTGATTGCGCGATCACTGAAGGTCCTCTACAAGCAGCGAGGCTGATTGCACACTACACCCTTTCTTTCTATGAGATAGATCAGTAGGCCTTTACTCTCCTTAGGAGATGAATTGGCATTCCATAGATAGGAGTTCTGGCGCTTTCGTAACTGTCGATCTTGCGCAGCACAGTAGATTAGATTCGGCGAGGCACTTTATCGCTTGCTTTTCCCTTTACCAAACAATTGTTTAGCCAAAGAAGTCATCAAAGGGGCCACAAAGGCATGGGACTTTGCTGTCAACTGGGATCGTGGTTGGGCTAACCTCAGGCGAGGAGAATAAGACTAATTAATAAAGTAAAGGGTAGGGCAGATGTTTTCTCGGGTAGCTTACAGGTTTCCGGGTTATCCGGGTCAGCCGAGGCTCTTCCTCTTCAACGAGTCTTCAATTCAGCAGAACAGAATAGATTTTACCCAGATTAAGTCGGGACAGTCTTTCTCGCAAAGGATTTCCCTTTGATGATTAGTTATCTTATATAGGATGATACTTTAAGCCATTCCGATTCCGTCGTTGGTCACTAAAACTAAAGATCGCGGATCGTAGTTCTATTTTTCCTTTGAATTTCTCATATATATCCTATGAATTTCATTTCGCACGGAAACTATTCTAGGAGAAGTTCGAATCCGTTCCGTTCGGATATTGATTGGTCTTGGTTTGACATGGTTTAGCGTTACTGGTTCCGGAAGAGTTAATATCTCCATTAGCTAAACCCTTTCTTACCCCCTTTTGACTCGTATTTTGTTCGTACACAATCAGCGGAGGCCTTCCGACATATGTTGCAACGTCTTCAATAGCATGCTCTTGCCGTTTTCCTTAATAAGTCATCAAATTTGGTGCTTTTGATCCCCAGTTGCTATGGGGAACAAAGGAGGAAATCTGATCGATCCTCCATTTAAGTGGTTCTCGCTTCTCCTTGTTACTCTTCTAACTCTTCCCGGGTAGTTCCCAATGTTTGGCACTTTCCATACTTCATGGGTGAAACATCAACAAATTAAGCTCATGATCAAGTTACAACCTAAGATCTATGACCATATTATGTTAACTGTTAGGTATTTCGTTCATTCCATCGGTATGCTCCCAGGTACCTGTAATTGTGATCCGTTTGCTAGAACCAAGGGGTCTTTCTGTAGAAACTTCCACGAACAATCGTCGTTTTTTGATGGTTTTTCCGCTTCTCACAGCTGCTCTTTCCACACCTCCGGATATCTGGTGCCAAATTGTCGCCCGTTTCCTTATTTCTTTGATAATAGAGTTGGCTATCTTTGTGGCATCGATTGTACAAGTTCGTGAAGAGGGCTGGGCGAGTGGAATGAGGAGGCGGCTCGATCGACAAAAAGAAGAGTAGCCCCTAGAACCTGGCAAAGTCATTATCAATGAATTCGAGCAATTCTCAACCAACATATCGATTCATTCCGTAAAGATTATAACACACAGAAGACTCCTTACCTTAGGAGGCGGGATGAGTGATACATCCGCGCTCGCCGGTGAAAAGCATAAACAAAGCAGGAGCTCGGTATTTATATATTCCATCAAGAAAGGAGGCAGACTGGTGAAGGCCGACCACATAGGGAGCGAACGAAAAACTCAGCTTTTGGAGCGGACCAATCTTCAATACCGCCCCTTACTCTCTCTCTATCCTGCGGGAAGCGAAGAGCTAAGACACTAATGTCGTGGCGAAGGTTATACCTCAGAAAGTCAGCGAAGCTAAGATTTCGTTATGTCTTATATCCTTTCGATCGGTGACAACTTCCTTTCCTTCATTGCCCTTTGTTTGATGTTTGACAAAAGTCGAAAAAAGAATTCCTCTATTTGATGTCGATTAATCACACTTCCATTCCTTGTAGAGGAAGGCTAACTGCTTGCTGGCTGGGAGCTGTATGGTAGCGTCCACGTCTGACTCCGTGAGAAGCGGTGGAATTAAATTGCCTTGTTGTACCTCTCTCGTCTTCAATGGGTTCTGCTTTTTTTTTTTGGGAGAGTATGCCAATATGATCTTAATGAGGTGCGGGGCTTTGCATCTGACATTCGTTGGGCTTCTCGGGAGCCTGCGTCCCGGCGTTTTGTGCAATAAACCCCTCGGCCGAAGACTAGTGGTAGGTGGTCCAGCGGAGCTTTCGGAAAAGGGTAGCCTAGTGTGTAAGCACAGCAATGAACATGGCGAACCCTCAGGCGACCTATCTAAGATTAGGGGAGATCCTCAGTAGTGGTGACCCTTTCACTCTTCCACGGACTGATACATGTACCGAATGCTCATACGGGAAAGTTGACTCCTGGGTCTGGTTGCTCCAGAAATCCTTTCTTTCTCGTCCACTCGAGGGGTGCGGAAACACCTGCGCGGATTACAGGTGACAGTTACAAGAATGGCGGGAAGTTAACAGTACCCGGCGACATTCAGGGATGGATGTAGACCCATCGGGCAGGGATAATCATTCCGGTCCTGGGAGGTGGCGACCATTCTCAAGAACCAAAAGACTGAGCTGAGAAACCCATGAGTCACTGAAGCGGCGGCGGGAGGGCCCTTGATCTATCAATAGAGGGGCAAAAAGGGCTTTGCTCACTTACAATTACAATATTTTTTATGAAGAAAGAAATAAGGATCGAAGTTTAGACCGCTCACAGGAGTTCTACCTATAGAAAGGATCATGAAAGAAGCGATCAGAATGGTACTCGAATCCATTTACGATCGAGTTTCCAGACACATCGCACTTCCGCTCGGGTCGAGGCTGCCACTCGGTCCTAAGGCGGATCAAAGAAGAGTGGGGAACCTCGCTGGTTTTGGAATTCGACATCAGGAGTCTTTTCACACCATCGACCGACATCGACTCGTCTCAATCTTTAAGGAAGAGATCGGCGATCCCAAGTTCTTTACTCCATTCAAAAGTCTTTTCCGCGGACGACTCGTAGGAGGTGAGAAGGGCCCTTACTCCGTCCCCACAGTGTATTACTATCGGCCCTACCAGGCAACATCTACCTACAAGCTCGATCAGGACATAGGGAGGATCCGACAAATCGAAATTCCGATTGTTCAGAGGAATTAGATCGGTTCTATTAAGGACAGGTCATATTGATGACCAAGAAAATTCTGGAGAAGAAGCAAGCTTCAGCCCCAAGACAACAGAGCCATCATTGTGGGAGGTAAGAGCATCAACATAAGCGGCCTTTCATTCCTTGTTTCGTAGTAGCACACCCCCACATACCCCGGCTCGTGGGGACCAGAAAAACCTTCGTTTTCCACTTAATCGGCCCTTGCCTTCCTTAACAAACCCTCGAGCCTCCTTTCGCCGCCTTCCTCATAAAGCCCGGGTTGACCCGAGGCCGAATTCTATAGTGAAAAGCTGTAATAATAATTGGGCCATGAGAGACTTTTAAAGTCTTGCAAAGGCGATAGAGTTGGGCGGGGCGATACTAGTTATCAGTCGAGAGAGGCTGGCCGTGGTGGCCCCGCAAAAGCTATTACAACATAAGAGTTTGTTCTGCGCGATATCGACGACTTACTACTGGGAATCGTGGGTGCCGTGAAACTCTCATAGAAATACAAAAGCGTATCAACCACTTCCTACAATCCGGCCTGAACCTTTGGGTAGACTCTGCGGGATCAACAACAATAGCTGCGCAGTGCGGTGGGAATTCCTCGATGCGGTCATTGGGAAGTCCTCGAGGGCGACTCCATCTGATTCTTGCGAGAGCTGGAGGCGTCTATGGGTAAAGCACGTATCCATATAACTGCTTGCCATCTCGCTCGGCCATCCATTCCAAGCTTAGGAACCTAGGTAATAGTATCGATCAAGCGGTGGCGAAGGGATGGCGGAACAGGAGTCTACTGGGCCAGCGGTTCAACTAGCGGAGACTCTTGGAACAGCTGGGTAAGAAGTCCCCAAGTGGCGTATTATGGGGACCATCAAGCACGTCCGGCAAGGATCGAGGGGATCTCGTTGTTGCATAGCTCAGGTCGAACAAGGTGCCATCGGACCAGGCAGTCTCACGATCGGGCACTCATGCCGGAAGTTGTCGTGTATACTCCAGCGGGTCGGGCGGCGGGGAAGGAGGGACAGGGCGAGATCTATCAGCAGCGAATTCCCATACAAATGGGCGCCTATCAAAGATACTCCGAAGGCCGGGATCGAGGTCTCGTTAGCGAAGAGGCCACAGCCAATCCGTGGCACCTTGACGAGCGTCGGCGGCGAAGACATCGTAAATTGGTCCGCGGGCATCGCGATAAGTCCTCTGTCCTACTACGGTGCGCGACAACCTTTACCAAGTCCGAACAATTGTAGACCACCAGATCCGCTGGTCGCAATATTCACCCCGACCCACAAGCACAAATCCTCGTGGCGGAATATAATCCCAAAGTACTCAAAGACTCGAATAAAGTCGATCGAGAAGCGGTAAGACCTTGCAGAATTCCCCAACAGCATAGAGCTTGGGAAGCTCGGATCCGGTCGAGATCCGAAGAACAGGAGCACTCAACTACTAGTCTAGTCTAGTAGTTGTTTTCTATTAGTTTGCGATGCGAACAGGCCTTACTTATGAAATTAGTTGAGTAGGCTTGCGTTGGTTGTCTGCTATAAGATAGCCAGTTTGGGGCTTTCGACCGAAGAATTCGATTGGCCTTGTGTGATCAAGTTATCATGAGGGGACTTTCCTCCTTTGAGTTAATGCTTTGGAAGTTTCAAATATCTAGCTCTAATTGATCCAATTGAGGAGGCGCCGACTCAAATGTCCGGCCAGCCGAGCGATGCCACTTTCTTTTGCTTTCTTGTGCCTAAAAGCCCTTTTCTGGTCTTTTCCATTCTGAAGCATTCCTTTTTGGAGCTTGCTGCTAGGCGGTGGGATTGTTTGACTGTCCTGGGGTGTGTACCACCAAGTGTTCGAATAATGATCAATTACTGATCGAATATGGATGTATGGAGAAATTCTTGGGATCCGAATCAAGACCTAAAGCTTTTCCCTCCTACATGGGCTCTTTGTCGTGAGTCCATGTTCTAATGTCCCTCGTTCTGTTCCTTATCTTTTGTCTAGCTCATATTCGTTTTCGTAGTTCGGTTTCAAGATCAGAAGGAATCTACCCACATGCGCGGTTGGGTACTCGGGGTTCAATTCACTGGTGGTCTAAGGTGAACCGTCTTTCTTCTAATGAATAAGATAGTGGATCGGCGTGGGCCTAGTGCGTACTCCTTTAAAAGTAAGAGCAAGCATCTCTTGTCGATCGGATAGGAGCCTCCTAAATTAAAATTAAGAAAAGAATTAGCCTCAAAACATGAAACCTTTATGTTTATGGGAAAGGAATGGAATCTGGCCTCTTTAGTCCTAGGTGGGGATCGATCCCCTTTCCTTCTCTCTTCCTACTCACTCTTAAGTATGGTGTAGTTAGAGCCCCATTGAACAGCTAACCGGCTTTCTAAGCCCTTAGAAGTATTAACTATATAGGTGTCGAGAGCACATGTAATGAAATCACGTGAGAAGAATAAGGATTAAGCGAGCGCTAAAGCCCGTCAAGCAACCCTGCCCCTCTGTCATTTAGTAGTAGGTCAGACTATTTCACGGTGAAGTTCAGTCCGGCTCTTTGGCGCCTTGCTTCATGTGTTTGGTGCACGAAATAGAGTTTTCTTTTACAATCGGCGCCTCAATCACTTCAGCTACGGCCGGGCAGCATTAAAGGAAGCTAATTCCTTTGATATTGGACCTATGCATAATTCGATTGTGATCTTCTTCGTCTCAGGCTTTCTCCCTCTGCTCCCCTTGACCTTGAACATTGCTTACCCTGCAGTCTAACATGAACCATGCCATGGCTCTATCCATGCTTTTCTTGTCCAATACCTTACTTTTCTTACACAAGCATTTCTATACTCAGATCGGTGGGTATGAAGGTCTTTCCAAACCTCTTTAGTTAGACAATCTGTTATATACGATTCAGCGGACATTGACAAGATAACCCGAAACAGAGGCAACCCCGTTCACTCCGATAAGAAAGGTGTCAGTCGAAAGCGAGGCTGGGCAAGAAGAGGAAGGATACCTGGATTGAAAACCTCGCTCTTGAAGTGAGTCCTCTTCTCTTAGTGGGAGGAAGGGTTATAGTTCAAGCTACCTGAACTAACTATTTTCACTCGAATTCAACTTCACTACTCTTAGGCGAAAAAGAGTCGACATCTTCACTTCTTTCCTAATCGAGATTCCAGTGGGCCAGTGACTTTGAAAGTGATCTCTTTGCTTGCTGTTTACTGATTATTATTATTATTATTTATAGTCAAGCGGGTTCTGGTCTTCTTACTTTATGTTTGGTCATTTGATCCCTTGATCAAGTCTAACTAGAAATATCTTAAGAAGACAAGAAATCGTTTGGATTGACGAAACCCTTCTCGCCGTTCGGAGTTCTTCTGCTCTAATCTCCAAAATCGAAGGTCGGTGACTGAAGAGTTAGTATTGATTCATGCAAAGATGCTCCTCTGAAGCTGGAGTAAGGAATTGTCCACCTCGCGCCCTGAAGAGCGGTGGCTCTCTTGTTTGCTGCCTCTGAGAGAGACTCCAAAAAAGTACCAACGCAACATCGAAAGAAAAAGCAATCAACTATATGCTTAACTCATGCCCCAGGAATCCCTGGGCACAGAAGTCTGAGCTAATCTTTTACTAGAGGAAGCTGGGGAAAAGCATAGGCGTGCGTGCTCAGCTCTCGCCCTCGTCCCATCCAGCGAAGCTGAGGCGGGATAAAGCGTAACTCCCGGTGTCATAGATTACCTTTCTATCTTCCTCCCCGTGGCCCCCAAGCGATCGCTATCTTTTCTTTCTTGCTTTCTTGTTGTCTTGAATTGTTATAGAGCGGCTTTCTATCAGGTATAGTAGGTAGGATGAAGTGGTATGAGCGTTAGTGGATATACCAAGTGTGCGGGGATGCGGCTCGGGCGTAGTAGGTCTGGACGCCCTAGCATGAAAGAGCGCTTCTCTGGTAGCGGCACTATACCTTAGTATCTCTCTAGCTTCAGTCTATATAAAGCGTAGTAGTTAGCAGAGGTAAGTCTGTCTGCCGCTTTCTTTCATATGAGCCGTTATTCCGGCTGGCATAGAAGTCTCTGTGCGGGCGAAGGAGATGCATTTCTGGTACTGGTAGTATTGGACAAGCTCTCGGGAATAATCTATTTCTTTCTTATTTCTGCCTTTCTTTCCCATGACGACTAGGAACAGGCAAATCCAAAATTTCACTTTGAATTTCGGACCTCAACATCCTGCTGCTCATGGTGTTTCACGATTAGTATTGGAAATGAGCGGAGAAGTGGTGGAGCGTGCGGAACCACATATTGGATCACTCCAGTGCGCACGAAGCCGCTGATGCCGAGTCGGCTCCTATGCCGCTAGCTATGCCTGCTTGGTCCCGGCACGGTGGAGGTTCTGTAGCGCGTCATGAGCACCGGGCTAAGGCGGTTGAGCAACTCAGCGAACCGCCCTACCTTACATAGGGACAGAAGGGAGAAGGTTGTGAAGGTGGCCTCGTTATCCACACCTCCGGTCGGATGAATGGAGGACCGACCGACCGGGTTTCCACGGCGTTGGCGGGTTGGAGTGCTGTCGAGGCGCTAGCGCATACCCGGTGATCATCACCACCTGCACCTTACATCTCGGCACGGTGGAGCGTGTAACCCGCTGCTGTTCCATTCAACTACATTTGTTCCTGTAATCCATAGCCTAACAGAGCAGCGCGAGGGACAACCCGCCCATACAGCCAGCGGGGAGGATGGCACTCTTGGCAAAGACCGTCATGGCGCGCAGGCGCGAGCGTGGTGAGCTGCGCCGGGGAGCATAGCATAGGGAGAAGGGAGACGGACGGTGGAAGAGCCGGGGAGGCGGGTCATTTGGCGAAATGGAAGGCTTTTCCCTATTCGAGAAGGCCCTATGGAGTAAAGGGAAGTGCATGAATTCTTGGAAAAGAGGGCGAGCCTATATAAATATAAATATAAAATCTGATAAAGCAAATTCAATGAATAGATAGGTACAACAGACAGCGCTGCCTACAAGCGAATTAGCTTCCGTGGTCGAGCAGTCTCAATTTCACTACAGGTCGAATGGCGTGAGCATGCGGGAGACCATACGTCACAGTTTTAGGGATCTGGTGAAAGACCGGCCGGCGCCCCCGACTAGGGGACCGAGAAATTAATAGAGTACAAAACTTATCTTCAAGCTTTACCTTATTACGATCGTTCGGAGGCGATCGCGAGGTCTGAATGAAGTCCTCCGTTTCTTTGGAGGTGCTGACCCATAGCGAGGCGAGATGACTAAGTGACATATGGAATATGGCGGCGACAACAACATGTCGTAGAAGGAGATAACAGGTGAGCCAGCGACCTACTAAGACTAACCTATCTACTACTACATCCCGGCGGCGGTCAAGCGGGGTCGTGAATCACGAGATGCCAGCGGAATGATCGGCGGACAGAGGCTAGGGCTGCTTCCTTCCCGCGTCCTTCCTGTGTGTCGGAGATATAAGCGAGTGCACGGAAAAGAGCAGGAACTGGGTCGATCTATTCTATGGCGAAGCATCGAAGCATAACTGCACACTCACACGATCTTTGCGAGAGATAGGAGCATTGGTGGAACCGGTGAACTACACTTGCTTACGGATAGATGTGTGGGACGGAGGGCTCGTGGTACCTGCTGCCGCCCCCCTCCTCTGCTTTGAGAACCGTGTGAGCGGAGGTGGGCGAGAAGAAGGAGGTCCTCATATGGAGTCGCACACACCTTGAGCGGTCGGGAGACTCGGGAATGGGCATTTCCACAGGGTCGGAAAAATAACAGAATGACTTTACCTTTACTTAGATAGGGCTTTGATTGGATTTTTCTTAGTGATTGGAAAGGAGGCGCTGGGTATGTTATAGAAAAAGGCGGAGGCATCGAATAGCGAAGGCGGCTCGGCGGGGAAGGAATGGAAATTGTCAAGGATGACTTCTTTGATGGCGAAGCGAAGGGCACCATAAATCTCGAGCGGTCTGGATTTCCAGCGCCTCGGAAACTGGTCGAGATAGATGACAGCACTTTTTCCCTCTTCCTTACGGGAGAAATCTTCTCTTATGGCCTTCACCCGCCCGGCCGAAATAGAGAACCAAACCCCTTGATCCATTCATTTACAAGTAGGGAGGATCGAGCTAAGCCCTCCCATTCGAGGCGGGTGGCCTCGCCCAACCAACCTTATTTTGCTCTTCCTTGGTTTGCCTCCTGACGCGCCACCTAGGAGCCTACTCATATTCAGCGACCAGCTTTCAACTCCTTGGCGGACCCTTACGCTGCCATTTTCCAATATTATTGAATAGCATGGACTGGGGCTAAGATAACTTTCAAATGGGAGGCCGTGTTATGGGTGACTTCATTGCCGGTTCGAGAGAGCACTTGTGTATGTGATGCAGTGAGCGTGTCGAAAAAAAGTCGTAAAGTTTCATTGTTCGTTCCGTCGTTGACCCATCTATGTTTCTATGATGGCCCAAGAACACGCTCGTTCTTCAGTGAGAGAGACTTTTGAATTGCGAGGTACCATTACGAGCTCAATATATCTGAGTGTTATTCCGTGAAATAACTCAATTTCAAATCATTCACTTGCTTTAACTACTCATGCTATGGATGTGGGAGCATCAACTCCATTCCTGTGGGCTTTTGAGGCGGGAGAAATTGTTGGAATTCTATGAAAGAGTCTCGGAGCCAGGATGCATGCCAGTTTCATACGACCAGGTGGAGTGGCACAAGATCTGCCTCTTGGCTTATGTCGAGATATTGATTCCTTCACACAACAATTTTCTTCTCGTGTCGACGAATTAGAAGAGATGTCGACCGGCAACCGTATCTGGAAACAACGATTAGTGGATATTGGTACTGTCACTGCACAGCAAGCAAAGGTTGGGGATTCGGTGGTGTAATGTTAAGAGGTTCAGGGTATGCTGGGATTTGCGAAGAGCAGCACCTTACGATGTTCATGACCAATTGGATCTGACGTACCGTAGGTACCAGAGGAGATCGCTATGATCGTTACTGTATTCGTATCGAAGAGATGCGACAAAGTGTTCGGATCATTGTGCAATGTCTTAATCAAATGCTGTGGCATGATCAAAGCCGATGATCGTAGCTATGTCCTCCATCACAATGTCGAATGAAACTATCCATGGAATGCGTGCGCCGTGTGAAGCGTAGATCATCGCCGTTCTTAACCGAGACTCGAGTTAAGCTCAGTCTCGGAACCTTGTGGGGTTAGGAGTAAAGCATCCGAGGTTGGCGCGTCTCGTTGGCGTGGAAGCATTGGGAACCCCAATTTCTTTCTTGAACCCTTTCTTTCCCGTCCCCGCCCGGCATAGCGCCGCTTCGGTTCTTGGAAGAATCCCTTACGTCTCTTCTTCATTGATCGGGGAAAGGAAGGTCTACCGGTTGGGAAGCTAGACATCAAGTAAGTGGCTTGATGAGGATAACTAAGCGACACGCGGGTTGGCTCTTGGCACAAGGGTGGTGCCTTACCGCACCGCAGCGGACGCTTGTGTGGCGTTCGTGGTGGTGCTTGAGTTCGATGTCTGCGTCAAGATCGAGCAGGCTTGCGGCGGACCACTGCCGTCCCGTTCTTGAGTGGTGGGCGCAGCCATCTTATCCACCGAACTAGCTAGAAGCTATCGCTTGGTCGAGCATTAAAAGAAAAGGACCGGAAAATGCGGTGCATAGGAACCACGGGACCCCTTGACTAGTAAAGGAAACTTAAGTGCGCTCCTGCGCGCACCGTGAAACCCCTTTCCTTTTTAATCAAAATGAAATGTTGGTAAGCTTCATAGCTCCAACCTAGTAAAGGGCTTTGATGCCCTTTGTATAGGTTGGGTTCTGGATCTGGGATCCTCTTGGTAGGCTGGACCAGCGTTAATCGAGAGAGGCAGTCTTTAGAAAGAGCAGGTGTACGTATCGGGTGAGCGAGGTGAAGAGTGGGAGTAGATCGAGAACGCCGCCTTTCTTATCTTCTTCCGCCCTAGGAGTAGCACAAAAGAGGATTAGCATTATTGACCCAATGATAAACCACTAAGACCTTATCGTTGGGGCTCCGCGCAATGAGAAAGCGCTCAGCGACGAGAAAGCGAGCGGTCAGCGAAGGTTCAAGACTTAGCGGCGTTAGCGGCTAGATTCTCATAGCGGGCGCCGAGTTAGCGAGCGCTGTAGTAAGTCGAAGCCCTATGTGCTATAATGCTGAACCAGGGACGCTCGCCTTATCTATAGAAGAGTCGGCGAGTTACAGCAATTAGCTCCTTGGTAATGGCTCAATCTATAGATAGAAAGCCTATGATGGGAAACTACCACGTTAGGTTTGGAGAGATGGACGGTTATATAATAGAGGAAGCGGATGCAAGCTTTTTCTTTCAATAGCCGCGAAATGACTACAGGATCATCGGTCTACTCTACCTCGATTCACCATTTGAACCTTATCGGAAGGGTTTTCCGTGCCAGCTTCTTACCTATACATGATTGAAGCACCTAAAGGAGAATTTGGTGTCTTTCGGTCGATAATGGAAGCAATCGTCCCTACCGTAGTAAAATAAGAGCACACGGCTTTGCCCGTTTACAAGGACTCGATTCTATGTCCAAACATCACATGCCGTGAGATGTGGTCACCATCATAGGTACTCGAGATATTGTGTCGGAGAGGTGGATAGATAGGACTAGTACTTTCTCGATCAGGACCCTAGCTTTATTGCGAGCAAAACAAAGATGGATTCCTTCTATCTTGATTACTAGAGATGAGCAATTCCATCGCCCGAAATTTAGATCGAAGAATTTTGGGGTCTTGGAATTTCATGAAGCGAGCCAAGCGAAACGAGTTCGGTCGAACAGCATATATAGTAAATAGAGGTGGAAGAGCCTTTCCTTTCTTGGAAAAACCAAACCAAGGCAATAGTAGGTAGTAGGGCCCCAGGATGCCAAAAGGTGGGGAGCAAGAGTGAAAAGAAATAGAAAAAGAAATGACTCTAAGGAACCAACGATTCTCTCTTCTTAAACAACCTATATCCTCACACTTAATCAGCATTTGATAGATTATCAACCCGAGCAATCTTAGTTATTGGTGGGGTTCGGTTAGATAGCTGGTATTTGTTTAGTCATTCAGATAGTGGTGGCGTTTTTAGCTATGCATTACGCTTCATGTGGATCTAGCTTTCAACAGCGTAGAACACATTATGAGAGATGTTGAAGGGGGCTGGTTGCTCCGTTATATGCATGCTAATGGGGCAAGTATGTTTTTCATTGTGGTTCACCTTCATATTTTTCGTGGTCTATATCATGCGAGTTATAGCAGTCCTAGGAATTTGTTCGGTGTCTCGGGTTGTAATCTTCCTATTAATGATTGTGACAGCTTTTATAGGATATGTACTACCTTGGGGTCAGATGAGTTTTTGGGGAGCTACAGTAATTACAAGCTTAGCTAGCGCCATACCTGTAGTAGGAGATACCATAGTAACCTGGCTTTGGGGTGGGTTCTCCGTGGACAATGCCACCTTAAATCGTTTTTTTAGTCTTCATCATTTACTCCCCTTTATTTTAGTAGGCGCCAGTCTTCTTCATCTGGCCGCATTGCATCAATATGGATCAAATAATCCATTGGGTGTACATTCGAGATGGATAAAATTGCTTTTACCCTTATTTTATGTAAAGGATCTAGTAGGTTGGGTAGCTTTTGCTATCTTTTTCCATTTGGATTTTTATGCTCCTAATGTTTTGGGGCATCCGACAATTATATACCTGCTAATCCGATGTCCACCCGCCTCATATTGTGCGGAATGGTATTTCCTACCGATCCATGCCATTCTTCGTAGTATACCGACAAATCGGGAGGTGTAGCCGCAATAGCATCAGTTTTATATGTCTGTTGGCTTTACCGTTTTTAAAAATATGTATATACGTAGTTCAAGTTTTCGCCCGATTCATCAAGGAATATTTTGGTTGCTTTTGGCGGATCGCTTACTACTAGGTTGGATCGGGTGTCGACACTGTGGAGGCACCATTTGTTACTATTGGACAAATTTCTCCTTTTCTTTTCTTTTTCCTTTTTGCCATAACGCCCATTCTGGGACGAGTTGGAAGAGGAATTCCTAATTATTACACGGATAATGAAATTCAAAAAAGATAGGAGTGAAAAATGAAAATTCTGACACCAGAGTGAGTATTACACCAAGAATTAATTGACACTTTGTCCCCAACCTTTTGTGAGGCAAAACCTTCACTTCACTTGACATAAGAGGACCGGTCGCTTCGACGAGTTGGCGGAACTGTAATATAATAAGAATATGTTATGGATCAGCTTGTAGCGGATGTAATCTTCAAACTCGGTTTGGCTTTACCCCTAGCTATTCTGGTAGGGATTGGCGCTGGGAAAACCATACAGACTATTAATAGTCTAAATATGGAAACCAGAATTACAGAAGTAGCTGTAGATGTTATCAAAGGTCAAATTATAGAAAAACTCGAGATTCTTTTAGCGTATATAGGGATACAATTTAGATGTTAACTTACCGGCAGCGGTGGATTTACAGGCAGTATCTGCGAGCAGCGTTCTTTTAAGCGTGGACAGCATTCACGGCTAAACCATATATATGTATGTATGAAAAATCATGGGACTGAGAGTGAACCCTTTGTCCAAGTTCTACAATTTCTTTCTTGCTCTTAGTCTTGATTTTTTGTGCTGGTATGGTCTAACGACCGCCAGATGTAGGGAGGCTTTTGTTTGTTACCCGAACTGCGTTACCAAAGCTACTCCTCTTGACGGAAGATAGGAAAATCTTTAATCCGATTTTCTTTAGGCCAGTTCGAGCCTGGCGAGTCGCTCCTGTCTCGTGTGGACAGTCTCTTCTATCAAAATAGTAAGAGAAAGAGTTGGAAGCAGGGAAGAAGCGGGGTAGAGGAATGGTCAACTCATCAGGCTCATGATCTGAAGACTGCAGGTTCGAATCCTGCCACCGCCTAAGTCATCGGTTAGACTACTGGGGGTCCCTACCCTTTATCAAGTATTATTCAGGTCAGCTGTATCAGAGGGCTGCTATTCCCCGTTTCCGTCCTTATAGAACAAGGTAAATGAATAACAGGCAAGGCGCTTCCTGCTAAGCGGGTCGACACTGAAAGTGAAAAGTTCCCGTTTCCTTTGCGAGAAAAGGTATCAGCCCTTTAGAGCTAGTATCAAGCAAGGTAGAGACGAAAGCGACATCTTCCCGGGCGAGAAAGGTCCCCTCATTGAATTCTGCTAAGGCAGCACAATCCCATGTCTACTTTTATACTCCGTCAGTGGCTGTGCCAACACCTTTTCTAAAGGCTAGTAATCCCTCCCCTTTTTGAGAGCCCCTACTGGGAAAACTTAATTTGTTGATGATGCCATCTCACGGGAACACCTGTGGAATTCTCTGATAGCCCACTCCGATCTCTTTTTCGATGATCAGTTCTCCATCTCTTGTCTGAAGAAGCTTCTTTTTAAGATTATCTATTATTTACGGATTTAAACCTCCTGAGGCTCTTCTTTAGAAATTGCGCAGGTTCCTTAGACTCTTTTGCTGGCCTTAAGCCAGGCTCTGCTGCTTCCATGGAGAAGTTTTGCACAACTCACATATCGGCGAAGTTGGGAAAGCTCTCTCTGCTCCTATTGGTCCGTTGAATGACACTTCTAGCTATTCGCAACCCGATACTCATTATACTTAATTAACTCCGTAATGGTCCGTGGTAAAACGCGCTTTGTATATATAGGTGTAAATATTCTATGACTGCTATGAGTAACCCTTGGCGAAAGAGCTGGACTTGAGCTTCTAGCCGTTCCGTTAGAGGGAAATGAAAGAGAGAGGTGAAGTCCAGGGGAATGCTTGAAATAAGCTCTTCTGTCTCTTGGCGACTCTGAACGTAATGCTGTCGGCATTCAATCATACATATACGAAGTGCCGCGAGTCCCCTTAGAGAAAGAACTTATAAGGATTGCTAGCAAAGGAAGCTAGCTAAAGTAACATTCAATAAAGGAACATTAGGAAACCCTCACGTCAAGCCTTTTCCTATTTCCTAGTTGGAAGGTAGCCCGGGTTCCTTATTCAAGTTCATTAAACCCGAAAAGCACGTTCGAATTGCATCCCTTTGTGGTAGTAGAAGTGCCAGAATTCGAGAAGTATAGCAGAACCACTTTTCCAGGACTCCACAGGTGCTGTATTGCGGAAAGATGGCAGAAGTGGGCAACGATGACAAAGCTCTTTTCTTATACATTCCCTCACTGGAGCAGCATTGAGATGGTAAATGCAGCTAGTTCGAGAGTAGCAGTTCCCAATCTGAACATTTACGTTTGAGTGTTAAGCACGGGACTCTTTCCAGTTTCCGGGTCAAAGTTAACAGCTATTAAATTCCCTTTTCATTGAGTAGAAAAAGAAATCGCTTTTTCATCCTCCACTCGCAGCCTACTCGTCAGCAGCTGGCAAAAGCAAAAAAACCACAATTCTTTCCGCAAGTGGACTTTCTTAGGAGTCCAAGTAGCATGAAGAAACTGGCTTTTCCCTCTTCCCAGTCATCTTTCCTTTGGGATGAGACAATTATGCTCTATTGAATAGTAGTAGGGTCTTAAATACCTTCCTTCGCTTCAAGCGGTTCAAGAAAAAGCCCAGAGAGAAGCTGAAACTCCTTACGTTACTTTTATCCCTTTCAGAGGGTCCATTTTGCTCTCCTGCTCTTCCCCAGCTCTTATTCCTTAGCTGGCTTCGTTCAGCTGACCTTTCCCTTGGGGCTTAGCTCCTGGCTGGCCTAACCGGGGCGGAAGAACTCCTTTCCCTAAGCGTGGTGACTTATTATTCCTTATTCAAATCTTCTGACATCTAGTCTTCGCCGGCTAGCGATGTGACCTATTCCCTACTCCGGTCTAAAAGCGGTCGATCGGTTGATTTCTTCTCTTGGAACTGCCTAATCTGATTCCTTTCCTTCCCTTACCCATTCTTCAAGTAGCATATCATATCAACTATTTCTTCAGGGTTAAAAAACTTAAGCAATTTTGTGACCTCAAGAAAGCTAAGTATAGGAACCTTGCTTCCACGGCTCTGGCTAAGCTGAATTGGCGTTTCCTTAGGAGCCGCTTTGGGCAAAAGAGGCATTCTGTTTACATTAGAAAGAGTCTACCATCCTCGGTGAGACTAATTAGGCGCCATGATGACAAGGAGAGGTGGATCTCCCGGTCCAATAGATCGATTTTAGCATCAATTCGAGACTCCCAAGTAGTGCTAAAGTGATGATTCAAAGAAAGGCACACTCTGGGGAGTGGTTATTAAATTTCATTCATATACCTAGTATAGGAGAAAGATGGAAATACCTGATGAAATTGATGATCCAATTCTATGAAATAGAAATTGAGCAGTATATCTGTTATCAATGAAGAGTGTGGAACAATATCTTCTATAAGATAGGAAACATCCTCTCCCTCATGAAGAACTTGAATATAATTCCATGATCTCAATAATTCCATGATCTCATCATTGGATACTATAGGTTGAAGCATGGTCAAAATACTCTTTTTATTCATTATCTTGAGCGTATTGCTCATATCCAACTTATAAACCCTTGAAACAACAGCCCTTTCTATCGAACAAATATGTTTATAATAATCAGTTGGTAGGACTTTGAAACCAAGGAAGGCGAATGTTGAAGATTCAAATTGAGAATTCTTGTATTTATCACATCGCCTAGTGCCATAAGAACAAGTTGATCTTCCTGATTTGAAATTAAATAACCGTGAGGCAATTGATTATCTATCGATAAATGCAGCAACATACATGTATAGCCTGGAATAGGATCTTTATTCTTCTTTAAGACAAGTTGAAATGAAGAAAGAGTATATAGTCTAGTCCTTATTTGATTTTGAATATCTCTCATTCTTGATTCAGTCAAGTTTGAAAACATATCTACTAGACCATAGTAATATTTTCAATGGTTGATGCAACCTGATCTAAGGAACACTGTGGATGAATAAAACTAGATATAGTAGAAATAATCGTCATTCTGAACTTTTCATTATGCCCTCTTTTATACTCACTGTGCGATTGGAGAAATACCTACAGAAAGTAAGACAACTACAACCAAACCTAAGGTTACACCCAAAATAAGAGTTGGGTTATTATTTGTATTTGGTACTGTGATATCTACAAATGGTTGCTCCTGGTATAGGCTGTTGCCAGTACTGAAATAGTATTTTCTTCGTTTTGCATTAATGTCAGCTTTTCAAATCCAGGGTGAACATAAGTATCAGTATTATAAAAGAATTGTTCATAATTATCTATTGGCGAGAACAAGGATATTACTGAGCCTGCTCCATCAAGAGGAATGTTTAATCCATCTCCGGGAGCAAAACCATACCATACTGTACAACCAACGCCTACTTGCACCAATATCAAGAAACGTCCATAAAACCCATAATTATAAGTTATTGTCCACTGGACCACTGCAGCATGATTAATATTTACATTGCTTTCACAACTTCTTTTCTTTCTATTCTTGTATAATTCATGCACTTTTTATGTGCAGTAAGCATGTTGAACTTATATACTCATTCATTCCCTTTTATTTGTTTTTTTCCAGTCCGATATTTCTGGTGAGCACTTTTTATGTGCAGTAAGCATGTTGAACTTATATACTCATTCATTCCCTTTTATTTGTTTTTTTCCAGTCCGATATTTTTGGTGAGGTTGTTAAGATACTTAAAGAAGATGGCGGTGAGAATCTTTCATTACTTAAACTTTGTGGCTCTCCAATTTCTTGTTTTGCACTGATATGCTTCATATTCACTGTTTTGTTAACAGATCCTGTTGGATATGGCGATGCTCTTATTGCGGTCCTTCCTTCCTTTCCTGGAATAATGAAGCTTCAATAGATACTCCAATGGAACTCTTGAATACCTGATGCTCCTAGCTTCAGTTATTTCTTTGTACTACCGATATTACTATGCAAACACCAATAACTAATACATGGATTTGATTGAACAAACTGATTAGCTCTATGAATATTCTTATGTATTTCTTGCCTATAAATAAAAATTTAGTTATTCTTGTAGATCCTGCGTTACTTGTCTGACATTGTGTGGATCCTACTGTTGTACCTATTCTGTAAGCATGCTAAATTTTTATCGAAATGGATTTACAACGTTTGTTATTACATTAGGTTTGTTCCAGTTCTTGGTGACTTTTCATTCTTCCTTGCTTGAATTCTTGATTCTGAAATCTCAGAAACTCTACACATTTAGTGCAACCTGCCACTTGAATAACCGGTATTACTTATACTGCCTGTTTTGAACGTTGATTACAGCTTGCACATAAGTATGACTTTAATAAATGTTGCACTCAGAAATGCATATTGACATTCACATGAATGTGCTAGCTTTCTCTATTTACTTCTTCTCTCTGCAGATTGAGCATACTTGACAGTCGAGCGTGCTAAAGCATCCATCGGATCTATGCATTTTCTCCACAAGGGATCATCGCAAGGCAAAAGTTCGCGTAACTCATCAGAAGCAAGAACAATCCGGTTCACAGCTCTTACCAACAGAATATGAAGAGAGATTCTCAACAAATTCGTCGCTCCTACAAAGTCTTTTTGGCTCGACGCTTCAACTGCAGGTATCACTATATGTTTTAAGGTATTTGTATCCGGTATTAAAACCTCAAAACCCTGCAGATGTAGCAGTCTCAGGTACTACAGCAAGAATCATCGAGAAAAGAAGAGGGCAGGCGAGAAATACCTCGTGTTCAAGTTTCTGCTGATACATCCGAGCCACCAACGCTGTATTGGTGGCTAGAACACCAATGCTGAGAGCGCTTCCAGCTTCAATAGGCCTCAGCTTCGCCTCCTTGAGCTCCTCGGCTACAGATTCACCCATATCGATGAAAGGTACGGAGCATCCTTCTTCAATTTCATCGTGCCAACATTGCAGTATGTGACAGGGCATCACAATGCAGCAAACTCCACATTTTTCAAGAATTGCTCGTTTACACCTTAATTTTTCAACTATCAAACTGCGGTCAATGTGTACACATTCGGGTTTACCAGAGAGGGAATTGAGTGAACCTTTTTGAAGCAATAAAAGCTCGTTGCTTAGCGCTGGATCCATGCAGAGGATGAATGGCAGCTCCGTTTCGTGATCAACGAGTTTCTTGGCGAAAATCAGACTGGACTTACCTCCAAGTATCCCAATAATATTGGTTGCTTCACCTTGATGAATGGTTGACGACGCTGTAAGTCTCTCTGTTGCTCGGTTTTTTTGCCCTTTCCTCTGCATCGTGTCTCTAGTTATAAAACAGTTCATGCTAGGTGAAAGAACGAACGACTGTAAACACGACATGCTTGGTTTAACTATTACATCGGCAGTTTATAGCATTGCAGTTCAACTTAAGAGTTCCCATAAAGCCTTTGAGAAAATAGTTTTTCTTGAATGTTAACCCTCTAGGAAGATATCACCCTTAGCTTTCTCAAGAACTCCCAACATCAAAACAATTATCTCTCTAGACGTCTATATATATCAAAGAAACTAACTACCAAGAAAGAATCTTAGCCATGGATGTCTTCAATCACATTTTGTCATTTGTTGGAACATTAAAGGGTACAATTATTGTGAATGAAGAACTAGGAAACAAAAGTTATGCCTTAGGTCTTGTATAGATGTTTCAATATGATTCGTGGTTAAGCGGTAAGGTCCTAGTCAATCATGATATCACCGGAGTGAGAGAACCCTCGTATACCTGGACGAATACACGGAAAAAATATTGTGGTCCTCTTGCTCGGCATTGCTTTTCAATCTCGTATTTCATTTTAATACTATTATGTAGTGTGTGCGTGTCAAGCATCTATATTTTTGTACTAATAAAATGAAATAATGAAAACACTTGAAAACATATTAATAAATCAAAATATGAAATTGAACTAAACTAGATTCAATGATTCAAAGCCTCTTGCTTCAAAGAAAAATGATCGTCTTATGAGAATGTCTCGATCCATTTTCCAAATAGTTTATGTATTACTCCCTCCGTTTTTGAATAAGTATCTTTTATCGTCAAATATAATAGATAAAAGAAGTAGGTATTTATTCTTTTTACTTTTAATGATTGTATGGAAAATGAAACTAAAAAAATTGAAATCTCTCATAATTTTTCTATTGAGTTTTGAAATAAAACACTTCTAATATTTGTAGATATGATACGGCATTGAATTAGAAAATAGATGTCCAAGATTGGAGTTTGGAGAAGTAAATTATGACTATTAGTAAGTAATATGGGTTTATGGTATCTAACTGATGATAATTCGAGCGTTCTCTCTGGTTACATGTTAGACAGAAAATCAACTTTAGATATGCGTCTTAATTTTCTGTTTCATTTTCCCGAATAATCTAGAGTACCTAATATTACATTTTTGCCATGAAATGGAGCCAAACAACACTTGCAGGTGTCCAACTACCAATGGTAAATGGGGTTAGATTGCTTCATGGAACGACACGCCCACAAATTCACTGAGACCCACTAAAATAAAAGATTTTGAGTTTTTGTAATTATTATTCAATTCACTTCATCATTATATCCCATCACATCTAACAAATAGTACTTTTATTCTGATTAAAAGTAAGTCGTCACATATAACAAACTCAAGCAACCTCTAATTCTATCTTGTTTATAGTCGAACTGCCTATCACGATCAACAGGTGAAAGAGTTGGAAGTTGGAACTACTTATCCGAACACAAATAAACATTTTTGTAAAATTCTACCATTAATTGTTAGTGCTTCAACTCATATTACCTTTTAAAAAAAGCAAGATAAAATCTTCATTTTTTTTCTCTCTTGGCAATATGGAAGATATCTATCCATATATGAACTATTAAGCGCACTAGACTAGTGATCTCTAAAATTGAGAGAGAGAGAGAGAGAGAGCAAGCATACCTTTAAATGTGTATAGAGCAAATGATTCTACATAGAGATGGTCTTCTATGCGGATGTTTGTTGTAAGAATAATGATATTTTTTTTAATATAAATGATACTTTCTAATTGTAGTGTAAAAAAATAAATGATACTTTTTTTCAATGTAAGTGATATTTTTGTTAAGAACAAATAATATTTTTGTCCGTTATCACCGTGTGGACATATGTATATGAGTTTTTGTGTTCTACATATATTTTAACTTCATTTAAATTAATCAAATCCTACACATACATGAATCTTGCGTATAAGAGATAACCAAAATAAGACGAAGTTCTAAAAATAGAGAATAAAATGAAACTAGTTAAAGCTTGTCAAACTCAATAGAATAGACGAAGATTAATAGTTGTTAGACCCTTTTCTTACACTATTTCTTGGAATCTCTCAACTTCTTCCATTACATCAAAATCAACTTCAAGTTGAAGGTCTTGATTTCCAAGACCTCTTGTTCCACCACTATTCTCATTGTAGAAACACAACTCATCAAGTAAATGTGAAGCTTGGGAACAATATCATGCCACTCGGAATCATTGCCAAATCCTCAATCTAGTGATTCAAGTTTATTGAAACGATCAAGATTGTGAAGACAGTAATATGAGGTTGCGTTGCAATAACCAGATTATAGAAAACTTATTGATGGTAGGCATTCTTATGCAAACCCCTACAGTCAATCTGAAATTCACTACTCCCACAAGGGTGAGTAGGTTCTCTATGGAACTCGAGACACCTAAGTTGTGGCATCTCTCGAATGTCATATGTAGTGCACCAAAATTCTGTAGAGAATATGGGTATCTTGCCCACACGGGCTTAAGCAGCTAGTAGATTTGGAACAAGAATATGGATATCTTGAAGCATACACATAAAATTCCTTTTCCTACCTACCTTGAAGCACAACTCTCTCACAATATCATGAATACCACAACGGTTTAGCTTTTCCATTCCACCTCATTTCTTTAAGGGTAAATATCACTTTAAATCCTAAACTATACCCATTTTATCAAAAATTCCTGAACTTTAAAAAATATCATTTTAAACCCTAAACTATTAACATTTTATCAAAAAAAATCCTAAACTTTGAGAAGTATCACTTTAAACCTCAAACTATTACTTTTTTTTAGGGTGAATATCAATTTAAATCCTGAATTATACATGTTTTATCAAAAATATCCCGAACTTTTAAAAATATCTATTAAAACCCCAAACTATCATATTTTGTATAAAAAATATGATAGTTTGGGGTTTTAATTTGTATCAAGTATGATAGTTTGAGGTTTTAATAAATATTTTTGAAAGTTCAAGATATTTTTGATAAAACATGTATTGTTTAGGGTTTAAATTGATATTTATCATTTTTTATATCAAAAATACCATACATCAATTTTTAAGCTCCTGAAATTGGATGAGAAATATCTTCTTCTCGTTCGATGAGCCACACCAAAATTTCAAAGGCAAGAAATGAATGTTGGATATATCCGATGAGCCAATCAGAAGATATTTTTCGTCCAATTTCAAGAGCTGAAATATTGATGTAGGATATTTTTGATAAAAAAAATTAACAGTTTGAGGTTTAAAGTGATACTTCTCAAAGTTTAGGATTTTTTTGATAAAATGTTAATAGTTTGGGGTTTAAAATGATATTTTTTAAAATTCAGGATATGTTTGATAAAATGGGTATAGTTTGGGGTTTAAAATAATATTTACCCTTTCTTTAATTATATGAGATTTCGATCTTTCAGATAATCCTCTGTTGCCTCTTCCATCCTTTGCTTTTAGAAATCCCTCAACAACTCAAATACTTAGGTGCTCATAACTCGTACTTACTATTTTCAAGCATTGATTGTCTACCCCTAAACTCAAAATTAGGTTCATTACATTTGAAACCTTATTCCAATATTCAACTGTCTTCGTGGATCTTCTAAGATGGCCCCCATTTACAGCTATTGATAGTGGAAGTCCTCTGCATATTTTCACTATCTTCTTTCCATTTTTCTCTAAAATTCAACAGGGCAATCTTTGAGGGATTTGCTTCCCAACAATCAGAGTATGTTGGACAAATTGTTAGAGATAATGATCCAACAGACACTAATAGTAAGAAACAAATGCGGAAAGTAAACTCATCAATCTTGTTTGTGAAGATCCATTTTGTGCCAATAACGTTTTTATCTTTGGGTCTAGAAACCAATGTCCAAACATTATTTCGCACAAATTGGTTCAGTCGCTCATGCATGGCATTGATCCAAAAATGGTCCTTCAAGGCTTCCTTGAAATTCTTTGTTTCTGTTCCAGAGATAGAACAAGCATTTTTTTACCTCATTGCATCCAAAAGACATGCAAACTAATCTCACCATGTTTTTGTAGTTGACGAGGTTATTGTTGGGAATTCTTGACCTCATCTAATGATACGCAGCGGAAAATACAGTCAAGAAACAGATCTAGATCTATAATTAAACATACGATGAGCCCTATGAACACGTTAGATAGAGAACTTACGATTTGCAACGCTTCTAAGCTTCCAATGAATCCTGCAAGGTTGTCTCCACAACTATGGTATCTACGTGTATGCAAATCCGATGCAGGAACAATTCATCGGTATAAAGTTCAAGCAGAGAAAGCCAAGAAATCTAAATCTCTGAATGACCTTAACGGTAGTTCTCTAAGAATGATTTCTGTATTACGTCTAACGTCTTTTACGTATGACCTAAAGAATGAATTATCTCTATTTATATTAAATAGAGCAGCCCATTAAAGCCCTAGCTTATATGGGCTTTTATTCTTCAGTCTGCTTTAATTAATTAATAGTCCAACCATTAATTAACTAAAGCCCATATATCTAATTTAACCCATAATCATTCAATCTCCCACTTGGACTAATATTAGATAACTTACCGTGCACTATGCATACCCTTGAGTGGATTAACCATACTTGATAGTGTGATTGATAGGCCCCATTACCAAAGATTATCTAATCAAAGTCCGCACAAAACTCACGGGCTGCGTTGTGCGTGAACTCGATATATGACGGACGTTTACGTGGAAAAGCGATAAACAAACCTTTACATGAAGTTTATGTAATATCCTTTCATTCATGACACACTCGATTGAGCTAGGATTTTGCTATGTATACATCTAATAGCTCGACCATTTTCTCATCTTTATTATAAGACCCGTATGATCATATTCAATTACTTTAATTGAATATATCTCTTACATTAGCCAATGACTTTATGGTCGAATAATATAGAAAATAAGTGCTCACTCAAAATTCAATCGAGGAATGAATCTCATTCTTGGCTCAACTACCATTTCATTTGTCTCATGATGGACCCAATCGAGCCGTGTCTTGCCACTGCATAGCGTTGTCATTGGTCAAAGTACAACACTCGACAAACAAAATGTGTAATGACCTCAAGTCTAAGGACTATTACATACTCCACATACTAAGAAATCGTAGATATCTAACAAACGATTTAATAGTAGGGTATACCAATACTCTCCAAAGTATTCATGTGTCCATCACGGATATCAAATATCACGTAGTTGCGAGAACCACAACATTCTCTAAGAATGTGATGCAGACCACATGCTAACCTATGACATATCATCAATATCTCATTCTTGATGATCATTGGTTAGGGCTATTTTAGAATTATACTTTATCATTGATGTCTCACAACAAAAATGACAGTGATAATTCAAGGGAACATATAAGAGAATAACGACAAACATCAAAATAATTATTCCATTAAATGCACAAAACCCATAGATAAAAACATTATCTTCGATTGTGATCAAAAGTTAGTATGGCTCAACAAAGGGTTTCTAAAACATACAAACTTTAAACTCCCATGAATCAAAGCCAACATCTCACATGTCAACACTGACTCTCTGTGACTTGGTAAAGGGTCGACTAAGATATCGTCGGTGGGTACTCTTTCTAATTTTACATTGTCCATTTCTATTATTTCTCTAATCAGATGATATCGTCTTGGAACATGTTTGTTTTTGTTTGGAAGCTAGTATCAGTGTACCCAGTCACTGATAGCTCTGGCTGCCCACCATAGATTAAGAAGTATTATTTAGTCCTTCTAAGGTACTTAAGAATAGTCTTAGCAGTTTTCAATGCTCCTCACCAGGATTTTGCTGAAATTTGCTCGTCATGCTAAGCGCATAGGCCACATCTGGCCTAGTGCATATCATGGCATACATGATTGATCCTATAGCTGAAGCATATGAGATCCTTTTCATGCAAGCAACTTCTTTGTCATTAGAAGGACAATCCTTCTTAGACAACTTGATGCCATGTCCCATAGGAAGAAATCATTTCTTAGAATTTTCCATTGAAAGCGCCGTAGCAATTTGTCTATGTAAGTGGTTGTGATAGCCCCAACAATCTATTAGGTCTATCGATAGATTTTGATCCCGATGATGTAGGAGGCCTCATGAGGTCCTTCATCATAAAGGATTTAAACGACCCGGTCTTTCACGGATTGCATCATGGATCGGTTGCTCCCATAATCGAATGTCATCGACATATATGACCGGTGAACAACGTTTCCATTCTCGCACTTACTATAAGCGCAAGGTCTATTTGCTTCGACAAAGTCCGACAATTTGATAGCTCTGTCAAACAAATATTCCAACTCCTCGATGCTTGCTAAGTCATAAATGGCTGTCCTCGATGCTTCGTGCCACGTCTTTGAATCGATGCGGTCACCGCTTCGATTATAGGTCTTAGGTTCATCATCATCCGACTCGACTTCATCATCTTGGTTCTCAACCATTAGATTCGATCTTTGGGGTGCCTGACGAGTCCTCTGTGGCCTATTGAGTCGGGTTGTTTCTTGATTCATGATGTTCATTTTGAGCGTGAGTAGGCTCCTCCGTGTTGACTTCCTCAATATTTTGGAGATTCTCAAGAATTTTCTCATGAATTTCTTGAGGTGGAGGTGCACAACTATTGTGTCATCTTGTATTTGATGAGTCTCATTGTCTTGAGGTGGCCTCAAGAGTCATTTCCTCCCAATAGATCGTCAAATACTCCCTTTGAATTCTTGTTCACACTATTGAACAATCGTTAAATCATCTGTGTTGTTTTGTGGTTATCGAATTTCTTCATGATCTACCTCATTGTGACCTTGTTCCTTGGAAACATAGGAGTCTTCAAGAAACGTCACATTCCTAGAGATGATCACCATGTGATCTCCAGTTGAGTAGAATTCATATCCTCTATTTTTCTTAGGATATCTCACAAGATAACATTTCTCACTTTTCGATTCTAACTTATCAGTCAACATTTTCTTAACAAAAGTAGGACAGCCCAGGTCCGCAAATAGTTAAGATTTGCTCCTTTCCAATATCATATCTCATATGGTGTTTTCTCGACTGATTTGGAAGGAACCCTATTCAAAATATGAGCAGCGTTAAGTAAGACATGGCCCCAAAGGAATAAAGGGAGACTAGCGAAACTCATCATGGATCGAACCATGTCTAATAAGGTTCGATTTCTTCTCTCGGATACACCATTCAGTTATGGTGTTCCCGGAGGTGTCCAGTCTGATGGGATTCCATGTGATTTCAAGTAATCAAGAAATTCTCGGCTTACGTATTCCCCTCCTCGATCTGATCGAAGATTCTTGATACTTTTATCGAGTTGTTTCTCGACTTCTAACTTAAACTCCTTAAATTTATCAAGAGCCTCGGATTTGTGTTTCATCAGATACACATACCCAAACCTTGAATAATCATCAGTAAAAGTTATAAAGTATGAATATCCACCTTTTGCTTGAGTTGGAAACGGTCCACACACATCTGAGTGGATCAACTCTAGCAATTCTTTGGCACGTAACCCTTTTTCCAGAAAATTGTTTTTAATCATTCTCTCTTTGAGACATGATTCACAAGCACCATATGATTCAAAATCAAAAGGTGTGAGATAATCTAATTTTCTCAATCTTGCTATCATTTTCTCATTGATATGACCAAGTCTACAATGCAAAGATAAGTAGCATTATTCGTATTACTTAGCTTAGGTCGTTTGTTTTGCACATTGAGAATATTTCGTTCACATTCAAGCATATATAAACCATTTGAAAGAAAGGCATTTCCATAAAACATTCCATTAAGGAAAACGTGCAACAACTGTTTCCAAAATGGAAGGAAAACCCTTCAATGTCTAACATAGGAATGGAAATAATATTATTTGAAATAACAAGAACAAAATAACAATCATGTAAATATAGTCTATATCCCGAAGGAAGATCCAATCTATAAGTCCCCACGCGTTCAGCCGCAACTCTTGCTCCATTTTCCACGCATAGGTCGACCTTCCCAGGATTCACTTTCCTGCTGTCACTTAACCCCTTCACATTATTACAAATGTGTGAGCCACAGTCGGTATCTAATACCCAAGAATGTGAATTATTTATAGACATATTTATCTCAACGACAAACATACCTGAGCTACCACCCATTGCACCTTGTGCCTTGAATTTTAGGCGATCTCTCTTCGGTGCCCTTCTAATGAGAATAGGCACTCATCCTTTGCTAATGTCGAACCTTCTTATGAGCCCTCCACTCTTCTTAGGCTTCACGACATCGATGCCTTCTTGTTTTCTTTTGCTTTCTCTTCCTTTGGAAGATTGGCGAAGAGCTCACCATGAAACAGTTTGCCATCAGTAGAAGACTCATAAGTCTTCAACATCTTTGTGAAGATCGGTCGATCCACCTTTGTGTTGTTCATATTGAAATTCACTATGAAATTCGCAAATGAACCGGTAGCGATTGCAAAACCGAGGTTAGTTGAGATATTGGTGGCGAGTCGTTCAATCGGCCTTGATCTCTCAATCAATCAATCATCTTTCATCTTGAACATGTTGGAGACCTTGCTTCTATCATAGGCGTGCGCTTGAAGAGATCTCGGGTATCTCATACTCGAGGTTTGTGTCTGTGAGGTAAACAAACTCTTGGTCTTGAATCATTTCATAGGGTAGCATGCATTCATGTTGCCTTTGGAGTTCCAAACTCATAGAAGTCGACATAATGCCACGAGCCGACATAGCATCCTCAACATGCTTCTTATGAGCAACCCTATCAAACGAGGCATACTCAGGAGAACGCTCATCGGGAATGATACTGATTGGTTTGTCCAAGACATACTCAATTTTATACGTCCTTAACACCAAGCGCAAACAACGTAGCAATCCGGATAGTTTGCCCCGGTCGACAAATTTGTTTCCACCAAACATTTATATAACATAATCGACATCGAATGGCGAGCGAAAAATAAAGAAATAGCAAATTAGAACAAAGTAAACACAGCTCACAATCATATCACTAATCAAACAAGGGTTTATTGTATTGATGAGCTCCCACTAATTTTAACATATATTGCACCCCCAAATGCAAAATACGGATTTATAACAAATATAAATCTTAGTAGTTCAAGATCAAAGTCAATATTATTACCTCTGCTTTGGTGATGGTGTAAATAATATCACTCGATGAGCCTCAAAGCGATTGCGGTGACAGTTTTGCATCGATTAAGTGCGCATCATTCGACCTCTGCGGTGATGACCACAATAATGACACTTGGTGGGTTTTGAATCCGAATGCAACAAAGTCCTCAATTCTTGGTTTATTAATCTAATTAATATGTGTCCACTAATTATTTTGATCGCTTTTTTGTTTCAAAATAATTAAGCAAATCAACCCATCACACGATGCTAACCATACATCTATGAGTGAGCCTTGGCCTTGTAGATTTAGGAGTAAACACTTTGGTGTAAAACTCTTAGACGAAAATGTTATTGACTCAAACAATTATGATGAACGACACGTTTTGTTTCAAAAACAAGACTTGTATTTAGTGGGGATAAAACATGTGGCACTAATTGTTTATTTAATATCGATATTAAATTGAAACAATTCTTGGTCTGCCTACCCAGGCATAAAATCACGGACCACATATATTGGGCGCGCCTACCCAAACATAGTAGCACGGACTACAAGTATTGGCGCGCCTACCCGAACAATAAAGCGGTCTCTAACTACTATAGTTAAAATAAGCATAGAATCAAATAACATGCTTATCACAGAAAAACAGCAAATAGGGCTCAACGAACAAATTCATTAATCTAATTAATAATTTAATTCTCTAATTAAAAGTGGATATAGACATTTATATTAATTCTAAATTAATATAAATATTCATTTAGTATTATTATTTCTAAAATAATAATCAAATAAGATTTATTAATCTAATTAATAAATCAATTCTTTAATTATGAACATTAGTAAATTGTATTAATTCTAAACTAATACAAAATAAAACTTTATAATTATTTCAAAATAATAATAAAGTTAAAATTTATTAATCTAATTAATAAATTAATGTCCAAAATAGTGATTAGATTTATTAATTCTAAATTAATAAAAATAATCCATGTACATAAGTAGATTATACTAATTCTAAATTAATATAAAAATCAAACTTTATACTATTATTTCAAAATAATAATAAATTTTGAATTTATTAATCTAATTAATAAATTAATTTCAAAATTGTGATTAAATTTATTAATTCTAAACTAATAAATTAAATCCATGTATATAAGTAGATTGTATTAATTCTAAATTAATACAAAATCAAAATTAATGTTAATATTTCAAAAATAATAATATTAAAACAAAATTTATTAATCAATTAATAAATTAATTTGTGTAATTAAATTATATTTTATTAATTCTAAATTAATAAAAAGCGTTTTTTTTTAAGCTGTAACAACCCTTGATGGAACATCACTTTTAAAACAAAAGCCCAAACGCCCTCAATCGCGGACCCGCCACGAAAAGAGCTTCCAAAAATGCATTACGCCCGGCTCACGGTCGAGCACGCCCCACCCGGTGGCGGCGTCCTCGATCAGCTTTCCGGAAAATGGCCGGCCCGCCCGCGTGCGAAGCTTGACCGACGGCCCCGCGCGACCCGGTAGCGCGAGGCCAGTGCGATTGAAGCCGTTAGGGTTTTCGAACAGCGCGTTACCGCAAACGGCCGCGTTCGCCGACGCCGTGTTTCGCCACGCCGTCGACGACCGGTGCCGTGCTCCGTCCTCGCCCAGCGCCGCCGGAAAAGCCGGCATCGGCGACCGACCCAGCGCGCGAAAGCGAGCTCGGCCGGCGCGCGTCGCGCTTCGTCCTCATCCTCCACGTTGTCTGGCGGCGAAAGCGCGCTAGCAGCCGCGATCGCGGCGGTGACGAGCGCACGCGCCTCGCGTGCGCCGTCGACCACCGCTTTGCCTGCGTTTTCCGGTGGAGCTTTTCAGAGGCGCACGCCAAGCGTGCGCTCCGGTGGATGCCAATAACAGATCTCGACGGCGACGACGAGCGCGAGCGCCTCGCGCCGTGTCGTCGACCGTCGTAGGTTGAAACACACCCCGGCGTCGGCGAGGAAAAAGTGAGACGGCGGTGGAAAACTTTTCCGGCGAGACCAATTTCTAGAAACACAGATTTTTCGATTTTCTTTTCCTTTTCGTTTTTTCCTTTTCGTTTGTTTTTCCTTTTTTTTAATAAAAACAGATTTAATATAAGGAAAATCAAACGAAATAAAATCGAAAAATACGAAATTCAAAATTTCGATAAATTCACAATTAATTAGAACATGAATTAATTATAAATCGAACCCCGGGCTCTGATACCACTGTTGGGAATTCTTGACCTCATCTAATGATACGCAGTGGAAAATACAGTCAAGAAACAGATCTATATCTATAATTAAACATGCGATGAGCCCTATGAACACGTTAGATAGAGAACTTACGATTTTAGCGTTTCCAATGGATTTACAAGCGCTTCAAGCTTCAATGAATCCGCAGGTTGTCTCCACAACTATGGTATCTACGTGTATGCAAATCCGATGCAGGAACAATTCCTCGGTATAACATTCAAGCAGAGAAAGCCAAGAAATCTAAATCTCTGAATGAACTTAACGGTAGTTCTCTAAGAATGATTTCTGTATTACGTCTAACGTCTTTTACGTATGACCTAAAGAATGAATTTTCTCTATTTATATTAAATAGAGCAGCCCATTAAAGCCCTAGCTTATATGAGCTTTTATTCTTCAGTCTGCTTTAATTAATTAATAGTCCAACCATTAATTAACTAAAGCCCATATATCTAATTTAGCCCATAATCTTTCAGTTATTCCTTCTTGTATGCACGCCTTTGTTCACGTCACCAGTGACTTGAGTTGTAGGATGAATCTTCCCAATTTTACGAGGAGGATCTCTCCTTTCAGTCGCTTGTAGCTCCTCCACTGTTTCTTGTTCTTCCGTTGTCTCTGAATCAGCAAATGTTAGTTTGGATATTGCAACATCGTTCTCAACAGTCTCTGTAGATTCTCTAGGCACCAAAAGTCTTGCCATTTCCATATAATCTTCAATATTATTTTCATCTATCTTCTTTGCAATGTCAGTATAATCATCGAAGACGACATTTATTGATTCTTGCATGCATTTAGTATGAAGATTAAATATCCTATTCCTATAAGCATAACTATTATGAGAATATCCAAGAAGAATCTCATTTTTAGAACAAAATTTTTAGAAGTGAGCATTCTCAAACTCCCTTCCATGGTCAAATATGATGCAATATATATATATGGGGGAGGGTTAACGTGAGAACCATTTTTATCGTGAGAACGTGAGAACCAAAAAATGATGAATCCACTGTGAAAGTTGATGAATCCACTGGGAAAGTTATTGAATCCAAAAAATGAAATTTTCGCCCCTCATGGGATTCGAACGCGGGTGAAAAATTCTGAATTTTTAAATTCAGTAACTTTCTCAACGGATTCATCAAATTTCATAGCGAATTCATTTTGTTCTTAGTTTTTAGGATAAAAATGATTCTCATTTGAACCTAATTCTCTCTCTTTCTATATATATATATACGAAAAAATTCCTAAGTCTAACATGTAGTTCTGTAAAGACTTCATATGTTTCAGATTTTTCTCCTAAGAAATGTTTCTACTAGTACCTAGAAAAATCATCAAATATGACACAAGAATGTCTTTTACCTTTGAGGCTTTCAATTTCATCCATGTGTAACAGTTTAAGACAGTGAGTAATCCCGAAATGTTGGCCAGCATGTTGGATAACATGTGGGACTTTTACCTGTTCACTTCGTTGGCAATCTCCATAAACGTATTTCTTCTTACTTTTCACCTTGGGCAGACCATGTATAGCTTCAGACCTTACCAACTTGTCTGTGTTTTGAAAGTTAGAGTAACCTAACTTTTGATGCCATGGAACCATGTCATTAAAGTGAACATGATTGCAAGAAAGATCATCTACAAGATAACAATTGTTAGCTGATCTCAAACTTGTCAAAACATAATTTTCAAGTTTATCAAAAACATCACAAGGGTTTTTGTTAAACTTGATCGGTAATTCATCATCGAAAGATTTTCTTATGCTTACGAAATTTGCCATAAGTCCTTCAATATGAAGAACTTTCGTAAGTCTTGGTAAATAAAAAACATTAAGAGTTCCTCTACCAATTATCTTACCTTTTGTACCACCTGCACAAGTCACATTTCCACCATTGTTGGGTTCATAGTGGATGAGAAACAATTTTGCTCTAGTCGTTGATGGGAAATCTTAATTTACCCATGCTTCCGAGGATGTATCTGTTGGAATATGGAGCTTGAATGGACTGTAAATTAAAAGTTCATCTACCAATTGTTTTATCTTTTGGGCTTATGTTTTTTTGGCCCAGACAGAACCCTAATGGGGTTAGGGTTAGAGTTTGGTTATTGTCTATTTAATAGTCGTTTCTCCATTTAATATGTATCCGAAACATATAGTGAAATCTCTGGCTTAGCATCACCCTTAGACGTAGTCGCAAGACGAACTAGGTAAACAATTTTTTAGTTCTTTATTTTCTGTCATGATTTTGGTGTGTGATTTTTGCAACACTGTCTTGGATGTTTAATTCATCATACATTGATTATATTTCTAGCATGCTCCTATATAATTAATTGCAACATATAGAGATTTTTCGTTTTTACCTGTGAATTTTTGGTAAATATGATCAATGACTGACTCCAACTTTGATTTTTTGGATTATGTCTCGGATGCCTGATCTCCAATAGTGAGTGAACACCACAAAGTTTCGTCCCCTATGATGGCTCTGTGATTTTCGAAAATCACAGTAATGAGGATAGATCATTTGATTTTTTCCTGCCATATATTTATAGTACTCTCACTAGACCTAATGTGATAAGGACTCTAGCACATCTAATAAATACAATAATTATCTTATTCCTTTAAGATAATTCCATTCTAGAATAATTATCTCTTGATATCTAATAATACTAGATAATATCTATCTAGACTATGAGATGTATTAAATAAATAATACAATAATCAGAACAGAATCTTAGTGAGATTCCTATGGGTGACCGAAAATATATTGGGTTCAAGGCCTTGATGGGCCATCCAGAAATCAAATTCAAGGAATAAAGATTGACCTAAAATGAATTAATTATCTTATGTTCAGCCCAGAACATAAATTAATTCATAAACATTTATTCATTACACTAGAGAATAAATGCTGACTTACCCCTTTATTTTCGAAGTTGAGTCGGGCTTGCACTTAGACTTCACAAATCCCCGTATTTAAGATATCACGAACTGTTGGATTTGTATACTGAAAGCAGAATGGTTGAGCTTGTATAAAATATTTCCTATCACCACTATTACAATCTCCTATCTGAATTATTTACTTGATTGCATATGTATTTCCCTTTATCTTATACATAAGTTAGATCATACAATGTGTAGGAGATCACAGAAGTCTGTATGAATGGTTAAGCTTAATGAGATATAAAAAAGATCACAGCTGAGACAACTTGAGGATGAGTTGTCGGTATAGGCTGCAGTATAGATAAGAAGTGACTTGACTTGGTTGCTTGTCTATGCTAGTACGTCTCTGACGTATTGATGGATCACAATGAGATTAGTTCTTCTATCTGACCGTCATGAATAACCTAGATCTCGGTGACTTTACGTTGATCAAAATCTCGATAAGGTTTTAGGTGAGTATGAGTTGTTGACCATCACTTTGACTTGTTATGCGTGAGGGTTACATGAGATAACCCAATATTCTTCGCATCTTGGATGGCGACAGTGCTTGTATGTCATACTAGTTACCTGTATCGAGTCACTGTATCCGTTTAGGATGATGACGTCCCCTTAAGGAGCTCAAAAGGTTTATTGTACTAAACCCTGCAGGTTGAGTTTAGCTCAAGTACAATAATAAGGTTGGATGGTATTACTTAAGGAACTAAAGAGATTAATTATTATAAGCAGTCAGAAAGCTATAAATAATTAATTGACGTGCGATATCTAGTGCAAGCCCGACTCAACTTCAGCAATAAAGGGGGGTAAGTCAACAATTATTCTCTAGTGGCTTGAATAAATGTTCATGAATTAATTTAAGTTCTGGGCTGAGCATAAGATAATTAATTCATTTTAAGCTTATCTTTATTCCTTGCATTTGATCCATGAGCTGGCCCATCGAGGCTTGGTGCTGCTAGGAATTTCGCCCCTCACTAAGTAGAGTCCCACCGGGACTCTATTCATATTCTCGTATATCTAGATAGATTTTATCTGATATCATTAGATTTCAGAGGATATTATTGTAGATATGGTTGATCTGAAAAGATATGATTGTATTTATTAGATATGTAGAGATCCTATCCGAATAGGATTCTAGGGATGCATTATAAATACAAGGTGAGAGAAGATCAAAAGTAATTCAATTCTTGTTGTAATTTTCAAAATTGCATAGAAAAGAAAAGGAGGTGAATTTTTGCAGTATTCTCCATAGATTGCTCTCACTCAACATTGGAGTTTGGACAATCGGGATACAGTCCAGAAGATCAAAGCACGAGTCTTGATCATTCTTTATCCGAGAAATTTGTAGGTAAACACGAGTAAACACCAACGTGTTGCAATTAATTATATAGGTGCATGCTAGGTATATAATCAATGTATGGTGAATTAAATATCCAAGATAATCATCGGGAGAGGGTAAAATCAGATTTCACTACTGTTGGTATTAAAGCCTCATATCATTATCTTGGCTCTGTTGGATTAATTCACGTTTGATTAGTACGTGCTTAATAATTAATTTTTGATATGTCGATCATCGTGGCTCGTCTTTTTTTTTGTTGGATTTTGTTTTTCACCACAAGAAAAATCGTGGTTAGATTATGATTTATATTTTTTGTAAATCAAATCTGTAAAAACGAAAGATGAAGAACACGAAGAACGATACAAGATGATGAAGTCCCGTCGTACGGCACGACGGGAGGCTCGTCGGAAGCCGGACGCACAACACGAGGACGTGCGGGCGACGGTACGCTAGGCGTGCTCAGCGCTCGCAGCACGTTGCTCGGTAGTTGGTCCAGGGCTTCGATAGCAGGTCATTGGATAACAGCAGGGACCCACACGGGGACAGGTTCGGTAGCTCGACGGTCCTTCTCGGTAGCTTGGGGACTCGTCGGCGACAGGGCGCCCAGCGTACGTGGCGCTCGGCAGTCGAACAGGTCTGGCCGAAGTGCGCGGGTGGTCGGGTGAGGCTTGGCGAGATAGCACGCGACGGGGCACGCATCCTACGTGCAGACCCACGCACACGCTCGATAGCTCGCCCGACGGTGCGCAGCACTCGGCATCGACAACAGACGGGCGACGATATCCGCACATGAGATGCGCATAGCACGTAAGCCTAGGTGTGCGATGCTCAGCGCTCGGCAGCAGGTTCTCGATGGTCTCGGTGTGCGATGTTGTGGCGATGTTCGGCAGCATGCTGCTGCTCGACACTCGACAAGGTGCTGACGCTCACCCATACAAAGCGAATCTTGGCGGGCGCGTGTTGGATTTGTATCCAAAGTTTGGTTGAGCTTGTATACAATGTTTCACATTACCACTATTACAATCTCTATCTGTTTTGAATACTTGATTGCATATATCGTGTCCCCTTATCTCATATATAAGTTAGATCATACGGTGTGTAGAAGATCACGAAGTCCGTATGATTGGTCAAGCAATGAGATATAAAAAGTTTCCTGGTGAGGCGACTTAAGGGCGAGTTGTCGGTTTGAGGCTGCAGTATAGATAAGTGACTTGACTTGGTTGCTTGTCTATCTTTGATGCGTCTCGGCGTATTGAAGGATCACGATGAGATGAGTTCTTCTTTCGACCGTCGTGAAGAACCAAGATCTCGGTGACTTACGATGATCTAAACCTCGATAAGGTATTAGGTGAGTATGAGTTCGACCATCACTTTGACTTGTTATGAGTGAGGGTTATATGTTCTAACCAGATTCTCCGCATCTTGGGTGGTGGCGATCTTGTATGTCACGCTAGTTATCATGTCAGTCACCGTATCCGTTTAGGATGATGGCGCCCCATAAGGAGCTCAAAGGTTTATTGTACTAAACCTGCGAGGTTGAGTTAGCTCAAGTACAATAATAAGGTTGAGTGGTACTACTTAAGGAAATGAAGTTGTGTCGTTTTAAGCGTTCAGTTGCTATAAATGATTAATGGACGTTCGATATCTTAAATACGGGTTTCGTAATGTCTAAGTGCAAGCCCGACTCAACTTGGTAATAAAGGGGTAAGTCGACATTCTTTCTCTAGTGGAATGATCGAATGTTTATAAATTAATTTATGTTACGGGCTAAACATAAGATAATTAATTTATTTGAGGCCCATCTTTATTCCTTACATTTGATCCTGGTGGCCCATCGGGCCCGTAGCTCTTGGAAGAAATCGGCGCCCCTCTGCTCTCAAAGGAAGATTTTATTCTCTTTATCCCATGGATATAATTATATTTATGGTATATCATAGATCCTTTCCATATAAGATTATGGTAATAATCTTGAGAGTATGGAAATAATCCTAAGAGTATGGAAATAATCCTAAGAGTATGGTAATATTCCATATAGGATTATGGTAATATTCCATATAGGATTATGGTAATATTCCATATAGGATTAAGGTAGTGCATTATAAATATAAGGTATGAGATAAAGTCTAGGTTAATGCTTAATAATTGAGAGCAAATTTTCGTCCACTTCATAAGAGTGAATCTCGAAAATTAGCCTAGGGTTGAGGGTGATTTCTTGTAGTATTCTCCATAGATCGTCCTCACTCGACGTTGGAGATTGGGTATCCGGGATACAGTCCAGAAGGTCAAAGCACGAGTCTCGACCGTTCAATCCGTTCATCCCGTTCGATCCACCTCGGCGGATCAAAGGTAAACACGAAAACCCCAGCGTGTTGCTATTAATTATATAGGCGCATGCTAGGTTTATAATCAATGTATGGTGAATTAAACACCCAAGATGGATCCTCGGGCGAGGTTAAAATAAGTTTTCCTACAATTGGTATCGAGCACGGGATCGAATCTTGGCTCTGTTGGATTAAGTCACGTTTGATTATTACGTGCGTTTTTATAATTGTGGATTTGTCGTTCATCGTGGCTCGTTTGTTTTGTTGGTTTTGTTTTACACCACGAGAAAATCCGTGGTTAGATTAGATTTTTCATGTAAATCTTATCGTAAAGAAACGAGCGAAAGAGCGAAGAAGCAAGCAGCGGGGAAAAGCGGTAGCTCGGCGGTCCACAGGCGGTATCTCGCGAGCAAGCCTCGCGGTCGCGAAGCGATCGCGAGGCGCGGCGGCAGGCGTGCGTTCGCGCACGAGACCCTGGCGCCACGCGGCGGCGAGCGATCGCGGGGCGGCAGCAAGCGGCGGCGAGCTAGCGGCGGCAGGCGGCGGCGTTGCGCGAAGCAACCGGCGCCAGCGGCGGACTTCGCGATCGCGGTTTCGACGGCGGGCGGCGACGTCTCTCGGCGTTGGCGCTCGGGGAAAACTGCGCAAAGCGTGCTCGGCGGGTCGCGGTCGCGCTGCGACCGCGAGAGCACTGTGAGCGGCGGCGGTGAGGCGGGCGTCACGGGCTTTGCCTAGGCGCGGCCCACGATTTGGGCGACCGGCCCGGACCCGTTTTCGGTTTTCCGGCCCGTGCCCGTGCACGCGAGGCCCAGTGTTGAATCGGTCCGTGCCCGTGCACGCGAGGCCCATTTTCAAGTTTAAATTACATGCTTTGTAAATCTATGTAATAGATTAGATTTAAATGTCGGGTTTCACGATTGGAGCGCGATGAGCGTTTATTTTATTTTTATCGTTCATATGCATGTCGTGGATGTTTAAATTATGCGATAGCATGCTATGTATGTTTAAATTACGTTGACAAACCTTTAAGTGTTTTACGTAATTGGATGCGCATAGTAAGCATGCTAGGTTTATCGCGTTTATCAAGCATATTTTGAATTACTGCGAGCATGTTTTACATGTTGAGTTCTATAGAAAAGCATGCTAGGATTACGTGATCTGCATGGACAAACCTTTTGAATAAAAGACTAAGCAAGCAACCCGACAAATTAATTTTCAAATTAAAATGTCAAGACCTCCACTTTTGATCTCTAAACAAAGTGAGGCCTTGCTGTGAGTAAAGCGTCCACACGCGTGGCTTGCTTGCCTTGTTTATCATAAGTTTGTTAGATGAGATTTCTAAATAAAACATTTTAAATCTATTGAGAAGTGGGAGTTTCATGTATAGCGTCCACACGCGTGGCTTGCATGTGCGATTTTCATAAGTTCTCTAGAGATAGATATAAAATGAGATAACAAAAGAATTTGAATTGGGCGGTATGGTCAGGTGAGTATACCAATTCTAAGAATTCATTTTCTTTGTTAAAATTGTGGCCAATGCTTAGACATCACCTCAAGTATAACTTCCATGAAGTCCCTTCTTGCGATAGTGATGTGGTCTAGTAAGGTCAATCATTAATTTCATTTGTCATAAGGATAAGTTGACATGGATTGAAATTAAGCGACTAAAGGTATATTTTAGTCAGTCGAGGGTTCATGTGTAGCGTCCACACGCGTGGCTTGCATGTGGAATTCCTTGGGCGATTGGAGGTTTCAATTAATATTGTTTTATCAAAGGTTACAATATTATTATTACTGAATTATTGCGATCGTATGCTTATGTGTTTACATTATCGTTTCAGATATGTCTCTTACGCCGATTATCAATATGCTCGCACAAAATCCGTTATCCGGTCCAAATTTTATCGAGTGGAAGCGAAACATGGAATATGTTCTTATCATTTGAAGAACACATGTTTGTTCTCACTACTCCTAAACCCGATGCCCTTCTTGACGCGAGTCGGTGATGAGCGAGAGTCGGCGAGACTTTGGAATAAGTCGAACAATATGGCTAAATGCTATATGATGACTACGATGTCCAAGGCTTGCGGTACGACATCGATCGATGGTAGAGCGGTGACATTTGGTGAGTCTCGAGAGTAAGTTTGGGCGATCGGATCGGACGATCGCTTTCACACAATGAGAGAAATCTTGGCGTGTAAGATGGAAGAAGGTAGTTCGGTCCATGAACATGTCTCCCATGACTCATCTCATGGATAGTCTTGATGGGTTGGGAGGAGGTATTGACGGCGAAGCGAGGTCGATATCATCCTCAATACACGCCCAAGTCTTTTGAGAACTTTCGCGTGAATGCGATCATAAGCAAGACCGAGTTTACACTTAGTCGGTTGCTTAATGATCTCGTTCTTTGCGGAAGGAGTTATGGGAAAAGGGCACATGCTCTTGCTAGCACATCTAAGGGCCCAAAATTTTCATCATAAAATGGAAATAGAAAAGGGGTGCCAAAGGTAGTAGAGGCAAGGCAAATAGTGGGAGTAATGGGAACAAGAACATGGTTGCCAGGAGGCTTGAAGAAGCAAAGGAGAAGAGCAAGTGCTTGAAGTGCGGTAAGGCAGGGCATTGGAAGGCCAGTGCCCTATGCTCGAGGCTCAAGTACGCCGTTTGCTTTAATGTGAAACATGTTTAGCGACTTGTTCTACCCATTCTTGGGTAGTAGATCTGGTATAATGATCATGTTTGTTACACCTTGCAGGGGTTCTGCGGACAAGGAGCTGTTTGATGGCGAGATAACGATCTCCATAGGCAGCGAAAGTCGAAGCTGTTGCGGTTGGAGATGTTTCTTTATGTTTTGGGACAACAGTTTTAGTTTTGAAGGCGTTTTATATGTGCGGATTTTGGTGGAACCTTGTTTCATTTGAAATTATTTACTCATGGATATTACTGTTATTTTTGATAGTGGTGTTTCTATCATAAGAAATGGCGAAGTTATACGTGTTGGCACTTTATATAATTAAGCTTTATACTATTTACGCAAAACATAATACCTATAACTATGTTGCATCTTCATCAAACCCTAAAAGAAAGTTTTCTTAGAAGATGACTCTACTTTTCTCTGGCGTCTTAGATTAGGTCACATCAATCTAAATAGGATCCAGGCGGCTAAGAATGGGTGTTGGGTGATCTCACGGTTACTCCGTTCCCGGTCTGCGAATCTGTATAGAAGGTAAGATGTCGACCGGACCGCAAAGCGAAGGGTTATAGAGCAAAGAAATGTTGGAGTTAGTCCATTCGACTGTGTGGACTATGTCACACAAGCTCGTGGAGAATGCAGTATTTTGTCACTTTCATTGACGATTACTCAGAGTGCGGATACATATACCGCTTCGCGCAAGTGCGAATGCTTTGAGAAATTCAAAGAGTTTAAGGCGGAGTGGAGCGAAGCTAGGTAAAGTATCAAGTCCTTTGCGGTCTGATCGCGGTGGCGAATACCTCGATAACGAGTTTATGGACTATCTAGTGAAATGTGGGATTACATCGGTAGCAAGACTTCACGGGCACACCACGGCAAAATGGTGTGTCGGGCGAAGAAATAGGACTCTTTTGGAAATGGTTAGATCTATGATGAGTTATGCTACATTGCCTATTTCGTTACGGGGATATGCCTTAGAGGCGGCATACTTGCTAAATCTAGTACCGAGTCAGTCGGTCGAAAAGACCGCTTCGAGTTGTGGTTTGGGCGCTGAAGCCGGTTTAAGCCACATAAGGATATGGGGCGATCCGGCACGTGTCTTTGAACAAGAAGGCGACAAGTTGGAGGCTAGATCGGCGCAAGGCGTTTATTGGCTATCTGAGGAGCGAAGGTGGTTTATTCTATAGTCTGAGGATCGAGAAGGTCATTATTAGCACTAATGCTCGATTCTTAGAAGAGGACTACATGAAAAATCATAAGTCCAAAGTTGAAATCATTCTTCAAGAATTAGAAGATGATCGTATTCCACCACCGATTAGGCGAAAGGTGCGAGATGTCGAGTCTAGTGGGAGGATCGACACGGATACTTGAGAAATTGAAGTGGGTCGAGTTCACTTGGAGATCTTGACCGTGAGTGGTACCTACGACAAGTTGTGCAGTTAGAGAACCACAAGTATCTGCACCCACCGTTGCCATTGTGCTGTAGAACCTCGGCGTAGTGGGAGGGTTGTTCGTCGACCCGGCGATTTATGTTCGTGGGTGAATCTTGGTTTAGTCGGCAGACGAACATGCAATAATCGACCCATGGACATCTGAGGAGGCGATACAAGATATTGATGCAAGATCGCACACGCTATGGACTTAGAAATGGAGTCCATGCGGCTATGGATGTATATGAAAGACACCTCTACGGATGGCAAGGAAGCCGTAGGTAGTAAGTGGATATCTGAGAGGAGAGAGATTCCGATGGAGGTTTGACTTTTAAAGCCGAGCTTGTGGCGAAAGGGTACACTCAGTTGAGGGCATCGATTTCGATGAGACCTTTTCGCTGTAGCAATGCTCAAGTCCATCGAAATTCTTCTAGCCATAGCAGCCCACTTGAACTGAGGTTTGGCAAATGGATGTTAAAACCGCTTTTCTAAGCGGTTACCTTGAGGAAGGTAGAGACATCTATATCGACGACACTGAAGGTTATGTGGTAAAGGGTGAAGAGCATCTAGTATGGAAGCTTAAGAAGTCCATTTATGGACTTAAGCGAACCTCGATCATGGAACTTACGCTTTGTGAGGTAGTAAAGTCCTATGGATTTACCCAGTTGCTAGCGAGAGTTGTGTGTATTGGTTAGATGTCAGCGGTGATGTGGTATTTCTTGCACTTTATGTAGATGACATCCTTCTAGTTGGCAACAACGTGAAGTCATTATCGAGGCGTAAAGAGTTGGCTATCCGATCAGTTTCAAATGAAAGACTTAGGAGATGCGCGTACATTCTTGGGATCAAGGTTTACCGAGATCGCAAGAAGAAAATATTGAGCTTATCTCGGGCGTCTTACATTGATCTTGTAATTACTCGTTTAGTATGCGAGACCGCCGAGAAAGGATTGCTACCTTTCGGACATGGCGTTCCTTTATCTAAAGCAGATCACCTATATTTGCAAAGGAGATAGAGGAAATGAGACAAGTTCATACGCTTCGCCGTAGGAAGTCTCATATGCGCAATCTATATGCGAGGCCCGATATACGCTATGCGGTAGGCATAGTAGCTAGATATCGATCTAACCTGGACAAGCTCATTGGATTGCGAAAGCATATACTCAAGTACACGAAAAGGACTCGAGATTATAGGCTGGTTTACCATGCAGATAGTCTAATGCCTTTGGGTTATCTGACTCGGTTTCAAGTGGCCGTGATGAGAAAAGTCGACCTCGGGCTATGTGTTTACCTTGGGAGGTGGAGCCGTATCTGGCGGAGTGCAAAGCGGCGATGCATTGCGGACTCTACCATGGAAGCGAATATGTAGCCGGCGGAGGCTTCTAAGGAGGCTGTATGGTTCAAGAACTACCTCATGGATCTAGGTGTGGTACTGGTTTGCCCAAGAGTATCATAGTTCTTTGTGATAACTCGGTGCGATGTGCAAACTTCGAAGGAACCACGGACCCTAAAGCGACTAAACACATAGAGAGAAAGTACCATGTCATCGAGAAATCGTTAGGCGGTGGCGTCTGATTAAAAAGATTGATCTGACGGAAAATCTAGCGAGATCCATTCACGAAGCACTGCCGCAAAAGTCTCGATGGACACGTTAGAGGACTTGGATTGCGCTTGATGGCACCCCTTAGAAAGGAAAATTTTGTATAAGTGGGAGAAGCAAAGTGATGGTTGTTTGTAATAGCTAGTAGAAAGACACATTGTATACTAAAAGTTTGCTTTAGTATAAGTGGGAGATTGTTGGATTTGTATACTGAAAGCAGTTTGGTTGAGCTTGTATACAATGTTTCCTGTTACCACTATTACAATCTCCTGTCTGATTTGAATACTTGATTGCATATATCTGTGTCCCCTTATCTCATATATAAGTTAGATCATACAGTGTGTAGAAGATCACGAAGTACGTATGATTGGTCGAAGCAATGAGATATAAAAGTTTCACGGTGAGGCGACTTAGGGCGAGTTGTCGGTTTAGGCTGCGATATAGATAATAAGTGACTTGACTTAGTTGCTTGTCTATCTTTGGTACATCTACGGCGTATTGAAGGATCACGGTGAGATGAGTTCTTCTTTCCGACCGTCGTGAAGAACCAAGATCTCGGTGACTTCGATGATCTAAACCTCGATAAGGTATTAGGTGAGTATGAGTTCGACCATCACTTTGACTTGTTATGAGTGAGGGTTATATGTTCTAACCAAGATTCTCCGCATCTTGGGTGGTGGCGATCTTGTATGTCACGCTAGTTATCATGTCGAGTCACGTATCCGTTTAGGATGATGGCGTCCCTTAAGGAGCTCAAAGGTTTATTGTACTAAACCTGCGAGTTGAGTTAGCTCAAGTACAATAATAAGGTTGAGTGGTACTACTTAAGGAAATGAAGTTATTAATCGTTTTAAGCGATCGATTGCTATAAATGATTAATGGACGTTCGATATCTTAAATCTGAGGTTTCGTAATGTCTAAGTGCAAGCCGACTCAACTTCGGTAATAAAGGGTGAGTCGACATTCTTTCTCTAGTGGAATGATCGAATGTTTATAAATTAATTTATGTTAAAATTTGAACATAAGATAATTAATTTATTTGAGGCCCATCTTTATTCCTTGCATTTGATCCACTGGTGGACCATCCAGGGCCCGTAGCTCTTGGAAGAAATCGGCGCCCTCTTGCTCTCAAAGGAAGATTTTATTCTCTTTATCCCATGGATATAATTATATTTATGGTATATGCATAGATCCTTTCCATATAAGATTATGGTAATAATCTTGAGAGTATGGAAATAATCCTAAGAGTATGGAAATAATCCTAAGAGTATGGTAATATTCCATATAGGATTATGGTAATATTCCATATAGGATTATGGTAATATTCCATATAGGATTAAGGTAGTGCATTATAAATATAAGGTATGAGATAAAGTCTAGGTTAATGCTTAATAATTGAGAGCAAATTTTCGTCCACTTCATAAGAGTGAATCTCGAAAATTAGCCTAGGGTTGAGGGTGATTTCTTGTAGTATTCTCCATAGATCGTCCTCACTCGACGTTGGAGATTGGGTATCCGGGATACTGATCCGAGAAGGTCAAAGCACGAGTCTCGACCGTTCGATCCGTTCATCGTTCGATCCACCTCGGCGGATCGAGGTAAACGAGAAAACTAGCGTGTTGCTATTAATTATATAGGCGCATGCTGGGTTTATAATCAATGTATGGTGAATTAAACACCAAGATGGATCCTCGGGCGAGGTTAAAATAAGTTTTCCTACGGTAGCGGTGCGATGAGGAAGGCGGCCATACACGGATGTATAGCTGGGTGCGCGATGGGTTGTGCCCTAGCGCTCGGTCCAACCCATCTGGGCCGACCTGACCCATTAGCGACCCTGACCCATTTTATGACTCGGATCAAGTTTTTCGACCCGACCCGGACCAATTCACTGTTTCAACCCAGATTTTGATTTTTGGCCAAATCCAGTTTTGACGAGTCCGGTCTATACCCGTGCACGAGAGGCCCGTTTCAAGATTTTTTGAAGATCCGTACTTCCTAAATTTATGTAATAAATTAGATAGGAAAGTACAGGATCCACGAATGGGTCGCGATGAACGATTTTATTTTATTTTTTATCATTCAAAGCATGTCGTTGATGTTTAAATTATGTAATAGCATGCTATGTATGTTTATTTACGTAGATAAACATGATATATATTTTCGTGATTGAATGGGTATAGCAAGCATGCTAGGTTTATCGCGTTTCGAAGCATGTTTTAGAATTATGCGAGCATATTTTACATGTTGAGCTCTAGAGAAAGCATGTTAGGACTACGTGATCTACATGGACAAACCTTTTGAAACAAAAGACTAAGCAAGAAATCCGATGCATTAATTTTTAAATTAAAAACATCAAGACCTCCAATTTTGATCTCTAAACAAAGTGAGTGCATGCTTGTGAGTGGCGTCCACACACGTGGCTTGCTTGCCTTGTTTATCATAAGTTTGTTAGATGCGATTTCTAAATAAAACATTTTAATATATTGAGAAGTGGGAGTTTCATGTGAAAACATCCACACGCGTGGCTTGCATGTGTGATTTTCATAAGTTTTCTAGAGATAGATTTAAAATGAGATGACAAACGAATTTGAATTGGAAGCGGTATGATCCGAGTGAGTATGTTAATTCTAAGAATTCATTGTCGCTGTCAAAATTGTGGTCATTGCTTAGGCATCACCTCAAGTACAACTTTCCGCGAAGTCCCTTCTTGTGATAGTGATGTGGTTTAGTAAAGGTCCAATCATTAATTTCATTTGTCATAAGGATAAGTTGACATGGATTGAAATTAAACGACTAAAAGATTTATTTTAGTGCAGTCGGGGTTCGTGTATAGCGCCCACACGTGTGGCTTGCATGTGGGATTCCTTGGGCGATTGAAGGTTTCAATTAATATTGTTTTATCAAAAGGTTACAATATTATTTTTATGAATTATGTGCGATCTTATGCTTATGTGTTTACATTACTTTTCAGATAAGCCTCTTACACCGATTATCAATATGCTCGCACAAAATCCCTTATCCGGTTCAAATTTTATCGAGTGAAAACGAAACATTGAGTTTGTTCTTACTGCCGAAGAAAATTTATTTGTACTTACTACACCTCGTCCAACACCCCTAGATGATTAATCTATCGATGAGAAGCGCACGGAGCACGAGAAATAGGACAAATAAAATAGAATGGCAAAGTGCCTTCTTTTGGTCACCATGTACGAGTCCTTGCAACTCCAGCATCAAGAGATGGAGGATGTATCTACCATCTAGCTAAATCTCATGAAATCGTATGGGGAGTCGGGCAGAATTGCTAGTCATAACTTGATAAAACTAATTATGTCAAGTTCAATGCTGGAAGGCGATTTAGTGCATGACCATGTAGAGTAAATGATCAATCTCTTTGGAGAGCTCGAGTTGGTTGGAGGATATATTGATGACGAAGTCAGAATCGATATAGTCCTCAATACTTTACCCAAATCTTTTGATGACTTCCGTTATGGTGTAATCCTTTATGAAAAGAATTATACTCTAGATTCATTGCAAGAGGATTTACTAACGGAAGAACGTAATATGGGAAAATGTGCACAGTCTTTAGGACGTACCTCAATGAAGACCACTGCTTTATCAAAAGATAAAAAGGTAAAGTGGGATTTAAGAGATACTAAGGCTAAAGAAAAGAGGTGGAGTAATAAAAATGGCTCTACCAGCGGTTTGGAAAATCCAAAGGAGAAGGACAACTACTTCAAGTGCGGTGAGACTGGGCATCGAAGGCCAAGTGCCCTATGCTCAAGGCTCAAGGTACGCCATTGACTTTAGTAACGGAAACATGTTTAGCAACTTGTTATACTCATTCATGGATAATAGATACAGGTGTAACTGATCATGTTTGTTACACCTTGTAGGGTTCCTGCAGACAAGGGAGCTAGGTGATAGTGAGCTAACGATCTTCATGGGCAACACAACGAAAGTCGAGGCCGTTGCATTCAGAGACGTTATTTTATGCTTTGATAGGACAGGTTTAGTTTTAAAGGATGTTTATATGTGTCGGAGTTTTGGCAAAATCTTGTTTTGCTTTCCAAATTATTTACGCATGGATACTCAGTTTTTTTTTATAGTGGTGTTTCTATCATGAAAAATGATGAATTTATATATGGTGACACTTTATATAATTCCCTTTATACTATTTCTGCCAAGCATAATACCTATAATTATGTTGTATCTACATCAAACCATAAGAAGATGAAGGTTTCTTCACAAGATGACACCATATATCTTTGGCATCTTAGATTAGGTCACATCAATCTAAATAGGATCCAAAGACTGGCTAAGAATAGAGTGTTGGGTGATATTACGGTTACTCTGCCAGTCAGCGAATCTTGTATAAAAGGAAAGATGTCGACCAGACCCTTCAAAGCGAAGGGGTATAGAGCCAAATAAGTGTTGGAGTTAGTTCATTCTTAACTGTATAGACCGATGTCTACACAAGCTCGTGGAGGGTACGAGTATTTTGTCACTTTCATTGACGATTACTCAAGGTATGGATACATATACCTGCTTCACTGCAAGTCTGAATGCTTTGAGAAATTCAAAGAATTTAAGACGGAAGTGGAGACGAAGCTAGGTAAGAGTATCAAGTCACTGCGGTTCGATCGCGGTGGAAAATACCTCAGCAACGAGTTCATGGACTATCTGTTGCAGTGTGAGATTTCATCCCAGCTCACTACACCGGGCACACCATAGCAAAATGGTGTGTCAGTGCGAAGAAATATGACTCTCTTAGAGATAGTTAGATCAATGATGAGTTATGCAACTTTACCTATTTCGTTCTGGGGGTATGCCTTAGAAACAACGACATATTTGCTCAATCTAGTACCGTCCAAGTCAATCGACAAGACCTATTTTGAGTTATGGTTTAGGCGCAAGCCTAGTTTAAGCCATATAAGGATATGGAGCAGTCCAGTACATGTGTTGAACAAGAAGGCTGACAAGTTGGAGGCTAGATCTGATGCAATGTTGTTTATTGGATATCCTAGGGAAACGAAATGTCGTTATTTCTATAGTCCTAAGGATCAGAAGGTCATTATTAGCACCAACGCCCGATTTGCGGGCGAATCTTCAGATTTAGTCCCAGCAAATGAACAGGCAGTAATCGACTTATGGACATACAGCGAGGCGATACAAGACATAGATGCAGGAGCATGGCACACCGCTATGACGAGGTGGTAAAATCTTGTGGTTTTACCCAGTTGCCTAACGAGAGTTGCGTGTATCGTTTAGATGTCAATGGTGATGTGGTATTTCTTCTACTTTTCATATATGGCATCCTTCTACTTGGCAATAACGTGAAGATGTTATCAGACGTAAAGTGTTGGTTATCCGATCAGTTTCAGATGAAAGACTTAGGAGATGCAGTTGGGATCAAGGTTTACCGAGATCTCAATAGGAGAAAATGTTGAGCTTATCTCAGGCTTCTTACACTAATACTGTTATTACTCGTTTTAGCATGCAAACCACCAAGAAGGGATTGCTACCCTTCAGACATGGTGTTTCTTTATCTAAAAGCAGTCACCTATGATTGCAAATGAGATAGAGAAAATGAGACATGTTCACTACGCTTCCACCATAGGAAGTCTCATGTATGCGATGCTGTGTACGAGACGCGATATCTACTATGCGGTAGGCATAGTAGTTAGATATCAGTCTAAGCCTGGACAAGCTCATTGGACTGTGGTAAAACATATACTCAAGTATCGGGAAAAGGACCCGAGATTATAGGATAGTTTACCAAGCAGATAGTGTAATGCCTTTGGGTTATTCAGACTCAAATTTCCAAGCTGACCGTGATGAGAAGAAGTCTACCTCAGGCTATGTGTTTATCTTGGGAGATGGAGCCGTATCTTGACGGAGTGCAAAGCAGCGATGCATTGCAGACTCCACCATGGAAGCTGAACATGTAGCCGCATCTGAGGCTGCTAAGGAGGTGGTATAGCTCAAGAACTACCTCATGGATCTAGATGTGGTACCTCGTTTGCCTAAGAGTATCATAGTGTACTGTGATAACTCAGGTGCAACAGCAAACTTGAAGGAACCACGGACCCACAAGGAGACAAAACACATAGAGAGAAAGTACCATGTGGTCGCTAGCCTTGGTACAGAGACTTCTGGAGCGAGCTCGCGACTAGGCTAGCGACTGCTAGGGTGGCCGCTAGCCTCGATATAGAAACTTCTAGAGCGAGCTCGCGACCTGGCTAGCGACCGCTAGGGTGGTCACTAGCCTCCTATTCCTTTTCTCCGTATTTACTAGTGAGCTTTGCTCGCGAGTTCTCTTCGCGCGCCTATGTCGCGATCTCTCTCGGCCCAAAATTCCCTTTATCTCATGATCCACTTTTTTGACATCTAAACCTGTGCAAAAACGAAACGAAATACACACGGCATAATATCTTTCAATGTAAACATCAATATATCGAATGACAGCTCAAAAGATCTCTTATTAATTATAAACTAAACAAATATGGCCTTATAAATTAGGTAAAATGAGGTTTATCACCATGTCATATGAGAAATCGTTCGATGAGATGACGTGCTGATTGAAAATATTGGTACTGCGGATAACCTAGCTGACCCATTCACGAAGAGCCAGCTGTAAAAAGTCTATGACGAGCATGTTCATGGACTTGGATTGCGTAAGATGGCCCCACTTAGAAATGAAACTTTTGTATAAGTGCGAGAAGCAAAGTGATAGTGTTGTTTGTTATAGCTTGTTAAAAGACACATTGTATACTAAAAGTTTGCTTTAGTATAAGTGGGAGATTGTTGGATTTGTATACTGAAAGCATAATGGTTGAGCTTGTATCAATGTTTCCTGTCACCACTATTACAATCTCCTATCTGAATTGTTTATTTGATTGTATATGTATGTCTCATTATCTTATACATAAGTTAGATCATACAATGTGTAGGAGATCATAGAAGTCTATATGATTGGTTAAGCTTAATGAGATATAAAAAAGGATCACAACTGAGATAACTTGAGGACGAGTTGTCGGTATAGGCTACAATATGGATAAGAAGTGACTTGACTTGGTTGCTTGTCTATACTAGATCTCGGTGACTTTACGTTAATCTAAACCTCGATAAGGTTTTAGGTGAGTATGAGTTATTGACCATCACTTTGACTTGTTATGAGTGAGGGTTACATGAGATAACCCAATATTCTCTGTATCTTGGGTGGTGACAGTACTTATATGTCATGCTAGTTACTTGTATCGAGTCACCGTATTCATTTAGGATAATGACGTCCCTTAAGGAGTTCAAAATATTTATTGCACTAAACCCTGCAGTTGAGTTTAGCTCAAGTACAATGATAAGGTTGAGTGGTACTACTTATGGAACTAAAGAGATTAATTATTTTAAGCAGTCAGAAAGCTATGTGCAAGTCTAACTCAACTTCAAAAATAAAGGGGTAAGTCAACATTTATTCTCTAGTGGCATGAATAAATATTTATGAATTAATTTATGTTCTAGGCTGAGTATAAGATAATTAATTCATTTTAGGCCCATCTTTATTCCTTACATTTGATCACTGAGCTGGCCCATCAAGGCCTGGTGCTACTAGGAATTTCTCCATTCACTAAGTATAATCCCACTGGGACTCTGTTCTGATTTTCCTATATCTAGATAGATTTTATCTGATATCATTAGACATCAAAGGATATTATTCTAGATATGGTTTATCTGAAAAGATATGATTGTATATTAGATCTGCAGAGATTCTATCCTAATAGGATTCTCGGGATGCATTATAAATACAAGGTGAGAGAAGATCAGAAGTAATCCAATTCTTGTTGTAATTTTCGAAATTGCATAGAAAAGAAAAGAAGGCGATTTTTTGCAGTATTCTCTATAGATTGTTGTCTCTCAGCATTGGAGTTTTGGCAAACGGGATACAGTCCAGAAGATCAAAGCACGAGTCTTGATCATTCTTTATCCGAGAAATTCGTAGGTAAACACGAGTACACACCAACGTGTTGCAATTAATTATATAGGTGCATGCTAGGTATATAATCAATGTATGATGAATTAAACATCCAAAATAGATCATCGCGAGAGGGTAAAATCAGATTTCCCTACAAGAACATCAGTATGAAGGGTAGCAATCACTTTTTAGCTGTTTGCATGCTAAAACAAGTAATCATCGTATCAATGTAAGATGCTTAAGATTAGCTCAATATTTTTTTCTTGCCATCTCGGTAAACCTTGATCCTAAGAATGTACACTGCATCTCCTGTCTTTCAATGAAAACTAATCGGATAACCAACACTTTATGTTTGATAATAGCTTCACATTGTTGTCAAGTAAAAGGATGTCATCTATGTAAAGTGCAAGAAATATCACGTAACCGTTGAAATCTAACGGAACCTCTAGGTTAAAGTGAGCTGCTATGGCCAGAAGAATTCTGATGGACTTGAGCATTGCTACAGACGAAAAGGTATCATCGTAGTCAATCCCATCTATCTGTGTGTACCTTTTTGCCACGAGTTTGACTTTGAAAGCTGAAACCTCTCATTAGAATCTCTCTTCCGCTTGTATACCCACTTACTACTTATGGCTTACTTGTCATCTAGTAGAGGTGTATTCTTGTATATATCCATAGCTAATATGAACTCAATCTCTAAGTCCATAGCGGTGTGCCTCTCTCTCGTATCTATGTCTTGTATCGCCTTGTTGTATGTCCATGGATCGACTATAGCATGTTCGTCTGTTGGAATTTAATCCGAAGATTCACCTATAAATATATATCGATCGGGTTATCGACCAACCTCCTACTACGATGAGATGCTACTGGCATAATGGTAACAGTGGGTGCAATAACTTGTGGTGTCGTTTCTTGCACACTTTACTGGGTAAGCACCACTCGTAAAGTCGATTTCACTAGTGGAACCGACCAACTTTAATTTTCTTGAAGTATCTGGTATCGATCCCTCACACTAGACGCGACATCTTGTGCATTTGTCGGAATTGGTGGTGGAATACGACCATCTTATATTTCTTGAAGAATGATTTCAACTTTAGATTTATGGTTTTTCATGTAGTCCTCATCCAAGAATCGGGCGTTGGTGCTAATAGCGACTTTCTGATCCTTAGGACTACAGAAAAAATCACATTTCGTTCCTCTAGGATATCCAAAAAATAGCCTTGCGTCAGTTCTAGCCTCCAACTTGTCAGCCTGCTTGTTCGACACGTCCAGACCATATAGCTCGAAAGGGGTCTTGTCGACTGACTTGGATGGTACTAAATTTAGCAAGTATGTCGACGTTTCTAAGGAATAACCTAGAATGAAACATGAAATATTGCATAACTCATCATTGATCTAACCATGTCACAGCCCAACTTCTTAATCAAGAGATTAGGCTATGGCTAATGACTCTTCATGAACTATTAGAACTGATGATGATACAAAGAATTCCATAAGGGATGTGACAACAATATATATGGAGACTAAATAATGCGTGATATCAAATGAGGTATTAATTTCGGTCAGGACAACATAATTCGTTTCCGTAAAGTCAAATGAATAAAAGAAATAAATGAGATGGGATAATCAACGATAATCACCTTTTGTCCAAAAGGGGTTTTCCTTCCACAATTATAACCATCACATAACGATTATTCAAGTCAGAGTGTGGCAACAGAAATGGTAGTTGAGTTATATGTATGAGGACATATAACTCTGGGCACCAAAATACAACGACTTGTGTGACATTTTCAAGTAATTACAAATCGAAGGGAATATCAACATTCGTTCAAGACAAGCATTTAAACAACATAATGCCATGACAAGTTTGACTCCAACATTCTAAAACATGCCTTATAATAAACAACCAACCGAGTCTCATTCGAGTAACAAAAGATATCAAGGAGTTCGACTCCAATCTATGACTACCAATCAAGGAGTTCAATCTCAACGATCACAACCAAACGTATGAAACAAAAGGAATAACAAGAGAAAACATGCCTTATAATAAACAACCAACCGAGTCTCATTCGAGTAACAAAAGATATCAAGGAGTTCGACTCCAATCTATGACTACCAATCAAGGAGTTCAATCTCAACGATCACAACCAAACGTATGAAACAAAAGGAATAACAAGAGATGGTTCGAACATATAAGACAGAAATCATAACCCACGGTAACCACAATGTTCCTTTTTCCAATTTAATCTCCAAGATTCCAGCTCAACCTGCATGTTTAAAAATACATGCAGGGCGTGAGTACATAAGCACTCAGTGGACACATGGCGAAAACATTTAAAACTTTGCTCTTAGAGCTATAGGATTGACTTGCCGTAACTTTGCAATACACATGGGTTTTAGTGAAAAACCTGTGCATGCTTTTCGTAATAAAACACTTACTTGCTTTCATTTTCATAGCATTAAACAAATACATATGCATGATCTTTGTCTGCAGACAACTTTATCTTCCCATATCCACGTACTTTCTTTGTGTTGAGAAGTAGGCCTCCTTCTCAAACACGCCTTGACCCGAAGGTCCATACCCGACGTCGGCATATACTTTCTTTCATTCTTATTTCTTTTTTTCTTTCTTTCTTTCTTTCTTTATTTTCTTTATTTTCCTTCTTTCTTTTTCTTCTTTCTTTTCCGTTGATAGGTAATGCATCATGCTCATGCTCAAAAATTTGACAAGTCAACATTTTTCAAATGACATGCAACATATAATAAAATTATAAAATTTGGCACGTGCCATATTTTGTTAGAAAGCTCACCTGTAGACTTTACTCATTAAGTTTGATCAATTTTCCTTCTTCTTCTTCTTCTTCTTCTTCTTCTTCTTCTTCTTTGATCGCCTTGCCATTTTTCGACGTACCTTAGATTAATCGATACTATCAGTACTCACATAAAGGGAATTTTTCTTCTGTCAATGTACATGAATTCTTCTTATCATTCTTTTTCTTTTCTTATATTTTTGTTTAGACACTTTTGTCTAAACTTTCACTTATATAATTTATAATTCTTTCGGGTCATTGCATCTTTATATTCATAAATTTTCTTTACATATTTATCTTATTCGACTCTCATGAGTCTACTTTAGTATCAAGGAACGATCGATAATTATTTTGTAATTATACTCTAATGAACTATATTCACATTCTTTTCTTTACTTAAACACTTTATTTCTTTTCTTAAGTTATTTATGCATAACTTTTCTATTAATCGCCTCACTTAAACTTTTTCATTACCATTTAAGCAATAAGCCATCAATATACTTTAAATGGCATTCATCTTTCTATTATCATACTTTAAGTTTGTAAATCATTTCCAATCAACCAATATCACATAATATAACTTTATTCAAAACATGAACTCATTTCAACATGAACATGAACATGTACATAAGCTTTAGATTTTCACTTTCTTAGCTCTACAATTTCTAATTAAGTTTCATTAGTCCTTATTTACATAATAGATTCATAATCCATAAGATTTATAAAGAATAACATCAAACTTTAATTTTCCCTTTTTCCTCATAATTTTCGAAAATTATGTCAACAAGTGTAAATTATATTTTTCTTCAATTTTCTTTCTAATTCTCATCTAATTATCATATATCAACCTTAAACAACAATAACAATTGCTTATATCCATTTTAGCATGAACATACCAACTAAATATGTAAACTAAAATTTTTCACTTTCAACATATTAGCTTAGAAAATTCTAATTAATTCACATAATGCTTAAATCATCATATTAAACTCATATATCAAGCTAATTGAAGAAAATAAAATCAACATAATACATCTTAATAGTTTTGAAATTTTCGAAAATATGTATATATATTATAAATTTATTTTTGTTAGATTTTCTTTCAAATTACTACCTTAAACATGCTTTAAGCACATATTTACAACAAATTTCCAACATAACACCAATATATCATTACTTTAACACAAAGTTCATGAACTAGGGTTTTTAAGTTCCAACTTAAATCTTACAACTAAACCATAAATATTTCATTATTTTACTACTAATCCATCAATGACCACCACATGTCATTAATACTCATCACATATCACTTAAATTCTTCAATTTCATACCATCAACATTTTCACATATTTACTAACAATAGTTAAGCTCAAAAGTTAAAGAAAAGATAAAATTTTACCTTTGTTCAACTTGAAATCAAGCTTGAAAGTGGAAGAATTGGAAGAAAATGGCTTGATAATTTTTTTTCTTTTAGCGTGTGTGTGTCGAAAGTTTGGACAGAAATTTGGAGGATTTTGAAAGTGTTGAATTGTAAGGTGGTGAAATATTTATGTATAAATTTATATTTCATTTTTGATTTAGTTTAATACATGATTATTCACCATTTTTTTTAATTTAATGCATGCTTATTCACCGATTCTAGAATTCACTTTCATAAATGCTTTCACACTATATTTATCCATACTAATATTAATATATGATATACATATGTATTTTATTAAATGTTAATATTTATATGTATATTACTTACTTTGTTTTATTTTCTTCACTTTAGTAAGTAAAATTTATAACATTTTAAGCTTATCTCCATAAAACCATTATTATTACACAACATGAAAATGTAGCATATGTAATGGTATATAAACTTAAATTTTCTATAGTCATTGTATTTATTTGATCATTAAGATCAAATAATCATTCTACATAATAATCTAAATTTCTTCACAAAGTCTTCTACTTGAAATTTTTAAGATTCAATATTCGATCACACTTTACTTTGCTAAGTGAAATTAAATAATTTGAATCTCAAGTATGTCTATTTTCTGTGTTATTAAGGATGCAATGCCCTGTTTAACCTTAATAATTAATTAATCACTAATTAGAAGTTTGGGATATTACATTCCCTCCCCCTTAAAGAAATTTCGTCCCGAAATTTAGTACCTTAGGTAAATAATTCGGGATACTTCTGTTTCATTTGCTCTTCTAGTTCCCATGTCGCTTCCTCTGAGCCATGATGTTTCCATTGTACTTTAACTAAAGGAATAGATTTATTCCTTAGTTGCTGTTCTTTCCAATCTAAGATACACTTTGGTCTTTCTTCATAGCTTAGGTTTGACTCATGAGTTATTTCTTCTTGATGAAGGATGTGTTTTGGGTCAAACACATATTTTTGTAATCGCGACACGTGGAACACGTTATGTATATTGCCAAAATTTTGTGGCAATGCGAGCCTGTATGCCACAGGTCCGATTCTCTCCAAAATTTAGTATGGTCCTATGAATCTTGGTTTGTGTTTTCCTTTTATTCCGAATTGATGTACGCCTTTGGTTGGAGAAACTTTTAGGAAAACTTTGTCTCCAATTTCGAAGCTGAGGTCTGTGCGGCAAACATATACGTACGATTTTTGGCGATCTTGAGCTTCTTGAATTCTCTTCTTGATTTGTCGTATGATTTCAATCATTTCTTCGATGGCTTCCGGTCCCAACACATTTCTTTCTCCGACCTCGTCCCAATAGAGAGGCGATCTGCATTTCTTACCGTAGAGAGCTTCATATGGCACCATGTTAATTGTAGCTTGATAACTATTGCTATAAGCAAAGTCAACTAACGGTAAGGCTTGTTCCCATTGTTCGCCTCGATCTAGTACTACAGTTCAGAGCATGTCCTCAAGCGTTTGAATAGTTCTTTCCGTTTGACCGTCCGTTTGAGGGTGGAAATCTGTACTAAAATTCAATTGCGTCCCTAATTCTTCTTGGAAACTCGACCAAAATCGCGAAGTGAATTTGGAGTCTCTATCTGAAGTGATAGATGCAGGTACTCCATGTAACCGCACTATTTCGCGAACATATATCTGGGCTAACTTGTTAGCTCCATAAGTAACAGGAATTGGAATAAAATGGACGCATTTGGTGAGACGATCCACAATTACCCATATAGCAGTGTTTCTACGCTTTGATCTTGGTAGTCCTGTTACAAAATTCATGGCTATGTGGTCCCATTTCCATTAAGGAATCTCTAGATGTTGCAGCTTCCTATGTGGTCGTTGATGTAGAGCTTTAACTTGTTGGCATGCTAGACATCGCTCCACAAATGATGCTATCTCTTGCTTCATTTCCATCCACACGAATTGTTGTTTAAGATCTTGATACATCTTCGTGCTTCCTGGATGTGACGTATAAAGCGAATTATGAGCTTCACTCATGATTTCATCCTTCAGCTCCTGGTTGTTGGGTACCACAATCCTATTTCGGAACATGATTGCATTGTCCCGAGCCTCACAATAATCTTGTAATCCTTCCGTTCTGATTTTAGCTTGCAACCTTTCTAGTTGTTCATATTTTCGTTGAGCATTTATGATCCTCATCCTTAAGTTTGGTACAACCACCAGCGTAGATATGATACTCTCAGTAGTATCTGGTGGAAATACTATTTCTATCTTCAATTTCTCAAAATCTTTAATCAACTCTTGTTCTTGAGTAAGGATCATTCCTAATTGCCCTTGACTTATCCGACTCAGAGCATCTGCCACCACGTTCGCTTTTCCTGGGTGGTATTTGATTTCACAGCCATAATCTTTGATGAGTTCAAACCACCTTCTTTGACGCATGTTCAATTATTTTTGCTCAAAGAAGTACTTTAAACTCTTATGATCTGTGAAAATTTCACATCTCGATCCATACAAATAGTGCCTCCAAATTTTTAGCGCATGGACTACCACAGCTAATTCTAAATCATGTGTTGGATAGTTAAGTTCGTGCGGTCTTAGCTGTCGTGAAGCATAAGCGATGACCTTTTTCTTCTTGCATAAGTACGCATCCTAATCCGTTCTTTGACGCATCGGTAAAAAGAGTAAATCCTTGATCTGGTTCTGGTACCGTCAATACCGGTGCTGAAGTCAATCGTTTCTTAAGTTCTTGAAAAGTTTCTTCACATTCTTTTGTCCATTGAAACTTTACTCCCTTTCGGAGTAATTGAGTCATTGGTTTTGCAATTTTGGAAATTCCTTCAATGAACCTCCGATAATATCCTGCCAGACCTAAGAAACTCCGAATTTCATTCGGCGTTGTAGGTGATTTCCATTCTTGTACAGCCTGTACCTTAGTAGGGTCCACTTTTATTCCTTCTGCTGACACAATGTGTCCAAGGAAATTCATTTCTTTCAGCCAAAATTCACATTTGCTAAATTTGGTATATTGCTTTTCAGCTCTTAGCGTTTCTAATACAACTCTTAAATGCCTCTCATGTTCTTGTTCGTCTTTCGAGTATACAAGAATATCATCGATAAAATCTAAGATAAATTTATCGAGAAAATCATGAAAAACACGATTCATCAAGTCCATGAATACGGCAAGAGCATTGGTTAAACCAAAAGGCATCACTACAAATTTGTAATGACCATACCGTGTTCTAAAAGCAGTCTTAGGAATATCTTCTGATCGAATTTTTAACTGATGGTAGCCTGATCTTAAATAAATCTTAGAGAAAATACTAGCTCCTTTCAATTGATCAAACAGATCTTCTATCCGGGGCAATGAATATTTATTTTTCAAGGTGAGCTTGTTCAATTCTCTATAGTCTATGCACATTCTTAGGGTACCATCCTTTTTTTACGAACAAGACGGGTGCTCCCCATGGAGACACACTGGGCCGGATAAATCCCGAATCCAAGAGTTCTTGAAGTTTGATTTTTAACTCTTGTAACTCTTTAGGTGCCATACGGTAAGGTGCTCTTGAAATGGGTGCCGATCGGGCTCTAGATCATTGTAAATTCCAATTGTCTATCTTGAGGTAATCCCGGTAATGTTTCAGGAAAAACATCTGGATATTCCTAAACTATCGGCACATCCTCTAATCTTCTTTCTTTCTTATCATCAATATTCAAATATACCAAGTAGGCACAAGTTTCCTTTTTCCTCATCAGCTTCTCAGCAAGCAACGCTGAGATTATGGGAACTCTTCTTTCTTTCATCTCAACACCATAAAACAGGTAGGTTCTTTTCCTGGAAGATGGAATGAAATTTCCGTCATTCGCATTGAATTACAGCAAATTTTTTCGTTAACCAGTCCATTTCTAAGATAATATCCACATCCCACATTGCTATTACTCGTAATGTTCTTGCTTTCAATTTAATAGTTCCTAACTCAAATTCTAAATCGGAACATACGTGGGAAATTATTGTGGATTTACCTAAAAGAGTCAACACTTTTAAATCTTGGTTACTCCGCTCTACGTTCAACTTAAAAACATCTACACATGCTGTAGAAATGAAAGAATGCAAAGCTCGAGTATCAAAGAGAATTATAATAGGTATGCCATTTAATGTTCTCATACCTGCCAAATTTTCAGCATTCTGTTCATGTCGCCTTGGGTTCAAAGCGAACGCCCTCTGGTATTGAGGTTGAGTTTGTTGAGGCTGAGGTGGTAAAATCATATGATATTGAGGTGCCGACGTCGATCGGTTTTGATGTTGAAAATTACCACCTATAGCTTTCATTTGTGGCACTTATTTAGCATAAGTTGACTTTTTTTCACTTTTTGTCGATCTTTGTTTAGTTGGGCAGTTGTTAGAATAATGACCTACTTGGCCACAATTGTAACAAATATTAGTGTCCCATCTACAAACTCCGGCATGAGCTTTATTACACTTCAGGCATAAAGGTATCCTAGGTGGAATTGGAATCATTTGTGGTTGATTTTGAAAGGATGGTCAAAAAGAGCTTGATACAAGCTGGTGTGGTTTTTGCCAAGGTTTCTTATTTGGAAAGTCTCTTGTCTCCCATCTTTGTTTTCTTTTGAACCTTTGATTTTGGGGCGTCATCTTTTGGGAAGTTTGTATTTGAGATGGGTTCGGGTTTGATTCAGGGGCCATCCTTTCCGACTGCATCTCTAGTTCCATATCCAAAGCCCTATTCAATGACTCAGCATACGATAGAGTAGGTTGGCTTGCCAGAATGACTCTAAGTTCTTGTCGTAAGCCCGAACGAAATAATTCAGCCATCTTTTCATCAGTCTCAATCTTGTATGGAGCATAACGGGATAGATTGCAAAATTTTCTATCATATTCTGCTACTGACTTCTTTCCTTGTTTTAAATTCATAAAATCAATTTCCTTTTTGTTTCCTATAACTTCGAGGGATATATTTCACAAACAACTACTCTTTAAATTGTTTCCAGGTGAAATTCTCTAATCTGGCGTGATTCCCACAAGAAGTCAGATGGTCATTTCAATTGAAAGGAAATGCACAAAAGGCATTCCTTATCCGAACATTCTAAAAATTTAAAGATTCTTTCCATAGCTTGAATCCATTCCTCTGCCTTAGCAGGATTACCAGTTCCACTATATGATGGTGGATTTTGTCGAAGGAATAATTCAAAAAATTTCTGAGTTGTTTGAGGAGGGGTAGGTTGAGGTATATTTTCACTTTCTTATTCTTCTACTACAGGAATTCGATTTCGATGTCTTGGCGGCATACTGCATTTCAGGTTAATGAGAACAATATATGTACAGTATGTACGTGAGGAATTTAGAAGAAAGCGGATAAAATGTCATGTTCAATAAATAGGTTTACATGTAAATAAATTCACACAATTATATAAACAATATGTTCGAAGGTAAGTAAGAAAAACAACAATTAATCACAATATAAGTATCTTTAGATATTTGTCTTTATATCATGGAAAATTTCCTCTTAGAGGACTTTTTAAATAAGGGAAAATTTTGCCTTAATAGAGTAGGCATCGAAAAATTGTTCTGGTTAGTTTACCATACTACACATTAACTAGGTTAAACTTTATGCATCTATAGCTATTTACATCAGTCCTACCTAACTATTTATCCACATATGTACAACATTACTCATCTATTCTCATTTCACTTCTAATCTACCCGTGGTGTTGTACTACTATCTCCATTACTGGGGCCAGACATTTCATTCTCTTCATCCATTCATTCTATTCCTACATCTGATACCTCCTCAATACACTCATCCTCCTGTGGTGGTTCAAAAGAATAATTAGCAAAGGAGGTAGAATGTGAATAGCTAATCTCAGTATCAAGAGTAGAAGGATCCGAAATAAACAGCATATCGCTTAGTTGAAGGGGTTGCAATTGGGTAGTACCAACAGGTTGTAAAAACTCAGGCTCATACTTGAAAGTGTTGGATTTGTATACTGGAAGCAGTTTTGGTTGAGCTTGTATACAATGTTTCCTGTTACCACTATTACCATCTCCTATCCGAATTGTTTACTTGATTGCATATGTATGTCCCCTTATCTCATATATAAGTTAGATCATACGATTGTGTTGTAGATCACGTAAGTGCGTATGATTGGTCAAGCTTAATGAGATATAAAAGTATCACGGTGAGACAACTTGAGGACGAGTTGTCGGTATATAGTCATGTATAGATAAGAAGTGACTTGACTTAGTTGATTGTCTATCTTGGTATGTCTCGACGTATTGATGGATCACAGTGAGATGAGTTCTTCTATCTGACCGTCGTGAAGAACCTAGATCTCGGTGACTTACGTTGATCAAAACCTCGATAAGGTATTAGGTGAGTATGAGTTGCTGACCATCACTTTGACTTGTTATGGGTGAGGGTTACATGAGATAACCCAAGATTCTCTGAATCTTAGGTGGTGGCAGTGCTTGTATGTCATGCTAGTTACCTGTATCGAGTCACCGTATCCGTTTAGGATGATAACGTTCCATTAAGGAGCTCAAAAGGTTTATTGTACTAAACCTTGCAGGTTGAGTTATCTCAAGTACAATAATAAGGTTGAGTGGTACTACTTAAGGAATTAAAGTAATTAATTATTTTAAGCAGTCAGAATGCAGTAAATAATTAATAGACGTAGGATATCTTAAATACAGGGATTCGTGAAGTGTAAGTGCAAGCCCGACTCAACTTCGGAAATAAAGGGGTAAGTCAACATTTATTCTCTAGTGGCATGAATAAATGTTTATGAATTAATTTATGTTCTGGGTTGAACATAAGATGTTAATTTATTTGAGGCCCATCTTTATTCCTTGCATTTGATCCCTGGACTGGCCCATCCAGGCCTGTTGCTAAGAGAAATTCGTCCCCTTCCTAGTAGAGTCCTCTGGGACTCTAACTTGATTCTCTCTATCTTAAGTGATATGATTATATTTATTAGATACGCATAAATCCTATCTAGATAGGATATAGGATTTAGAGTTGCATTATAAATATAAGGTGAGAGAGATAATCAAGGCTAAGGTTTTAGCTAATATTTTCGAGAATTATACTTCCAAAAGTAAGGATTTTCGAAAATTTTGAGAGAAGGAAGAAGACGTTTTTCTATAGCATTCTCCATAGATTGTCCTCACTCGGCATTGGAGTTTAGGCAAACGGGATACAGTCCAGAAGATCAAAGCACGAGTCTTGATCCATTCTTTCCGACAGATTCATAGGTAAACACGAGAAAACTCCTACGTGTTGCAATTAATTATATAGGTGCATGCTAGGCATATAATCAATGTATGGTGAATTAAACATCCAAGTTAGATCCTCGGGAGAGGGTTAAAATAAGATTTCCCTTGGATGATCCCGTCTCGGTTTCTCCGAAAAGAAAAGTAGGTGGGGTTCCAGGTGGAGACTCATAGGGTACAGAGCAGTGGAGAGACATTTATGGCAATTAAGTGATCATACCATCTTGAATCGATGGCATCCATATCAAAATCAAGGTCAAAATGTTTGGGTTCTTCAAGAGGGAACTCTTCTTCAAGAAGAGTCAGATGGTCATCTGGGATAATGGGGCTAAGCTCAAAAGAAGTAGTGATATCAATAGGGGTAAGCTGATAGAAGAAGTAGTAGTATCAACTGGTACAAGCTGATCTTCATAAATAGAAGCATCAGAGGTATCCATTAAGGATTCAGAAGCGGCTGAATCTACTACTGCAGAAATACTAGATTCGCCAATCTCAAACCGGGGTTCATCATTCACAACGAAAATATCTGATGATAAGATATTATAAATTGCGAAAACAAAACCTTCCACTGGAGGATAAGTACCCAATGGAGGACTCTGGGTAGCATGATACTGTCTATGAATGATATCCACGAATCTCGAAAACTCCACGAAACTATGATACTCGGCAATATAATCTAGAGCAACTACAGCGGCCCATTCCTACCACCCAAAAGGTAGAACACGTACTAGCTGCATAATACCATCCAGATCCGTTACCGCGAATCCTCTAACTTGCATCCATAGTTCCAAGAATTTATCCAAGAATTCCGTTAAGCTCTGATGTTCCTCCATCCGATACTTGTAGAATTGGTCAGTTCGCCCAATCGTGTGAGGTCTCGGTGCTGTACTTTTTCTTGGTGTAGATCGAGTCCTTGCCATCCTAAAGTAAGAACATAACTTAAATACTAACTAATCTTAATGTACTTAAAATGTTCAAAGCTTAATTCTTAGCACAGTTCAATATGTAATTCACATCACTTTTCATACACATAACTTATCAATCATATGAATGACTTTAGCAAATGCATGAATTTATCAAATGCATGACTTTGTCAAATGCATAACTTTGAAAAATGAATAACTTTGTCAAATAACTTCTTGAAATGAAAACATTTTCAATGCTCATAATAAAATTTCATCTTAGTTACCTCGTTGAGCTAGCGGAGATAGATTTGGAACACTGTGCTTTACTGACTTTAATTACGTTATGAATTGAAATAAACTCTAAATATTCACAGACCCAGTAAAAACATTGCTCTGATACCAATCTGTCACAGCCCAACTTCTTAATCAAGATATTAGGCTGTGGCTAATGACTCTTCATGAACTATTAAAATTGATGACGATACAAAGAATTCCATAAGGATGTGACAACAATATATATGGAGACTAAATAATGCATGATATCAAATGAGACATTAATTTCGGTCAGGACAACATAATTCATTTCCATAAAGTCGAATGAATAAAAGAAATAACGGAGATAGGATAATCAACGACAATCGCCTTTTGTCCAAAAGGGGTTTTCCTTCCACAATTAAAATAATCACATAGCGATTATTCAAGTCAGAGTGTGGCAACAGAAAGAGTAGTTGAGTTATATGTATGAGGACATATAACTCTGGGCAGCAAAATACAACGACTTGTGTGACATTTTCAAGTAATTACAAATCGAATGAAATATCAACATTCGTTCAAGACAAGCATTTAAACAACATAATGCCATGACAAGTTTGACTCCAACATTCTCAAACATGCCTTATAATAAACAACCAACCGAGTCTAATTCGGGTAACAAAAGATATTAAGGAGTTCGACTCCAATCCACGACTACCAATCAATACCAAATTTGTTTCCAACATCAAGTGATATCAAGGAGTTCAATCTCAACAATCACAACCAAACGCATGAAACAAACGGAATAACAACAGATGGTTCGAACATATATGACAGAAATCATAACCCACGGTAACCACAGTATTCTTTTTTCCAATTCCATCTCCAAGATTCCAGCACAACCTGCGTGTTTAGAAATACATGCAGGGCGTGAGTACATAAGCACTCAGTGGTCACATGCCGAAAACATTTAAAACTTTGCTCTTAGAGCTATAGGATTTACTTGCCGTAACTTTGCAATACACAGGGGTTTTAGTGAAAAACATGTGCATGATTTTCGTAATAAAACACTTACTTGCTTTCATTTTCATAGCATTAAACAAATGCATATGCATGATCTTTGTCTGCAGACAACTTTATCTTCCCATATCCACATACTTTCTTTGTGCTGAGAAGTAGGCCTCCTTCTAAAACACACCTTGACCCGAAGGTCCATACCCGACGTCGGTACATACTTTCTTTCATTCTTCTTTCTTTTCTTTTCTTTCCTTCTTTCTTTTCCGTGGATAGGTTATGCATCATGCTCATGCTAAAAAATTTGGCAAGTCAACATTTTTTAAATGACATGCAACATATAATGAAATTATAAAATTTAGCACATGCCATATTTTATTAGAAAGACCACCTGTAGACTTTACTCAATAAGTTTGATCAATTTCCCTTCTTCTTCTTCTTCTTCTTCTTCCTCTTTGATCGCCTTGCCCTTTTTCGATGTACCTTAGATTAATCGATAGTATCAGTACTCACATAAAGGGCATTTTTCTTTTTTTAACGTACATGAATCTTCTTATCATTCTTTCGGGTCATTGCATCCTTATATTCATAAATTTTCTTTACATATTTATCTTATTCGACTCTCATGAGTCTACTTTAGTATCAAGGAACGATTGATAATTATTTTGTAATTATACTCTAATGAACTATATTCACATTCTTTTCTTTACTTAAACACTTTATTTCTTTTCTTAAGTTATTTATGCATAAATTTTCTATTAATCGCCTCACTTAAACTTTTTCATTACCATTTAAGCAATAAGCCATCAACATACTTTAAATGGCATTCATCTTTCTATTATCATACTTTAAGTTTGTAAATCATTTCCAATCAACCAATATCACATAATATAACTTTATTCAAAACATGAATTCATTTCAACATGAACATGTACATAAGCTTTAAATTTTCACTTTCTTAGCTCTACAATTTCTAATTTAGCTTCATTAGTCCTTATTTACATAATAGATTCATAATCCATAAGATTTATAAAGAATAACATCAAACTTTAATTTTTCCCTTTTCCTCATAATTTTCAAAAATTATTTTAACAAGTATAAATTATATTTTTCTTCAATTTTCTTTCTAATTCTCATCTAACTATCATATATCAACCTTAAACAACAATAAGAATAGCATATATCCATTTTAGCATGAACATACCAACTAAACATGTAAACTAAATTTTTTCACTTTCAACATATTAGCTTAGAAAATTTTAATTAATTCACATAATGCTTAAATCATCATATTAAACTCATATATCATGCTAATTGAAGAAAATAAAATCAACATGATATATTTTAATATTTTCAAATTTTTTGAAAAAATGTATATATATTATAGATTTTCTTTCAAATTACTTCCTTAAACATGCTTTAAGCACATAATTACCACAAATTTCCAACATAACATCAATATATCATTACTTTAACACAAAGTTCATGAACTAGGGTTTTTAAATTGCAACTTAAATCTTACAACTAAACCATAAATATTTCATTATTTTACTACGAATCCATCAATTACCACCATATATCATTAATACTCATCACATATCACTTAAATTCTTCAATTTCATACCATCAACATTTTCACATATTTACTAAAAATAGTTAAGCTCAAAAGTTAAAGAAAAGATAAAATTTTACGTTTGTTCAACTTGAAATCAAGCTTGAAAGTGGAAGAATTGGAAGAAATGGCTTGATAAATTTTTTCTCCAAGTGTGTGTTTTAGTGTGTATGTCGAAAGTTTGGAGAGAAATTTGGATGATTTTGAAAGTGTTAAATAGTAAGGAGGTGAAAATTTATGTATAAATTTATATTTCATTTTTGATTTAGTTTAATACATGATTATTCACCATTTTTTTTAATTTAATGCATGCTTATTCACCAATTCTAGAATTCACTTTCATAAATGCTTTCACACTATATTTATCCATACTCATATTAATATATGATATACATATGTATTTTATTAAATGTTAATATTTATATGTATATTACTTACTTTGTTTTATTTTTTTCACTTTTGTAATTAAAATTTATAACATTTTAATCTTATCTCCATAAAACCATTATTATTACATAACATGAAAATATAGCATATATAATGGTATATAAATTTAAATTTTCTATGGTCATAGTATTTATTTGATCATTAAGATCAAATAATCATTCTACATAATAATCTAAATTTCTTCACAAAGTCTTCTACTTGAAATTTTTAAGATTCAATATTCGATCACACTTTACTTTGCTAAGTGAAATTAAATAATTTGAATCTCAATTATGTCTATTTTCTTTCTTATTAAGGATGCAATGCCCTGTTTAACCTTAATCGTTAATTAATCACTAATTAGAAGTTTGGGATATTACAAACCATCTCTTAGAGAGTCTTTTTCTTCACTATGACACACCATTTAGCAACAATATACTCGGTGTAGTCAATTGGGACATAATCTCACACTCTAACAGGTAGTCTTTGAACTCGTTACTGAGATATTCGCCACCACGATCAGACCGCAATGACTTGATTAATTTATCTATCTTCTTCTCCACTTTCGCCTTAAACTCTTTGAATTTTTCAAAGCATTCAGACTTGCAGTGAAGCAGGTAAACATACCCGTGCCTTGAGTTATCGTCAATGAGAGTGATAAAATACTCATACATGCCACGAGCTTGTGTGGACATCGGTCCACATAGGTCAGAGTGGAATAGTTCCAACATTTCTTTGGCTCTATATCCCTTCTCCTTGAAAGGTCTGGTCGACATCTTGTCCTCTACACATGATTCGCAGACTGGGAACAGAGTAATCGTAAATTCATCTAATGCTTCATTCTTAGCTAGTCTTTGGATCCTCTTTAGATTGCTGTGACACAATCTAATATGCCAAAGATATGCATAGTCCTCTTGAGAAGAAAACTTCATCTTCTTATGGTTTGATGTAGTAGATGCACATAATTATAGGTATTATACTTAGCAGAAATAGTATATAGAGAGTTGTATAACGTGCCACCACAGTTAAACTCGTCATTTCTCATGATAGAAACACCATTATCAAAAACAAAATAATATTTATTAACAAAAATCTTAGAAATGGAAATAAGATTATGCCGAAACTCCGGCACATAGAGTACTTATCTCAAAACTAAATATGTTCTTTCAAAGCATAAAGTTACATCTCCAACTTCAACGGCCTCGAATTTCGTCGCGTTGCCCATGGAGATCATAATCTCGCCTTCGCTCAACTACCTTGTCTGGAGAATCACTGTAAGTTGTAACAAGCATGATCAATCGCGCTCATATCTACTATCCACGAATGAGTAGAACAAGTCGCCAAACATGTTTCTGTTACAAGAGCAAATGACATAACTTGAGCCTTGAGCATAGGGCACTTAGCCTTCCAATGCCCAGTCTTACCGCACTTGAGTGGGCTTTGGCCATGCGCACTAGGGCACAACCCATGCGCGCGCCTAGGCTCTTCTGTCACCGCCACCCCTTGGCATGTTGCACAAACGAGTATGCACGCAAGCTCGCATGCTGAGATCGCGCAGTGCGTATGCCTAGCGCGCTGAGGCTTTGCGCCTCTCCCCAACCCCATCTGCCCATCGAGCTGAAGCTGCTATGTGTGAGCCCCGCGTCCACTGTTGTCTTGCTGCCCCCATGCCAATCTCTCATTTGTGCATTGCGCACTCCCGGGCCTGCCTGCCCGTTGGGCGTGCATGCGCTGCTGTGCTACTCGTTGCCTCCGTGGGTGCTGTCACACGCCGGGCTGTACGACGGTTGCTCACGCTGCCCATTCCCATCGTGCGTTTGTAGCCCCCGCCTCCCGACATGTGTCTGAGATATGACTCCATCATGTGTCTCGTTCTTCATATTCGTTATTCATTTTTACAGATATAATTTATAGAAAAATATAAATTATAATTTAACCACGGATTTTCTAAGTGGTAAAAACGAGTCCAACGAAAAATAAAAATAAATTCAACCACGATGAACGACGGATCTGCAATTAATCATAGCACACATAATAATCAAACGTGAATTAATCTACCAGAGCCAAGATACTGATCTCAGGCTCTAATACCAATTGATGGGAAATCTTAACTTACTCGTGCTCCCGAGGATCTATCTTGGATATTTAATTCTATTCCTATCATGCTTCTATATATCAATTGCAACACATATGAGTTTTATTATGTTTAGCTGCGAATTTCTGGTAAATTTGACTCTAACTTTGATCTTCTGGATTGTATCAAGGATGCATGATCTTCAATACTGAATGAGAGTAATCTATGGAGAACACCACAAATTTTCATCCCCTATGATTGTATCTGTGATTTTCAAAAATCATTATGAGGAGATGAATGATATTTTCTCCCACCATGTATTTATAGTGCTATCTCTAGAATCCTAATATGATAGGACTCTGACACATCTAATAAATCCAATGATTATCTTCTTTCCTAAAGATAATTCCTTTCCACAATAATTATCTTTTGATATATAATAATATCAGATAATATCTATATAGACTATGAGATGTATTAAATAGATAATACAATAATCAGAACAGAATTACTATGGGATTCCTAGTGGGTAGCCAAAAATTAGCTAAGCAGGCTTTGATGGGCCAGTCTTGGGATCAAATACAAGAAATAAAGATGAGCTTAAAACGAAATAATTATCTTATGTTCAGCCCATAACATAAATTAATTTATAAACATTTATTCATTCCACTAGTGAATAAATGTTGAATTACCCTTTATTACCGAAGTTGAGTCGGGCTTGTACTTAGACTTACGAATCCCCGTATTTAAGATATCGTATGTCCATTAATTATTTATAGCACTATGACTGTTTAAAATAATTAATCTCTTTAATTCCTTAAATAGTACCATTCAACTTTATTATTTTACTTGAGCTAACTCAACCTACAGGGTTTAGTACAATAAATCTTTTGAGCTCCTTAAGGGGACATCATCATCCTAAACAGATACGGTGACTCGATACAGGTAACCAGCATGACATAACTACTGCAACCACCCAAGATGCATAGAATATTGGTTTAACCCATGTAACCTTTACGCATAACAAGTCAAAGTGATGGTCAATAACTCATACTCACGTGAAACCTTATCGAGGTTTAGATCAAGGTAAAGTCACCGAGAACTAGGTTCTTCATGACAGTCATATATAAGAACTTATCTTATTGTGATCCATCAATACGTCAAGACATATCAACATAGACAATCAACCAATTTAAGTTATTTATTATCTATACTGCAGCTTATATCGACAACTTGTCCTCAAGTTGTCTCAACAGTGATCCTTTTTATATATCAACTAACTTAACCAATCATACAGATTTCTGTAATCTTCTACACACTATATGATCTAACTTTTGTATGAGAACAAGGGACAACATATGCAATCAAGAGAATAATTTAGATAGGAGATCAGAATAGTGGTAACAGGAAACATTGTATACAAGCTCAATCATTCTACTTTCAGTATACAAATCAAATAGTCATATGATAAAAACATCCACTATCAAACTACCAGCTACTTGAAATACTTGCTTTCACATTATAAAAGCAACATTACAAGTGATCTTGATCTTACATCCCCAAGTTTGTGTACTTAGTGAACTGGAAGCACTGGTTTGGGATTGTGGCAACATTTGTTCAGACATATTCCTAGACATTTTGCCCTCATATCCCAGCACCTCTTCTAGCATCTCTCCCTACCTCAGGTTGAATTTTCTCAGCACCAGCCTGAGGTGTCCCCTCATTCTCACCAATCTACCCACTCTATTGAATCCTCTAAAGGATTCATAGAGATAAGCCCTTGCACCCAACTAGCCAACCATAGGACCACCCTAAAAAACTCTTTTACACAACAAACCCATGCCTATGTAACAGCCCTCTAATCTTAAATACGGATTAGCAAGGACTATTACTCTAAACATGAATTTATAAATGGAAAGGGCCATTGGACATTGAACTGTAATACATATATCAAGCATACTTTTGGACCTCATTACATAACTTTGAATTATTGCAGCGGAAAACATATGAAATGTACATATGACGATGTACATTCAAGGTATTAGCTTTCAGCGACAAAGATCCCTATTGCTCAACACTGCTCCATCGCATCACCAGCTCAACCTGCACATTTAAAAACAATATGCGGTATCGAGTACAAGAATGCACTCGGTGGACTCATGCCAAAACATTTTCATCTTTAAATTACATCGCCCATCATGGTAAGACAAGGGTTTTATTTGAAAAGGCCTCAGGCTTACTAAAATCTTTCATCATTTCTCAAAACATCGCTGCAGCAGTATTTTCCTTGTATGTATGATCCATATCCCTTTCCTCATAACATCATCATCATATCATCATAACATCATTATCACGCCGTAGAAGTAGGCCTCCTTCTACGTCACGCGACCGCCGCGCATTGTCCTTATATTTAGGTCACCATTAAGTGTACACGTTAATCCTAGCCAGGAATTGACCCTCCGGCATATGATCCTTTCATAAGTTGGGAGCGACCCAACAACATTATCATCATTCATCAACATTCATGGATAGGATACATACATAAAAACATAAACATTTGGGCAGGTAATTTCATCATTATTTCATCATCATTTCTCAAAAGAGAAAGCATCATAAATAAATAATTTTCATTTCGAAGAAAGCATTGTAAATAAAGCATTTGTCAATTTTGAGTATAGTAAAGCCCACCTGGTACGTAAGCTTTCTACATAGACGTTCCTTAACATCAACGATCACGTCGTGTCCCGCCTTTACATAGGAGTTAATTTAGTACGTCTGTCATGTTTTTCAAGAACGTCAAAGTCTAATAAGCTTCGATAACCTTCTAAAATAGTACTATGCATCTACTAACTAACTTAGTACGTCTTTTCATCGAATATCTTAACTTATAACTTTTCGGACTTCGATAGAGACGAAATATGATTTACGACCTTAAATCAATCATTTAGATCAAATGTTGATCTTATACTAACGTCATTTGATAAAATGATCTCAATTATGAGATTGTTTCTTATAAAGAGATATCCTTATTATTTCTAATACGTCTTACACGTATCAGTACATTTATTCAACTTATATCATATTTCTATTAGACGTATCACATAACATTGATCACTTACTAGCATATTTTATATGTTTAGATCAAAGTCAACGATTTTGACTTTTATTAATATATATTTTGAATATTTCACATATATAACTATTAATTTACATATAAATCGATTTTCAATCGATTTCTAATCATAATATCACACGTCTCGATTTTTCACGTTAATCAACAATCATACTCGACTTTATTCCAAAGTATGATCTCACTTATACACTTGATATCATTTTTCACATATTATGTTACATAACATAACGTTTCGACATAAACATAGTATACTTTATTTTAAAAATCACATAAATTCATAGTATGTCTAAATATATATATATATGATAGAATAAATTTAAAACCTTTAATCCATATAACAAACGTTTTCGATCCTTTTTATAAAAATTCTCAAAACATTTCCAAAAATTCTTATAATTTCCCTAACATAGGATCAATGGTATGTAATAATATTGATCATAGAAAAATTATATATAACTTTATTTTACTACATAGTTTTCGGTCATTTTGAATTATATAACAAACATTTTTCAACAATTCCAATTAAATCACACAACACATAATTAACATCATCTATCATCACTATAACATAATTTTCATCTATTACAACTCATACATCAATATACCTTAGAACACATGTTTCGAAAATTTGGACTTAGGTACAACAATTTTTTCTAAATTCCAATAAATTCATACAACACATTATTATGAATCTACATCACTAATATGCTATAATAACTTTCAAACATCAAACATACATCAACAATATATCATCTCATAATTTTCGGTAATTACCAAAATATATGTACATAATTTCCAAAAATTCTACATAAAATCATATAAGTGTATTTACTACCATAGATCATTATTTCATGCTCAAACCAACAATTACAAATCATTCTCCTCAACATATGAACATCACAAGAATTCGGTCCTAGCACAAAATCTTATAACATGCTTAACTTTGTAAATAATTCATAATATAAGCTCATATACATCATATAAACATTATTTAATAAACATCCTAACATTAAAGCATCATTTTCGAATTTTCATCATAAATAACATATGTACATAACATAAGATCTAATGGATGGATTTAAAAAATTTAAGCATGTATAGATAGATCGTACGATTTCTAACCTTTTAATCGGAATCGATTTTTGACGACGAACATTTTATGTTAAATATTTGAGAAAGAATTTGAGAAAACCCTCTTTCTTTTCTCCTCTCACTCTCTCGGTTCTTATGTGTTCTAAAGTGAGAATACAAATGAAACTTATCACTTAATGAAGCTCATGTCCACTTGCACTTAAAATCTAACATAATTAAATAAATACCTATTTTGCCATCAAGAGTTTTCGGTCACCTTAGGTCCATTTGATACAAAAATCTCATAAAGTAGAATTCAATCCACTTGCACTCCTATGACTAATTTTCGGTCCATTTGGTGCAAGAGAAGACAAAAATTTATTTAAAACAAAATCTCCTTCCCTTTATCTAAAAGTTCACGACACTATGCAAGTGGCAAAGAGAAAAATTGTTAATTCTTTTGATGACAATATAGAAATCTTATCCTACCATTTCTCATAACATGTGTCGGCACTCTTCCTTCCATATGGAGGTGATTTTTTTTAATTATTCAACACTTTTAATAAAATCTAATTCAAGTCAACAATTGCAACTCCTATCACTATCAAAGAATAAAGCAAACTTTCCTTTCCTTGTTTCTAAATTGCTCACGGCAATTCCAATTAAATGAAGGTGATTTTGTTTTATTTTTGATGACAATGCACATTAATCATGCTTTTAGAAAATATAAATTTCAAATTCAACAATATCATGCTTCACATAAAAACATAGAGATTTTTGTATTTTGAAGAATAGTTTTCGGCCGTTTAGATTATGAACAAGACAAAATTTAAATTTCCTATACCTTTATACATCAATTTATTTAATAATGAACACATAACACTTTCATTCTTATAAATATCAAAAATTGAGAAAATTCATCACCCTAAATATACATATGTGCATCGGTTACTTCAAAATCTAAGAGATGAATCTTGTTTTGTCTTATACTACAATTCATGAATCATATGGGTCATTTTCAATTTTAGTCTATCAAAATACTTTAGGGAATATCTATTTGAAAAGTCAACAAAATACACTTGCTTTAATTTCAAGAATGCCATGCCTTTACTAACAAACAAAATTTTCAATTCTAATCACTAATCTCTCATATGGATCGGCCATGACTCATGAAGAAGGATAAATTATTTTGTCTTACCTTAGTACAAGAATGATATGTCATTATCAAAGTATAATCCATCACTATCACAAAATAAGGAAAAATCATAACTTTATTCTCTATACATATGCATCGGCACTTTTAGGGATAGATTCATCCCACTTGCACAACATATTAAAAACACCTCATCTCATTCTTAAAATATCTTATTAATATAATTATTACAATACATCCTCAACTTGGTAGCAATTCAATTCATATAACACTATAAAGCCACATTTTCAGCACTTTTATAATAGTAAAGCTATACATTTTATTTTCTTGCAACATATAGCTAATATATAGCTATGTGACATATTATAAGTCCTAGATGATGAATTTAATCATAGAAAAATAATTAGAACAATTCTATGTCACAAAACCCTAATTTTCGAACACCATTTCAAAATAGGCTTAAATTATTCAATCTTTTATTTCTTAATTCCTCTAGCATTATTTTAATAAAAATAATGCTCTTATAACATAAAATAATCATGGGAATTTAAATAATGTAATTCTTTGATCATTAGACTAAGTTTTCGAATCACCTCAAAACGTTGACGTTCAAAACGTCTCAAAACGTTAATAATTGAATCATTTCTAAACTATTCATAATAAAGTGACATTCACTTTATTAATTCCTTTCATTAATAAGGAAATTTAATTTTAAGCTTCGTCGCTTAGAAAATGTCGTATAACTAACGATCGACATTTAATCGACATTAGAATAATACTTTCGAAGGAATAATATAAATTATATTCCTTGATTCACTAATCATAGTGAATATAATATAAGGATCTTCGTATCATAGATAGTCGAAATCAATATTCAATAAATCACTATTTCAATTATCGAGACGAAGTCCTAATTTATGATTTTTTTTTATTATCGTAGTTAAGCTTTAAAAATTCGTAGTATTACAGCCTACCTAACCAAGACCTTCCCAATTCTTTCCAACCTGCCCAATACCTGTTGGATTTGTATACTGGAAGCAGTTTTAGTTGAGCTTGTATACAATGATTCCTATTACCACTATTACAATCTCATATCTGAATTGTTTACTTGATTGCATATGTATGTCCCCTTATCTCATATATATAAGTTAGATCATACAATGTGTTGTAGATTATAGAAGTCTGTATGATTGGTCAAGCTTAATGAGATATAAAAAGTATCACAACTGAGACAACTTGAGGAGTATAGATAAGAACTGACTTGACTTAGTTGCTTGTCTATGCTGGTAAATCTCAGACGTATTGATGGATCACAGTGAGATGAGTTCTTCTATCTCGACCATCGTGAAGAACCTAGATATCGGTGACTTTACGTTGATCTAAACCTCGATAAGGTATTAGGTGAGTATGAGTTGCTGACCATTGTTTAGCATGATTTTGAGATGATTCTTGGTATTGTTTTACATGTCATTTTCTATGGTTTGTCCTATTTATGCCTTTGGTTCGATTAATATTTATCGATTCGGACTTACTTTGTTCATTTTGATGTTTTGTAGGAAAACGGCAGAAAATAGGATGAATTGGATCCGCCAAGAATTAATATATTGAAGAGCATTTCGACAGGAGTTCGTAGACGAAAACCGTGCGTAAATCGGAGTTCAGACGAAGGAGAACGGGTCGAACGACCAAAGTCACGCACGACACCCCGTCGCATGGCCGCGCGCCCGCACACCCACGCCTGCCCGCGCCGCACCCGCGCCCGCACGCCCGCCGCGCCGCCGCACACACCCGCCGCCGCCGGCTCACTCCGAGCATGCGTGGCCATTTCCCTCAAGGCCAGAGCGAGCGACGCCACCAACTCCAGCGCCCGGCGCCGAGCGCCGCGCCGCCCGCCCGCCTCGCCCGCCACCTCCGGCCGCAGACTTCAACGCGTGCCTCGAGCCCGGCTCACCGAAGCTCACGCACGCCCGCGCCCGCCGAAGCGCCGCTTCCCAGCGCAGACGCCGCATGCCCGCGCCTGCTGCCTCACCGCAAGACGCTTCCTCCCGCCCGCTCAAAGATGCTGCCGCGCGCTCGCCGCTTTCCCAACGCGCACGCTCCGTGGCGCCTCTCCCGGCGTTCAGCCCCAGCGCCCATTCACCGCGCGCGCTCATGCCTTTTCACTTCAACCGGCGTTCATTCCCAGCCTGCGTTCAAGTTTAATACATAATGTTTTCTGAGCGTGAGCTCATTATGAACCGGCGCTCGTTCTTATTTATTATATATATGCGCTAGGTCACACATTAGAGGGGTCCTCAGTTTTTCTTTTCACGAGCCGCGGCGCTGAGCCACTGTCCTTCAACCATGGTTCTTTAGGAGTTCTCCAACAGATCGACACAAATAGATAATTGTTAGCTTTAATTTCTGTTTTTAGTTTCATCATTGAATATTGTGTTTATTAATTTAAGCTTTGGATTATCAGTTCTTGTGGAATCAATTTCATAGTTTATTGTTTGATGATTTATGTTGAATTCAATTCCATAGTGACGATGGATTGTTTTCGTTCGCTGATTTATATTGCTATGATTTCTTGCTCGCTTATTTCAAGTTCTTTTTGGATGATCGATAGTTATAGTTTATGTGCAATTAGATTTAGATTAGAGATTGACAAACCCTATGAATAATAGAATTGCATATGCTTTTGTTTATCGCTTTGATTTATCGCTTATAGTTCAACTAGGATTGACAACCCTAGTTTAGATTTATCGCTTTATTAGTTTAGCTCGGGATCGACAACCCCTAGCTTAGGATCGTTTAATTTTCCGTATTTCAATTCTTGCATGTTCAACCCCGTTGTTATTAGAATGTTTAGATTTAATCGCTTCAGGCGCAACACGAACAATGGCCTGTTAAGTTTTCCTTGAGAGACGACTCGTGTTAACTTATCACGCCACGATTACCTCGCATTTATCATGTAGTAATTTGAGTGTGTTTTAGCTCGATCAATTTTGGCGCCGCTGTTCGGGAAAACTTTAGCGTTTTGTTTGTGTTGTTTGTTTTGTGTTTCTTTTCTTCCTGCTTGGTTATTTTCTCCCGGTGCATGTGATCTTGTTTTTGTTGTTGGTGTCTCATAACGCGGGGTATCATCAAGATTTAATATGGTCAACCCGGTTGGGGGAGGAAAGTTCGTCGTATTGGGCAAATTCTTCTCCCGAAGGAGCCCAATTTGATTTTTCTGAGGAATACCCGTTAGGCTTCGAGCATCAAGCCTACGATCCCTACCCCGAGCAACAAGCCTATAATCCATATTGGGATCAACCACCACCGCACTATGAGGATCAAGCCTCAATCCCATCGGGAACAACCGCCTCCGCAGCACTATGAGGATCAATCCTACAATGCCTACTGGGAGCAACCACCTCCGCTGGAGAATCCATACCCGCAGCAGCCATCACCACCTTAGAGGTCATCATTTGAGGATTCGTTCACCCCAAGAATGGATCTCATATTTAACAAAATGGATCTGCAAACACCTCATCTCGGCTTTGAGACGCAAGCGGGTATGTTCACACCGCTTAAAGAGTCATTAAAGACAATGGAGGAACCCCAATCCAATCCGATCAGTCCAAAGGTCATCGTTCTAGAAAGTGACCCAATTATTGAGAATTGGGTGGAAGAGACACGTAAGAGCTGTTGCAGCCACACGAGGTGGAAAATCAAGTCATGCCTCCCACACCAACGGATCAGACCAGCACGGTCACTTTTCTTGAAAGTGACCCGATTGTTGAGAATGGGGGGGAGAGACTCGATGAGTCTGCCGCAACTAGAGGAGGTGGAAAACGAGGAAGAGTGGGCAAATGAAGTGAATAGCATGCCAACGCCCACTGGAGGAGGTGAAAGAACAATCCCGACGCTGGAGGAGGATGAGAGAGATGGAGAAAGAGTGGGCACTTGAAGATACTCGAATGCCAAAACCCGCCCGAAGTGAAAGAGCTGCCTCAACAATTGGAGTACGGGATCCTAGAGGAGGACAAGTCGAGGACAAAGGTTGAGGTAACATCAATTATTTGTCAACATCCTAATTCACCAAAGTTCTGTACTTTGGGAATTGAAATTATTTATTTTATTTTGGAGAATAGGATGTTCGACTTGAGCTTAAATTGTGCATTACTTGTTTTCTTTACTGTCCTCTGTTCTTGTATGGTTCATACTGATGCTTTGGCCGAGATGGTATTCCTGCAGGTGAAGGACTATGGATAGTCCGTTGTTGACCGGAACACGTCATGCTCACGACGTTAAATTGAGTACTACGTGGGAGTTTACCCTCGGTTTTTTCTGTTCTTTTCATTTCTTTCTTTTTGTTTGTTTTCCTGTTTTTCTTTGATCTATCTGTTGTCGTTGAGTTTGTTTTGCTCAGATTGGATAGTTGTCGGTGAGATGAAGTTTCGATACTCTGCTTACGCACACGCCACATTCCAACCCCGCCACCGCCATATTTTATCGAAGCCTCCTCCCATCGGCTATTTTTATGTTATTTATGTTTTGAGCACCGAGGACAAGTGCTTCGAATTAAATGTGGGAGAGTATTTTGGTTTTGTGGGTGTGACATATATATTTTGTATGCTTAATGTTGTGCCGTATGCTTATTTTGATTGTTTGGACTTAAGCTTTATCTATGCTCGTAGTTAGGATTTTGATTTGTGCAACCGAACTCGTGGTATTGATCGGACCTTGATGTATTTCTCGCTTATCTCGATGTCATGTGATTAAAGTGCAATGTGAATCGACGTTGCCAGTGAATTGATTTTAAATCGTGGTTGTCGACGTGATTTGTCCGGCTAATGCTAGGGGAGTGTTAACGTGGTGGTTACCATATACTGCTCCAATAAAAAAAAAAAGAAAAAAAATATGTGTGAAAAGAAAATAAGGAGAATTAAAACTCCAATGTTGTTGAGATCAGATAAATGGAGGATGAGATTTGTCCCTCTTTCGTAGAATTGAGAAATGGACATGGAAAACCACGTTTTGAGACTCGAGTTCATCGAGAGTTCACCTTCGAACATTGTTCCAAATCATAATACCTTCTATGTTATCAAAGGAAACTTGTTCCTAAAGGTAACCATTTTAGTTAATTCACCTCTAGCGAGAGTTGGGTCCGAGCAAAATAACCTACTTGTTTATTTGATATTTTCGCAATCTTAGATTTGTTTCACGTTGTCTTTGATTATGTATTCATCATGTTTGGGGGAATTGCAAAAGAGATTTGATTGATTGGACTAAGAGTGATGTTGCATGAGTTATCTTTCGAACCTTATTAGTATAGACTTTGCTTGAGGACAAACAAATGGATAAATGTGGGGGAGTTGTTTAGCATGATTTTGTGATGATTCTTGGTATTGTTTTACATGTCATTTTCTATGGTTTGTCCTATTTATGCCTTTGGTTCGATTAATATTTATCGATTCGGACTTACTTGCTCGCTTCGATGTTTTGTAGGAAACGGCAGAAAATAGGATTAATTGATCCGCCAAGAATCAAATATATTGAAGAGTATTTTGACAGGAGTTCGAGGCTAAAACCGTATGTGAATCGGAGTTCGACGAAGGAGAACGGGTCGAACGACCAAAGTCGCGACGGCACCCGTCGCATGGCGCGCGCGCACAAGCACTCCACGCCGCCCGCCCGCGCCGCACACGCCGCCAATGCCGGCTCACTCCGGCGCGCGGCCAATTTCCCTCCCGCCGAGTTAGCGCGCCACCAACTCCAGCTTAACGCCAACGCTGCGCAGCACGCCCGCCCACTCGCCCGCCACCTCCTGGCCCAGCGCCCCCCAAGCCAGCGCCTCGAGCAGCGCTCGCCGAAGCTCACGACGCCCACGCCACCCAGCCGAAGCGCCGCTTCCAGCCAGACGCCGCATGCCGCGCGCGTCGTCTCGCCACAAGACGCTTCCTCCCGCCCGCTTCCAAAGATGCCGCGCTCGTCGCTGTTCCCAACGCAAGACGCCCGCATGGCGCCTCCTCCCGATTCAGCCCCAGCGCCCATTCACGCAGCAGCCATGCCTTTTCACTTCAACCGCGCTCATTCCCAGCCAGCTCAAGTTTAATACATAATGTTTTCTCGGCGTGAGCTCATTATGAACCGCGCCGTTTATTTATTATATATATGCGCTTAGGTCACACATTAGAGGGTCCTCGGTTTTCTTTTCACAAGCTTGCTGAGCCACCGTCCTTCAACCATGGTTCTTTAGGAGTTCTCCAATGATCGACACAAACAGATAATTGTTAGCTTTAATTTCTATTTTTAGTTTCATCATTGAATATTGTGTTTATTAATTTATGCTTTGGATTATCAGTTCTTGTGGAATCAATTTCATAGTTTATTGTTTGATGATTTTTGTCAATTCAATTCCATAGTGACAATGGATTGTTTTCTTCCGCTGATTTATATTGCTATGATTTCTTGCTCGCTATTTCAAGTTCTTGTTGGATGATCGATAGTTATAGTTTATGTGCAATTAGATTTAGATTAGAGATTGACAAACCCTATGAATAATAGAATTGCATATGCTTTTGTTTATCGCTTTGATTTATCGCTTTATAGTTCAACTAGGGATCGACAACCCTAGTTTAGATTTATCGCTTATTAGTTTAGCTCGGGATCGACAACCCCTAGCTTAGGATGTCGCTTAATTTTCCGTATTTCAATTCTCGCATGTTCAACCCCGTTGTTATTAGAATGTTTAGATTTAATCGCTTCGCGCAACACGAAAAATGGCCCTGTTAAGTTTTCCTTGAGAGACGACTCGTGTTAACTTATCACGCTACGATTACCTCGTATGATTGCGAGTAATTTGAGTGTGTTTTTAGCTCGATCTACCATCACTTTGACTTGTTATGGGTGAGGGTTACATGAGATAACCCAAGATTCTCTGCATCTTGGTGGCGTGTCAGATGTCATGCTAGTTACCCGTGTCGAGTCACCGTATCCGTTTAGGATGATGACGCCCCTTAAGGAGCTCAAAGGTTTATTGTACTAAACCCTGCAGGTTGAGTTATCTCAAGTACAATAATAAGGTTGAGTGGTATTACTTAAGGAATTAAAGTAATTAATTGTTTTAAGCAGTCAGAACACTGTAAATAATTACTGGACGTACGATATCTTAAATACGGGGATTCGTTTAGTTTAAGTGCGAGCCCGACCCAACTTCAAAAATAAAGGGGTAAGTCAGCATTTATTCTCTAGTGGCATGAATAAATGTTTATGAATTAATTTATGTTCTGGGCTGAACATAAGATAATTATTTATTTGAGGCCCATCTTTATTCCTTGCATTTGATCACTGGGCTGGCCCATCCAGGCCTGGAGCTAAGAGAATTTTCGTCCCCCTCTCATAAGAGTCCTACTGGGACTCTGTTTTGATCCTCTCTATCTTAAGAGATATTATTATATTTATTAGATATGCATAAATCCTATTATGATAGGATTTAGGGTTGCATTATAAATATAAGGTGAGAGAAAATCAAAGACGCTAATCTATTCATAATTCTCGAAAATTATGAAAATTGTGAAGAGAAAGAAAGACGAATTTTCATAGCACTCTCCATAGATTGTCCTCACTCGACAATAGAGATTAGGCAATCGAGATACAGTCCAGAAGATCAAAGCACGAGTCTTGATCCAATCCTTACCTAACAGATTCGCAGGTAAACACGAGAAAACACCAAAGTGTTACAATTAATTATATAGATGCATGCTAGAATATAATCAATGTATGGTGAATTAAACATCCAAGATAGATCCCTGGAGAGGTTAAAATCGATTTCACAATTGGTATCGAGCTCAGGATCGTAATCTTGGTTCGCTGGATTAATTCACGCTTGATTATTACGCGCAATTAATTAATTATGGATCCGCGCTCATCGTGGCTCGCTTTATTTTTTGTCGGATTTCGCCACCACGAGAAAATCCGTGGTTAGATTAGAATTTTTTCTTGTAAATCTAATCTGTAAAAGAGGAACGAAGACGAAGAACATGAAAAACGAGACGACAGAGTCCCGTCGCACGGAGCGACGGGAGGCTACCAGAAAACCAGACGTACGGCCGAGGGTGTGCGGGCGACGGCACGCGGACGTGCTCGGTGCTCGCAGCATGCCTCTCGATAGTGGCACACGTTTCTCGGCAGCAACGGGCGGACAGGGGCACGGTGTGCGGGAAGCTTCGGCAGATGGCGCACAGGTCTCTGCGACACTGGGCGGATTCGGTGGCATGTCTAGGTAGCCGGGTGTACGGGGCACGCGGTATCCACGCGGATGCCTCGACATACCTCGGCGCTAAGCGTGTGCGCACGGCGGGCTCGGCAGACGTCGATGAAATGCGCGGAAGCTTTCGGCAACGTCGGGCGGTATCGACAGCAGGTCTCGCTACCGGCGGCGGGGCGGCTTGCCGCTGGACGCCTCGACATGCCTCGATGCTGAGCGTGCACGCTCGTCGCGCTCGACAGACGTTGGCAGCGCTCGGAGAGCTCGGCATCATGCGGGCGAGCGTCGCTCGGCAGCACTCGGCCGTCTTCGATAGAAGTTTCTCAACAGATGGGCGACGAGGCAATCTCGACGCTCGTCGAGGTGGTCGACGGGTCCCAGGCGAACGCACGTGACGGGGCACGCATCCAGTGCGTAGACACGCATGTACGCTCGGGCGAGGTCGACAGCTCCTGGGTAATTGCGGGCAAGACTCGGAAGACTCCTCGGCAACGTCAGCAGCTTCTCGATGATTTCGCCGATCGCCGATGTATCTCGCCGACAAGGACGACGAGGTGAGATCGGGGGCCGGGCGATTTAATGTGAGGCAAGGCGGCGTGGCTGTGTGCCTAGCGCGACCTAGTCCACATTGGGCCGACCTGGCCCAGTTTTAACCCAGATTCTATTTTTTAACCCGGTTCCAGATTTTTGACCCAATCCGCCCAATCCATCGCTTTCGCCCGTTTTCAAATTTTTGGCCCAAATCCGCTTTTAACGAATCCGTCCTGCGTCTGCACGCGAGGTCTGCTGAGATTTTGAAGATCTCAGACTTTACAAATTTATGTAATAAATTAGGCAAGGAAGTACATAATCCATGAGTGGGCCATGATGCATGATTTTATTTTATTTTTATCGCTCCAAGCATGTCGTATGTTTAAATTATGCGAAGCATGCTATGTATGTTTAATTACGTAGATTAACATATTATATGTTTTCGTGATTGGATGCGCATAGTAAGCATGCTAGGTTTATCACGCTTTTCAAGCATATTTTAGAATTTCGCGAGCATGTTTTACATGTCGAGTTCTATAGAAAAGCATGCTAGATTACGTGATCTCGCATGGACAAACCTTTGAAACAAAAGACTAAGCAAGAAACCCGACATATTAATGTCTAAAATTAAAATGTCAAGACCTCCACTTTTAATCTCTAAAAAAGTGATACGCATTGTGAGTAAACGCCCACACGCGCGCTTGCTTGCACGGTTTATCACAAGTTTGTTGGATGAGGTTTCTAAATAAAATATTTTAATCTATCGAGAGGTGGGAGTTTCATGTAAACGCCCACACGCTGTGGCTCGTATATGTGATTTTCATAAGTTCTCTAGAGATAGATTTAAAATGAGAAGACAAAAGAATTTCGATTGAAGCGCATGATCCGAGTGAGTATGCCAATTCTAAGAATTCATTTTATGTCGTTAAAATTGTGGTCATTGCTATACATCACCTCAGTACAACTTCACGCCAAGTCCCTTCTTGTGATAGTGATGTGGTCTAGTAAGGTCCAATCATTAATTTTATTTGTCATAAGGATAAGTTGACATGGATTAAAATTAAACGACTAAAAGGTATATTTTAGTCTGGTCAAGGAGTTCATGTGTAAACGTCCACACGCGTGGCTTGCATGTGGAATTCCTTGGGCGATTGGAGGTTTCAATTAATATTATTTTATAAAAAGATTACAATATTATTGTTACGAATTATGTGCGATCATATGCTTATGTGTTTACATTATCTTTTCAGATATGTCTCTTACACCGATTATCAATATGCTCGCACAAAATCCTCTATCAGGTCCAAATTTTATCGAGTGGAAATGAAACATGGAATATGTTCTTATCGCTGAAGAACACATGTTTGTTCTCACTACTCCCAAACCCGATGCCCTCATCGACGATCGACTAATCGCCAATGGTAGTCAAGCGACTTTCGCATAAGTCAAACAATATGGCCAAATGCTATATGATGACTACTATGTCCAAAGGCTTGCAAATGCAAAGATCGGTCGATGGTAGACGCCGATCGAAATATGGTCAAGTCTCGAGAGTAAGTTTGGGCAATCGGATCAGACGGTCCTCTTCCACACAATGAAAGAAATCTTGGCGTGTAGGATGGAAGAAGGAAGTTCGGTCCATGAACATGTCTCCCACATGACTCATCTCATGGATAATCTTGATTAGTTGGGATGAGGTATTGATGGCGAAGCCAAGGTCGATATCATCCTCAACACACTGCCCAAGTCTTTTGAGAACTTTCGCGTGAACGCGATCATGAGCAAGACCGAGTATAGACTTACTCAGTTGCTAAATGATCTCGTGGCAGCAGATGGTGTCATGGGAAAAGGAGCACATGCCCTTGCTAGCACATCTAAGGGCCCAAATTTTCCGTTGAAAAATGGAAGAAGAAAAAGGGGCACCAAAGGTGGTAGAGGCAAAGGAACCAGCGGGAGCAGTGGGAGCAAGAACATGACTGCCACCGGAGGCTTAAAAAAGCTAAAGGAGAGGGGCAAGTGCTTCAAGTACGGTAAGACTGGGCATTAGAAGGCTAAATGCCCTATGCTCAAGGCTCAAGGTACGCCATTTGCTTTAGTAACGGAAACATGTTTAGCGACTTGTTCTACTCATTCATGGGTAGTAGATACGAGTGCGACTGATCATGTTTGTTACACCTTGCAGGGGTTCCTGCGGACAAGGGAGCTGCATGATGGCGAGATAACGATCTCCATTGGTAACGCGGAAAAAGTCGAGGCCGTTGTAGTCGGAGATGTTTCTTTATGTTTTGATAGAACAATTTTAGTATTGAAAGACATTTTATATGTGCTGGAGTTTCGACGGAACCTTATTTCCGCTTCCAAACTATTTATTCATGGATATTCAGTTGTTTTTGATAGTGGTGTTTCTATCATAAGAAATAACGAAGTTATCTGTGGTGGCACTTTATATAATTCGCTTTATACTATTCTTGCCAAACATAATACCTTCAATTTTGTTGCATCTACATCAAACCTTAAAAAGAGGAAGTTTTCTTCGCAAGATGATACCACATTTCTCTGGCATCTTAGATTAGGTCACATCTGTAACGACCCGACTTCCAAAGAAAGTACGGATCACATGGATCGTCACCGGTATGATAAATGCAGCGGATATATATAATTTAAACCAATACGATTAACCAATCAATTGTGAATAAATGTGTAGACTAAAAGGGATACGTCAGACAAGACAAACTCAAGTCACGTAAAGACTTGCCAAAAGGTTCTATGTTCAAGTCTAACCCAATCAGTATGACTTCAGGAACGAGGTACGACCTCCGCTCAATACGATATGATAGCAATCATAATCAATGATACCAACAAAACATCGAGTTTGGCAGAATAAACGTGAACATACATATGATGATGTATGCTCAATGTTCTAGAAATCCTTCAATTAAAGCAACAAAACCACTACCACTTTGCACCACCGCACCCATCATCAATCTTGCTCAACCCGCACATCAAAACGAATATGTGGCTAAGTACAAAGTACTCGGTGGACTCGCTGTCGAAAACATTTTCTTCATAAAAGTTATTGAACTGCCCACAATAGCACATGAGGATTTTAGTTGAAAAGGCTCATGCCTATCAAATATTTTATCATTTTCCAAAAGTGTCCGGCCGGACTATTTCATCCACGTTGTTCCATATCTCGTAATTCATTCATCAATCATACGTTCATTCATTCACGCACTATGGAGGTGGCCACCTACACATAGTCGCCGTGACCGGTCGAGGTAGCTAACCTTAACACACAACACATCGTACACAATCCGAGTTAGTCCTCAACTAAGTCGGATCCGATCGTTACCCTTTTAAACGCTAGGACCAACTCATTCACATACTACATTAGATATACCAATCAATTCTCGTCCCACATTTGGACAAACCAACCTCGATATGGACACAACAAAACATAAATATTTGGCGAATAATAACAAATCATATTATAATATTTCATAAAGCTTTGTAAATCATGCTTGAAGTTATGCATAATCATTTTGTTTCAAGAAAAGCCCACCTCAAGAATTGTCCTTCGAATACCGCTAGCGATCCTCTGTTGTTTTCGCACGCCCACCGGACCTTGTCAACGCAAGAAATATGATTTAGTATGTTATTCGCTTCTTTCGAGAAGTATCATTAAGATTCGATACCGATATCTTTCGAGTCTGGTTTTGGATTCTTCATCGATATGACTTAATTAATATTCATATTTCGCCTATTCGATTGGTCTCTTCATAACGATAGGTGACACTTGACGCTGCATTCTTCCCTTCCATCGATGTTTCTCGACGCCGCTTCGTATAATTTATTAATCTTAAGTTCATAACTAATATTCGCCGCTTGTTAACGCAGATCAACGCTTTCGAGTTACAAATCCTCATTCATTGCTAAAATTTCTCGCCGCTTCTCGCCCTCACACGTCCCACATATTCTATCCGAGAAACTCATACTAATACTACACAATTAATAAATATTTCTCGAATTCAATCATCATCTAACAAACGTTTTATAAATTTAAGTTGCTTAAATAAATTTTTCCCAATCATCTATTCGACATAAGCAACTTATTACTTAATTAAATCTCCAATTTAATTAAGTAGATCCATAATTAAATATTAATTAAATGGATAAATTTAAAGTCCAATAATATTTGATTAATCAATCAAATTAATTTAATTAATCTTAGATATCCTCTAATTATGATTTATTTCTCATCACACCTTTGTAACAAAATACATAAGGTCTATCTCATTATATAAGTAATCACTTAAAAGAATAATTTCAATTATTCTTTAACATAATTAATTAATTATGTTATTCAATTTCTAAAATTAGACTTTATTCAATCCAATAAATTTAATTAATTCACTCTAACTAATTGATACTTAGATTATTATTTAATTAATTAAGAATAAATCCTAAAATTTAATTACTAAAATTAAATCTCAAATGTAATTAATATAGAATTTATTAAACCTTAATTTAATTTTAATGGATCATAGATTAATAGTTCAAGTCTATTACCAAATTCAATTCTTAGCCCAACATTTAAATACATATAAGTCCATCTTCAAATTAATTGAAGTCCATATCAATTTAATTCCAAAGGCCCATCTTTCATTTTAAATTCTAAGACCCATTATTAATTTAATTCTAGAAGCTCATCTGACATAGGTCCAATACCATTTTATTTTAAATAGCCCACATCACATAGCCCATTATTCCTTTTTTTTCCCGCCCAAAATCAAAGCCCAATAATTAATTTCTCGGCCCAATTTCAATTAAAGCCCAAAAATAAAACCTAAACTACCATTTCTACCCCAGCCGCCCATCTCCACTCTCACCTCGCCTCTCTCGCCACCTCATTCACCACTGCACGCACACACGATCCACAATCGCCGCCGCCGCCTCCTCTCCCAGACCACGCCGCCGGTCGGTGAAGTTACGACGCCGCCGCCGCGACAACAGCCGTGACCTCCCTTCATCTTGGTTCTCTCACGAACACACACACGCATCAACGATCTCGTCCCATTGCCGCCCCACGTCCGCCGCCACGTCATTGCCGACGAGCCGCCGCCGCCACGACCAGCGCCTCCTCTCTCTTCTCGCCTTTTTCTTTTCGCACGCTTCACGCACATGTCGCAGATCTCATCTCTCATTTCTACCCCCAACGCTCCGTGAGCCATCGCGCCGGTAGCGCATTTCACCGGTCGCCGCGCTGCTCTCGATCTGTCCTCCTCTCTCGGTTCCTTGCGAACCGACGACGCACACACGAACAGATCTCATACAAACATACACGAACGCCAAGACAACTCCCTCTCTCTCGATCTTCCCATTTCTTTTCTAATTTCGCTTGTAAATAAATTATCTAACGCTTTTCCTTCTCTCACAGTTTGAAGGCTGCCGCCATTATTCTCTGCCTCCGCGAACGCCACCGGTCGGCGAAGTTTTACACCATCATGACAATGAGCCTTAGTGGCTCGGTCAAATTTTTAGAATTTCTTAAGTCAGAATTGTTAAATTTCTACGTATAAGATTTTATCTATTTGGTTTGTTTCCAAGAATCATGTGTAGATTGTTCGCTTATATATTGTTTCAGTATGTAAAAGAATTTAATGAGGAGTTGAGAATGATATACCCTTGTTGTTTGTCAAACGAGGTTTTCTTCTATTTTTTGCCATGTCGAGACGGGACGGGTTCATGGTAATCGCAGAGAGTAAAATGGGAAAATGGGTGGAGGAAAAACGGGTGTTGTGTGATATGATTAATTAACATGAGAGGAATGTGTTGTCAAAAAAAAAAATCTTCATAGATTCTTGGAGATAGAAAAGAGGAGGTTGAAAGAATGATTATATAGGGAAAATGGAATATTCGAGGAATAAAATGATGTGGTTTGACTAGACCATTTATCCCATATAAAATATCTAACTCGGTTTATAATTGTATTCGTTTTTCGACATTAGTTTAAATTTTCCCGCTCTAAATAAAGTCGAAACGTCAACGATTATAAAATTTAATAATCGCCTAAATTCAAATCTCGATTTAGCTAAAGAAATTAATAATCGAAGTTTTAAATTTCTCGGGTATTACATACCATCCCTTAAAATAAATTTCGTTCCAAATTTTTTAATCATGTAAAAGATCGGGTATTTCATTCATAATGATTCTCATTCTCAATTTGCTTCTTCTTGTCTATACTTTTCATAGAACTTTCACCAATGAGATTTCCTCGTTTTTTGTTTTGGATATGTCGGTCCAAAATTTCCGTAGATATTTCTACATAACTCATATTGTCATCGAGACAATTTATATCGGTGATATCACATGGTCGGGGTCATGTATGTATTTTCCGAGTTGTGAAACGTTGAACATATTATGCACGCTCCCAAACTTGACGGCAATGCCAATCAGACGTTGTTGGTCATATCTTTCCAATATTCCATAGTGGTCCTACTAAATATGGTCCCCACTATTTCTTTTTTTTTTTTTTTTTCAATTTCATGATCCCTTTTAACAGAAAATCTTCGAGAAAACTTTATTTCCCATATCAAAATATAACTCACGCGACGCTTGTCGACATACCACTTTGGTCGATCTTAGGTTTCTTTGATCCGCTACGGATCCGTCGCATAATCTCAATCATTTCTCCTATAGAGTCGTGTCTTAATATTCTTCTTTCTCCCGCTTATCCGAGTAAAGTGGTGATCGACATTTCCTTCCATAAAGCGCTTCGCACGGGTCATTCCACTAGTTGCTTGATAACCGTGGGTTACACGAGAATTCTACAAGTAGTAACACTTGTTCCAATTTCATCCTCTATCCAGACAACAGTCCTCAACATGTCTTCAAGCCGCTTGAATGGTCCTCTCGCATTGTCTATCCGCTTGTGGGTAAACGTGATATCGAAATGCAATTGAGTTCTCAATCTCTGCTTATACTTATCCGTAATCGGATGTAAATTTTAATCTTTATCGATGTGATAGTCTTTAGAACTCCTCGCAACCTTATAATTTCTAACGCACGCCAGATTAATATACCGATCCATATATTATTAGAATCAGAAGAAATACCACTCTTGGTCAAACGATCGATGACAATCCAATGGCGATTTTCTTTTAGTGATCCGGTAGCCCGAATAAAATCAATGGCTATATCTTCCATTTCTATTCTAGTATGTCCAACGGTTGTAGGTTCCGCACGGCCGCTGGTGAAGTGTTTTCACTGTTCAGCACGGCCGCACGTGTCGGCGAAGTGTTTCATTTCTAAATCTAATTGCAAATAAACGAAAGCAGGAAATCATTATGCAATATAAATCAATCGGAACATGAAAATCCAATCCATCATTACTATGAATCAATTCACAAGAATCACAAAGCGAGAAATCATAAAGCAATAATACGATGAAATTGATTCCAATAAAACGATAAATCCAAAAGCATAAATTGATTAACTAAATCATTCGATGAAAACAAAGAAAAGAAATTAAACTAACTATTGTATCCGTGTTGTGTTGCTCAAAAATCCAGAGGAAAGGTCGAGATGCCGCAACATGAGCCAAAAGAAAATCCGTAACTCAAGAATCGAGACCTAAATGCGATATATATATTAAATGAAAGTGAGCGGCGTTTATATAGAGCGACGCCGTAATACATTCTCGATTGAATATGAACGCCACTGTGGTGAACGCCGGCCGAGGAATTATTCTCGCTCACAAATGAGCGCCGCTCATTGTGAGCGCCGGTTGGTCAAGGCGAAGATAGCGAGCGCCATGAGGGTGAGTGGCGCGGGCAAGGCCCAACGCCGGACGGGCGGCAACGCTGTTGGTTTTGGCGCCTGGGCGGCGGGCGAGTGTGCATGGCGGGGTGTGAGTGAGCGAGCGGGCGCCGGGCGAGGCGTGGAACGCCGGGCGAGGTGAGCGGGCGGTGTGAGCCTGGACGCGCGAGCGCGGCTGCAATCGAGCGGCGCCGAATTGATGAACGCGCCACCACACGCGCTGGTTGAGTGTGCGGAGGGCGCTGGGCGCGCGGGCGTGCGGGCGCCGGGCGCTGGCGCGGGCGCCGTGCGCGACTCGACGCCGCCCGCTTCTCGCTCGATCTCCGATTGTGATCCGCTTGAGTTTATGAACCCTATCGCGATGTTTTCAATAAACTTGATCCTCGAAGATCCAATTCATCCTATTTTCACAGTTTTCCTACAAAACATCGAAACGAACGAAGTAAGTCCGAATCGATAAATATTAATCGAACCAACGGCATAAATAGGACAAACCATAAAAAAATGACATGTAAAACAATACCAAGAATCATCACAAAATCATACTAAACAACTCTCCCACACTTATCCATTTGCTTGTCCTCAAGCAAAGTCTATACAAATAAGGTTCGAAAGATAACTCATGCAACATCACTCTTAGTCCAATCAATCAAATCTCTTTTGCAATTCCCTCAAACATGATGAATACATAATAAAAGTTAATATGAAACAAATCTAAGATTGTGAAAATATCAAACGAACTGGTAAGTTATTTATGCTCAGACCCAACTCTCCGCTAGAGGTGAATTAACTAAAATGGTTACCTTTAGCAACAAGTTTCTTTTAAGAATGCAAAGAAAATATAAAAAAAAATTGGAACAATGTTCGAAAGGTGAAGTCTCGATGAACTCGAGTCTCCTATCGTGGTGTCCCATGCCCATTTCTCAATTTACGAGAAAGAGGGGCAGAATCCCATCCTCCATTTATATCGTGGTGTCCCATGCCCATTTCTCAATTTACGAGAAAGTTTTCCCCGGCAACGGCGCCAAAATTGATCGAGCTAAAAACACACTCAAATTCACTCGCAATCGTACGAGGTAATCGTAGCGTGATAAGTTAACACGAGTCGTCTCTCAAGGAAAACTTAACAGGGCCATTGTTCGTGTTTCGCACAGAAAGCAATTAAATCCTAAACATTCTAACATCAACGGGGGTTGAACATGCAAGAATTGAAATAGGAGAAAATAAACGGCGAACCTAAGCTAGGGGTTGTCAATCCCGAGCTATACTAATAAAGCAATAAATCTAAACTAGGGGTTGAAATCCCTAGTTGAACTACGAAAGCGATAAATCAAAAGCGGTAAATAAAAGCATATGCAATTCTATTATTCATAGTGTTTGTCAATCCCTAATCTAAATCTAATTGCAAATAAACGAAAGCAGGAAATCATTACGCAATATAAATCAACGGAACATGAAAATCCAATCCACTGTCACTATGAATTGAATTCATAAGAATCACAAAGCGAGAAATCATAAAGCAATAATACGATGAAATTGATTCCAATAAAACGATAAATCCAAAAGCATAAATTGATTAACTAAATCATTCGATGAAAACAAAGAAAAGAAATTAAAACTAACTATTGTATCTGTGTTGTGTTGCCTGAAGAAATCCAGAGGAAAGGCTGGAGAGCGCCGCGGCGGAGCCAAAAGAAAAATCCAGAACTCAAGAACTGAGACCTAAATGCGTATATATATATTAAATGAAAGTGAGCCGCGTATAAGGAAGCGCACGCCGTAATACATTCGACTTGAATATGAACGCCACCGTGGGTGAACGCCACCGAGGAAATTATTCGCTCACAAATGAGCGCTGCTCACAGAGCATCGGCTGGTCAAGGCGAAGATAGCGAAGCGCGAGGAGGAGGAGGGCGCTGGGCAAGGCCCAACGCCGGACGAGCGTGAAATAGGCGCTGGCACGGGCCGTGGCGAGGTAATCGGGCATTTAACGCCGGATGGGGAAGCAGCGCGGGCGTTGAGTGGGCGCCGGGTCCAGCAAAGACCGGTGGATACGCGTGGCGCTGGCGACGCAACGCCGCGCGAGAGAGAGACTGGGCGCTGGGTGTCGAAAGCGCCGGACGGGCGGCAACGCAAGATCGGTTTTGCACGCCGCTCGGCGAAGCGCACGCGTGCATGAGTGAAGCGGGCGCTCGACGAGGCGCGGCGGAACGCCGGGCGAGGCGAGCGGCGCAGCGAAGCCGGACGCGAAGGCGCCGCTACAATTGAGCGCGCTCTCGAAATTGATGAACGCGTGCTCAGTCACAGCGCCGGTTGAGTGTGCGGAGGACGCTGGGCGCGCGGGCGTGCCCGGGCGCTGGGCGTTGGCGTGGCGGGCGCCAGGCGCGATCGACGTTTCGCCCATTCTCTCGCCCCGATCTCCGATTGTGATCCGCACGCTTATGAACCCTATCGCGATGCTCTTCAATAAACTTGATCCTTAGAATATCCAATTCATCCTATTTTCTGCAGTTTTCCTACAAAACATTGAAACGAACGAAGTAAGTCCGAATCGATAAATATTAATCGAACCAACTGCATAAATAGGACAAACCATTAAAAAATGACATGTAAAGCAATACCAAGAATCATCACAAAATCATACTAAACATCCGTCATAGGTATGACGTGAAGATTATCTGTCATGACCGGAAGTAAACCTTGTCCAAGTTCTAGGTTCAAGCATGCGTTGGTTACCGTTTATTTCTCCCACCGAGAAGAATTTCTCATGATTTTTCAGCGTGTTTAGGATCAAATCCTAAGTTCTCAACGCATGCTTCAACAATAAAAGGATGCGAGCGCCAAGATCAAAAAAGAGGGTAACAGAAATTTGGAGAAGTATTCCATACCGCCAAGTTTCCTTGGTTCCTCGGCGGCTCCCGCGGGAATTTCTTTTCCGGTTGAGGCGAGGTCCCAGTTTGTCGGGCGCTTGTCGTTGTTGATGATGGTGTTGTCGTTGTTGCCGCCGTTGTTGCCTTTGTTGTTGTTGTTGGAGTTGGCGGTATCGTTGTCGCGGTTGTCGCCATTGTTGTTGTCGTTGTCGCCGTGGTTGATATGGTCGCCGATTTGGCCGGAAGTACCGGACCGGGTTTGTTGTCGAACGGTTGAGCTTGGATAGCTGGATTTGTCTGACTCGATCTCGGTTCATGGGATGGTCATTCTCTCATCATGTATCCCCGACAGCCCCTCGGAGTAAGGACCCCTTCCAACACATTTCAAACATTAATCATTGTGAACATGTAGACTCATTTGTGACTCCTATGGCATTTAGGGCATACGGGAGTTTCACTAATATTTAGTTTCCTCCGCTAGGCGCGGGTACTATGGTACGCTCATTGTCTTATTCGTGCCTAGATGGTACATTACTCACTTGTCATGGCCTCGTGTCCGCCCGCCAACATTTGATCTTTGACCTTGTGGGTCCTTCCCACTTTCTTTCCACGATCTCCTTGGTGATTCGTGGATGTACAACGATAATCCTATCCTCGTGGTGGCATCCTCAATGTCCAATGCTCTATTAAGGGCCTCACGATAGATCGATTTCCATGACCGATTAGTGACACTGATCTCATGATAGAGTGATGCAACCTAAAGTTCGTTGATTCCCGACTTGGTTCGGGTTCCCAAAGGAACCAATCACAAGAGCTCGAGCAAAGCGCTTAAATTTTCAGCCTATATAGAGGCTTGTAAACTCACGAAATATTAAGCTTTGATTTCAAATATATTAATGAGTTTTATTCTCTTCAACAACTCTTCGCTTTCACATTTGATTCTAGGTTACGATTCGCGCCAATTTCCAACCGATTGACGAGGATCGATCACTGAGTCTCTTTCAAAACTTCTCGCCTCTTCTCTCGCTGTCAAACAATCGAGGCGACATCGCGACATCTCGCAGATGCACGGTCGTAACTCGTGACCGTGGTCTTTCCTTATCGTAAATTGTAGAACCTATGTTCTTTCATCTTACGGTAGCTCTTAGAATGTACTTCTCGTACACTTCCTCCTCGAACTCTTCCTGTGTAAGCTTCTAGTTCCTATTCATATAAGGTCTTTCTTCGCTCCCGCCGTAAATCGACGCACCAATCATTTGCAAAGCAACGCATGACAAGCGCCTTAAGAGGTGCAATAAAGGAATTTAGGATTCGTTTCTAGCGTGAATCCATAGTTCCGTATCCACGAGATTCCAAATTCCATTGAAAATTGGCGGATTCTAACTAATGATTAGCTCTTCAATCCTCTTATATATACGCAATCAAACATCTTCTTATACCATCCATCGTGATCTTAAATATCTCAAGCCGATATGTATTTATAATCATACGCCGTAAGTCTAGTACATCGTCGACATCATGTAATACGACATCAAACTAATTGCTCTCGATGAGCTATCATCATATCAAGTCAAATGCCCTACAAGGATTTTCATCGCTTCTTCGAGATTTACCAAAAGAGGCCTGTGCGGAGTATGATGCTCCAAAACTAATATCGCATCCTCCACATACCTAATCATGATGCGCATAAATATTTAAATACCACCGATGTCATCAAAATAGTGGTTCAGACGTAATCGACTCATCGCTCGTGATGCATCACCAAATATGCAATCGATATAAACAAAACACTTTCTACCTTAAATAACTAGATCCATAATCGCCTGTGGTATAAATAGAGCTCATCGTGTTGGAGTTAGAACCGAGAGTATGGGTACTATCAATTTTCTCCATCTCATTGTCAGCAGTGTGTCCTCCTCGTGATCTTCCTCCGGGTCCTACTTCTCTTCGACCTCATCATCGAACGCGGACTCACGGTTTCGAATTCAAATAATTCTAGCTTCTTCCATAGCAATTAGGTATCGTGGACCTCACCATGATCTCCTTATAGCATCACCGGAATTTGAGAAACGCAAGATGGCACAAGTTTCTCTCACAACGATACGGTTAGGCCACGGATTCGTCAATCTCACAAAGATCGGGACATGTGTCCGCACGGGTGGTCATTGAACCGGGAAACACCGTAGGTAGATGTGAGTGCCGGCATGGACCGATCGACAACGATGATCCGGGCGAGCAACGACGGGATGGAATCCTACCGTGGTAGGACCGAAAAGTGAGTTGTCAAGGACGAGAAGTTCCAGCCTCGAATATGTTCCCCGCCACAACCGTAAGAATGCAGTCCATTAGATGCTAAACGAGGCATCTCCGGTGGAGCCACTCGGGATTTTCATCATGCCATGTGTATTCTCGCCGTGAGATACAGTCATAGTTACAGCCCGTATACCATGAATACGTAGTTCGTGGTTGATGGAACGAAATCAAGCTCTCTCGATTTACTATATATGTATTCAGATGATCTCATGTGTACACCTCGCTAATCGGGTGGCGCCTCAGAACCACCGGAGTACGCCGTCAGAGTATGATGTACCACGTCCATGTACAAGAACCTAGTGTCACATGAAGTGAGCTAAGAACTCACCGACGCCGCCTCCTCGATACGTCCAGTAGGAATATACAACCTTCTTGGGTATGGTTCTACAGATAAAAGACTTTAGTCGTAAACATCGCCAACCACAATCTTATATCTTATTTTATTAATTTTGTATCCGAAAAGAGATTGTATGGTCTCTTAGGATAAAACATACATTTAATGTCTAGCCTTCGTAAAGGCTAAGTGGTCACCATTTCTCATCGAGTTATGAAACCTTTATTTCCATTCAATCATAACATTCGATCATATGCTCCCGCAATACTCAAAATTCATTCTTTTTTTTTATACATACTTTCTTAACGTTATGCTTTGATTCTTCGTTATCGCCACGATAGAAATAGCATGTATAGTGTTCAAAATTTCTTCGCATAGAGAGGTGGGACTCGAATAATGCGAACCTCCGCTAAACAATCGCCTCGCCATCGTAGAGTTGTCAGATTCTCATCATCAAACCGCTCGATTCGAGATTCTTATAATTTCGATGTTCTCGCTCTTCCTTAGTATTCCGCTCAATCGGGACACCTTATGTTCTCTTACTAAGTTCGCTAAAGGGATCATGCCTTAAGAGTCTATGTTCTCATGGAAACATACTCATTTATATTATACCTCTAGATGCTTTGCATATAGGAGTAAACACAACTCATAACATATATGCAATCAATGATATTCTCATATCATTACTTTATCAATCTCCTGTAGTTTTCAACTTTTCTTCAACTTAACAATCGCTTATTTTGAAAATAATTTTTCAATGTCAATCATTCATTTTCCAAAATCATTGGAAACAACAACCCATTTGAAATTTTGAGACCTTCTCTTTCAACATATTTCAACTTTCAACACAATGCGACTTTTGTAAGTCCATTTCACACTTCATAAACTTTCATCATTTCAAAACAACTTTCTGTTGAAATAGTTACCTTCTTCCACGCTGAGCAGACGATGATGGAGTGGAGGCAGTGGTAGTCAAACACAATTAATTTTAGTCTCAACTTTCAATTTAGAATTCAATGAAAGGAAGTCAATACCAACAGCTTTCAAGACTCTACTTTCAACTTATGATTCAAGGAAGTGGTTTTCTAGAGTTCGAGTTAACAATTGCTCGATACCACTTTGAACTAATTCGACTTTCAAAGAAAGTACGGATCACATGGATCGCCACCGTATGATAAATGCATGATATATATAATTTAAACCAATAAGATTAACCAATCAATTGTGAATAAACGCGAGACTAAAAGGGATACGTCAGATCAGACAAACTCAAGTCACGTAAAGACTTACCAAAAGGTTCTATATTCAAGTCTAACCCAATCGTATGCACTTCATGAACAAGGTACCACCTCCGCTCAATACGATATGATAGATAGCCATAATCAACAGATACCAACAAAACATCGAGTTTGGCAAAGAAATAAACGTGAGAACATACATATGATGATGCATGCTCAAGGTTCTAGAAATCCTTCAATTAAAGCAACAAAACCACTACCACTTTGCACCACCGCACCCATCATCAATCTCTGCTCAACCTGCACATCAAAATGAATATGCGTGGCTGGTACAAAAGTACTCAATGGACTCTGTCGAAAACATTTTCTTCATAAAAGTTATTGAACCGCCCACAATAGCACATGAGGATTTTAGTTGAAAAGGCTCATGCCTATCAAATATTTTATCATTTTCCAAAAGTGTCCGCCGACTATTTCATCCACGTTGTTCCATATCCGTAATTCATTCATCAATCATACGCTCATTCATTCACAGACTATGGAGGTGGCCACCTACACATAGTCACCGTGACCGGTCGAGGTAGCTAACCTTAACACACAACACGCGGTACACAATCCGAAAGTTAGTCCTCAACTAAGTCGGATCCGATCGTTACTCCTTTTAATGCTATGGACCAACTCATTCACATACTACATCGATATACCAATCAATTCTCGTCCCACATTTGGACAAACCAACCTCGATATGGACACAACAAAACATAAATATTTGGTAGTCAATAACAGCTCATGTGATAATATTTCATAAAGCTTTTGTAAATCATGCTTGAAGTTATGCATAATCATTTTGTTTCAAGAAAATCCCACCTCAAGAATTGTCCTTCGAATACCGCTAGCGATCCTCTCGTTGTTTTCGCTACGCCCACGCCGGACCTTGTCAACGCAAGAAATATGATTTAGTATGTTATTCGCTTCTTCGAGAAGATCATTAAGATTCGACACCGATATCTTTTAAGTCTTGGTTTTAGGATTCTCGCCATCGATACGACTTAATTAATATTCATATTTCGCCTATTCGATTAGTCTCGCCATAACGATAGGTGGCACTGACGCGGCATTCTTCCCTTCCATCGATGTTTCTCCACGCCGCTTCAGTATAATTTATTAATCTTAAGTTCATAACTAATATTCGCCGCTTGTTAACGCAGATCAACGCTTTCGAGTTCCAAATCCTCATTCATTGCTAAAATTTTTTCGATTGCCTCACACGTCCCACATATTCTATCCGAGAAACTCATACTAATACTACACAATTAATAAATATTTCGTAATTCAATCATCATCTAACAAACGTTTTATAAATTTAAGTTGCTTAAATAAAATTTTCCCAATCATCTATTTGACATAAGCAATATATTACTTAATTAAATCTCCAATTTAATTAAGTAGATCCATAATTAAATATTAATTAAATGGATAAATTTAAAAGTCCAATAATATTTGATTAATCAATCAAATTAATTTAATTAATCTTAGATATCCACTAATTATGATTTATTTCTCATCACACCTTTGTAACAAAATACATAAGGTCTATCTCATTATATAAGAATCACTTAAAAAGAATAATTTCAATTATTCTTTAACATAATTAATTAATTATGTTATTCAATTTCTAAAATTAGACTTTATTCAATCCAATAAATTTAATTAATTCACTCTAACTAATTGATACTTAGATTATAATTTAATTAATTAAGAATAAATCCCAAAATTTAATTACTAAAATTAAATCTCATATGTAATTAATATAGAAATTATTAAATCCTTAATTTAATTTTAATGGATCATAGATGAATAGTTCAAGTCCATTACCAAATTCAATTCTTAGCCCAACATTTAAATACATATAAGTCCATCTTCAAATTAATTGAAGTCCATATCAATTTAATTCCAAAGGCCCATCTTTCATTTTAAATTCTAAGACCCATTATTAATTTAATTCTAGAAGCCCATTAGACATAGGTCCAATACCATTTTATTTTAAATAGCCCACATCACATAGCCCATTATTCCTTTTTTTTTTCTGGCCCAAAATCAAAGCCCAATAATTAATTTCTCGGCCCAATTTCAATTAAAGCCCAAAAAAATTAAAAACTAAACTACCATTTCTACCCTAGCCCCCCATCCCCATCTCCACTCACGCTCGCCTCTCTCTCGCCACTCTCATTCACCACACGCATACATTATCGATCCAATCGCCGCCGCCGCCTCCTCCGCCGACCACGCCGCCGGTCGGCGGTTACGACGCTGCCGCCGCGACAATGTACCCGTGACCTCCTTCATCTTGGTTCTCTCATGAACACACACACGCATCAACGATCCGTCCCATCGCCGCCCTACGTCCGCCGCCACGCCACCGCCGACGAGCGCGCCGCCACGACCACCGCCTCTCTTCTCTTTCGCTCCTTTTCTTTCTCGCACGCTTCACGCACACGTAGCGCATCTCATCTCTCTCATTTCTACCGCTAACGCCTCCGCGAGCCATCGCGGCCGGTAGGCGCATTCACCGGTCGCCGCCACGCCTCGTGATCTGCTCCTCCTCTCTCGTTCCCTTGCGAACCGATGACGACACACGAACAGATCTCATACAAACATACACGAACGCCGTGCACAACTCCATCTCTCTCGGATCTGCCCATTTCTTTTCTAATTTCGCTTGTAAATAAATTATCTAACGTTTTTCCTTCTCTCACAGGTTTGAAGGCTGCCGCCATTATTCCCCGCCTCCCGCGAACGATCACCGGTCGGTGAGTTTTACAACCATCATGATGAATGCCGAGTTTTAGTGGCTCGGTAAAATTTTCGTAATTTCTTGTCAGTAATTGTTAAATTTCTACGATATGATTTTATCTGCTTGGTTTGTTTCAAGAATCATGTGTAGATTGTTCGATATATATTGTTTCAAAGATGTAAAAGAATTTAATGAGGAGTTGAGAATGATATACCCTTGTTGTTTGGTCAAATGAGGTTTTCTTCGCTTTTTGGCGACATGTTGGAGATGGGACGTGGGTTCATGGTAATCGCAGAGAGTAAAATGGGAAAATGGGTGGAGGGAAAATGGTGTAAAGTGATCCGATTAATTAACACGAGAGGAAAACGGTGTCAGGTTGTCGCAAAAAATCTTCATAGATTTTTGGAGATAGAAAAGAGTGAGGTTGAAAGAATGATTATATAGGGAAAATGGAATATTCGAGGAATAAAATGATGTGGTTTGACTAGACCATTTATCCCATATAAAAATATCTAACTCGGTTTATAACCGTATTCGCTCTTCGATATTCGCTTAAATTTTCCCGCTCTAAATAAAGTCGAAACGTCAACGATTATAAAATTTAATAATCGCTTAAATTCAAATCTCGATTTAGCTAAAGAAATTAATAATCAAGTTTTAAATTTCTGGGTATTACAACATCAATCTAAATAGGATCCAAAGACCGCTAAGAATGGAAGCGCAAGCGATATCACGCTACTCCGCCCTCCCAATCTGAATCTCGTGATAGAAGGAAACATGTCGACTGCACCCTTCAAAGCGAAAGGTTATTGAGCCAAAGAAGTTGTTGAGCTAGTCCATTTCGACTGTGGACCAATGTCCACACAAGCTCGCGAGGGTACGAGTATTTTGTCACTTTCATCGACGACACTTAAGGTACGGATACATATACCGCTTCACCGCAAGTCCGAATGCTTTGAGAAATTCAAAGAATTTAAGACGGAAGGGAGACGGCTAGGTAAGAGTATCAAGTCATCGCGATCCGATCGCGTGGCGAATACCTCAAGAACGAAGTTCATGGACTACTTGGTGCAGCAGGGATTACCTCCCACCACTATACACGTGGCACACCACAAAGAAAATGGTGTGTCGAGCCAAGAAATAGACTCTTAGAAATGGTTAGATCAATGATGAGCTATGCAACGCTGCATATTTCGCTCGGGGTATGCCTTAGAAACAACTAATACTTGCTAAATCTAGATACCGCCCAAGTCACTGATAAGACCACTTTCGAGTTGTGGTTTGGGCGCAAGCCTAGTTTAAACCACATAAGGATACGGGCGCCCAAAGACATGTACCGAACAAGAAGGTCGACAAGTTGGAGGCTAGATCTCAAGCAAGGCTGTTTATCGCTATCCTAGAGGAATGAAGGGTGGTTATTTCTATAGTCCCATGATCGAAGGTCGTTATTAGCACTAACGCCCGATTCTTAGAAGAGGATTATATGAGAAACCATAAATCCCAAGTTGAAATCATACTTCAAGAATTAGAAGATGATCGATTCGCCACCGATTAAATCAAAGGTACGAGATGTCAGGTCAGTGGAAGTGATCGCACCAAATACTTCAAAAATTGAAGTGGATCGAGTTCCACCGAGATACCGACCAGAAATGGCACCTATCCAAAGAAGTTGTGCAAGATAGAGAACCATGTGTTACCGCACCCACCGCTGCCATTGTGCCGAACACCTCATCGTAGTGGGAGGGTTGTTTGTCAACCCGAGCGATTTAAGTTCGTGGGTGAATCTTCGGATTTAGTCCCCGGAAACGAGCAAGCTGTAATCGACCCATGGACATACTGTGAGGCGATACAAGACATCGATGCAAGATCATGGCACACCGCTATGGACTTAGAAATCGAGTCCATAATCGCTATGTATGTATATACGAAAGACACATCTACCGATGGCAAGGAAGCCAGGTAGTAAGTGGGTATACAAGAGCAAGAGATTCAGATGGAGAGGTATCGGCTTTTAAAGCCGTGCTTGTGGCGAAAGGGTACACTCAGATTGAGGGCATCGATTTCGACGAGACCGTCACCGTAGCAATGCTCAAGTCCATCGTAATTCTTCCGCCATAGCCGCTGGATTTGTATACCGAAAGCGCTTTAGTTGAGCTTGTATACAATGTTTTCGTTACCACTATTACAATCTCCTATCCGAAGTCAATACTTGATTGCATATATCTCGTGTCCCTTATCTCATATATGTTAGATCATACATGCTGTGTAGAAGATCACGTAAGTCTCGTATGATTGGTCAAGCTTAATGAGATGTAAAAGTTTTGCTACTTGAGACAACTTGAGGACGAGTTGTTCAGATAGGCCGCAGATAGATAAGAAGTGATATGACTTGGTTGCTTGTCTATGCCGGTACGCGTCTCGACGTATTGATGGATCACAGCGAGATGAGTTCTTCTATCTCGTCTGTCAGTGAAGAACCAAGATCTCGGTGACTTACGATGATCTAAACCTCGATAAGGTATTAGGTGAGTATTAGTTGTCGACCATCACTTTGACTTGTTATGGGTAGGTTATATGTTCTAACCTAATATTCTCCGATCTTCGGGTGGTGGCAAGTGTTTGTATGTCATGCTAGTTATCTCAGACGAGTCGCCAGATCCGCTAGGATGATGACGCCCCTTAAGGAGCTCAAAGGTTTATTGTACTAAACCCCGCAGTCGAGTTAGCTCAAGTACAATAATAAGGTTGAGTGGTACTACTTATGAATTAAAGATATTAATTATTTTAAGCAATGTAATGCTCTAAATAATTAATGGACGCGCGATATCTTAAATACGGGATTCGTAATGTCTAAGTGCAAGCCCGACTCACCTTCGTAATAAAGGGTAAGTCAAGATTTATTCTCTAGTGGCATGAATGAATGTTTATAAATTATTTTATGTTCTCGGTGAACATAAGATAATTAATTTATTTGAGGCCCATCTTTATTCCTTGCATTTGATCCCTGGCTGGCCCATCTAGTCCGTAGCCACATGGAAATCGATGCCCCTACCCTCTAAGGCAAGGATTTGATCCTCTTTATCCATAAGGATATTATTATATTTATGGATATGCATGGATCCTTTCCTTATGTGATTATGGTAATGCATTATAAATATAAGGTAAGAGATAAGATCAAGGTTAATCCTCATTAATTATTCTAGCATAATTTTCAAAATCACCATAGTTCCTTGGTGTGATATTTTCAAAAATTACTAGAGGATTAGGTGATTTTCTCAGCATTCTCCATAGATCGCCCTCACCGACGCTGGAGATTGGGCAACCGGGATACACCCGTAAGATCAAAGCACGAGTCTCGATCCGCTCATCCCGATCATCCCGACAGATTCAAAGGTAAACACGAGAAAACCTCACGTGTTGCAATTAATTATATAGGTGCATGCTAAGAATATAATCAATGTATGCTAATTAAACATCTAAGATAGATCCTCGAGAGGTCAAAATCGATTTATCGAGCCTCGAGATCGATATCTTGGCCGCTGGATTAATTCATGTTTGATTATTACGCATGTAATTAATTAATTGTGAATCTATCGCTCATCGGCTCGTTTTATTTTGTCGATTTTGTTTTCACCACAAGAAAATCCGTGGTTAGATTAGATTTTTCCCCGTAAATCTTATCCGTAAAGGAAGAACGAAGACGAAAGCATGAAGAACGAGACGACGGAAAGACACATCGAGAAACCGATGCACGCACGGCGGCGCTGGCGGGCGATGGCACGCGGGCGTGTTTCTGCTCGCAAAGACGCCCCTACCGCCGCGCATTTCGACGGCGGCGGGCACACCACTCGGCGGCTTGGGCATGCGGGCACGCGATTCTCGTGCATGCCCTCGCCGGGCGTGCTTTTTCTCGGCGGTTCACGGACGCCAAGGCCAGGGATGCACTGCTTGTCGGGCGAGATTCCCCGGGGGCGACGGGCGCGCATTTGTCAGGTGAGATTCCCTGGCCAGGCGAGTGGGCTCGCGGGTCGCGAGGTCGACCGGCGAGGGCCAGCGCCGCCAAGCGCGCAGCGCGAAGCGAGCATGGCCGCACACGCGCGCTCGACGGGTCGCGGTGGTCTTGCGACCGCGAGATAGCCCGCGAGGAGCACGCGACGCCGCATGCGGCGAGAGGCGCGCGGCCGGCGCACGCACGGGTCAGTGGCTCAGCGCTGCCCAGCTTCATCTTTGGGCCGACCCGCCCAAACCGCCCGCATCCATTTTTCCACCAATCAAATTTTCTCGCCCGAATCTAGTTTTTGAAGAATCCGTCCGCGTTCGCGCACGCGAGGCCTGCTTTCAAAGTTTTGAAGATCAGAATTTGCAATTTATATAATAGATTAGGCAGAAAAGTGCGTTCCACGAAAGGGCCACGATGAACGCTTTTATTTTATTTTAATCGCTCATCAGATGTCGTGGATGTTTAAATTATGTAAGATGCTATGTATGTTTAAATTACGTGAACAAACATATTATATGTTTTCGTGATTGATGCGCAAGATAGTAAGCATGCTAGATTATCGCGTTTTCAAGCATATTTTAGAATTCGCAAAGATGTTTTACATGTCGAGTTCTATAGAAAAGCATGCTAGGATTACGTGATTCGCATGGACAAACCTTTCAAACAAAAGACTAAGCAAATAACCCGACATATTATTTTCAAATTAAAATGTCAAGACCTCCACTTTTGATCTCTAAAGAAAGAGACGACGTGAGTAAACGCCCACACGCGCGACTTGCTTGCCTTGCTTATCATAAGTTTGTTAGATGAAATTTCTAAATTAAACTTTTAAATCTATCGAGTTGACGATTTCTTGAAGTATCCGTGCCCATCCCCCCACCTAGACACCTACATCTCCTACCTCGCTTAATCGGTGGAATACGATCATCTTCTAATTCTCAAGAATGATTTCAACTTTGGATTTATGATTTTCATATAATCCTCTTCTAAGAATCGCGCATTAGTGCTAATAATGACCTCGATCCTTAGACTATAGAATAAACCACCTTCGTCTCTAGATAGCCAATAAACACCTTGCACTCGGATCTAGCCTCCAACTTATCCGCTTTGTTGTTCAAACATGTGCCGGATCGCCCTACTATCCTTATGTGGTTTAAACTGGCAACCACAACCACGAAAAGCGGTCTTTTCAACCGACTTGATGGTACTAGATTTAGCATATATGCTGCCGCTTTCTAAGCATACCCCGTAATCTAAATAGAGCGTCGATAACTCATCATTGATCTAACCATTTCCAAGAGTCGATTTCTTCGCTCGACACACCATTTTGTTGTAGTGTGCCTGGTGAGGGTGAGGTAATCCGCGCATAATAGTCCATAAACTCGTTCGAGGTATTCGCCACCGCGATCGTATCCGGGATTTGATACTACCAAGCTTCGCTCCACTTCCGCCTTAAACTCTTGAATTTCTCAAGCATTCGACTTGCGTGAAGCAGTATATGTATCCGCACTTGAGTAATCGCATGAAAGTGACAAAATACCGTGCCACCAGACTTGTGGACATCGTCCCACAGTCGAATGGACTAGCTCACAACTTCTTTCGCTCTATAACCCGCTTTGAAGGGTCTGGTGCATCTACCTTCTATACGATTGGGAGCAGATCGGCTAGGAGATTACCCAACGCCCATTCTTGGCCGTCTTGGATCCTATTTAGATTAATGTGACCTAATCTAAGATGCCGAGAAATGTGGTGTCAAATTGCGAAAACTTTCTTTTAAGGTTTGTAGATGATGCAACATAGTTATAGGTATTATGTTTAGCGTAAATAGTATAAACGAATTATATAATGTGCCAACACGTATAACTTCGCCATTTCTTATGATAGAAACACCACTATAAAAATAATGTAATATCCATGAATAAACAATTTAAACGAAACAAGGTTCCGCCGAAAATCCGCACATATAAACATCTTTTAATACTAAATTGTCTATCAAAACATAAAGCAACATATCCGAGTCGCGCCTCGACTTTGCGCGTGCCCATGGAGATCGTTATCTCGCCATCATCGCACTCCTTGTCCGGAACCCACCAAGTGTAACAAACATGATCGACACGCCGTCTACTACCCAAGAATGGGTAGAACAAGTCGCTAAACATGCTAAGTTACTAAAGCAAATGGCGTGCAGCGCTGAGCTTGGGGCACTTAGCCATGCCAGTCCGCGCAACGGCATTTGCCTTCCTCGCTTGGTTTCAAACCTGTGTAGCCCTTTGATTACTCTACTCTTTTCTTTAGCCTTAGCATCTCGAATTTCACTTTTCTTTTCATCTTCGATAAGGGTGGTTTTCTTTGAGGTCGTACTAAAGGCAATCCTGTGCCCTTTCGTTCTATGCTTACTAGATCCTCTTTGCATGAATCTAGATTATAACTCTATCATAAGGGCTGCTTATAACTAGAGTCATCAAAAGACTTGGGCAAAGTGTTGAGGATCATGTCGATTCGACTACGTCATCAATATATCCTCCAACCTACCGAGGCTCTCCAAGAGATTGATCATTTGCTCTACGATCGGCACGGATGCTTCGCCTTGAACTTGACATTATTGATTTTGTCAAATTATGACAGCGATTCGTCCGACCCTCATACGATTTCATAAGATTTAGCCATAGTGGTTGCATCTTCCATCTCTATGTCTGGAGTTGCAAAGACTCAGCATGGTGACCGAAAAGGCACTTTGCCATTCAATTTGATTTCCCATTTCTGTTCTTTCTCTCATCGCATGATCGAATCGCCTAGAGGCTTGGGACGGGGTGTAGTGAGTACAACAAGATTTTCTTCCGTGTCAAAGAACATTCTCAATGTTTCGCTTTCACTCGATAAAAATTGGACCGGATAAAGGGATTTTGTAACATATTGATAATGTCAAAGAGACATATCGAAAAGATAATGTAAACACATAACATACGATCGACATAATTCGTAACAATAATATTGTAACCTTTTGATAAAACAATATTAATTGAAACCTCAATCGCGGAATTCCACGACAAGCCACGCGTGTGGGCTACACATGAACCCCACCACTAAAATATACCTTTTATGCGTTAATTTCAATCCATGTCAGACTTATCCTTTCGACAAATGAAATTAATGATTGGACCTTACTGACCACATCACTATTAAGAAGGGACTTGGCGGAAGTTTACTCTGGGATGTCAGCGATGACCAAAATTTTACAATGGAAAATGAATTCTTAGAATTGCATACTCTAGGACCATACGCAACTTCATCAATTCCTTTGTTATCTCATTTTAAAACTATCTCTAGAGAACTTATGAAAATCGCACATGCAAACCCGTGTGGGCGTTTACATGAAACTCC